>JASDQU010104052.1:133553-164923 GCA_032191745.1 Picea mariana
TCGGAACAATTCAGTGCATGTCCCAGGAGTTCTGACTGGGCTCCTGCCAGGCCTCTGGGTGAAAAAAAGGGCAAATCCTGCCAGGCCTCTGGGTGAAAAAAAGGGCAAATAATATCGCCCAAGTACTGCCCTATTTAATAAGTGTACGTGTCAGTATATGGAGGGTTGGATGTGTGATGCATTTATATCGAATGGAGTGTATTTTGATGTATACAAAATTTTAAAGACTGTAGTTTCTGTTACTGGCTAAATAGCCAGAGAATGAAGGATAAAAAGGGAAAACCTAAGAATGGTATGAAATGTAACACAAAAAAAATTCGAAATGGAATCTGGTAAAATTCGGCTTTACATTAATGGAATGGGAAATTGAGTCAGCAAAATTGTGTATTTGGAATGTTTTTAAAAAAAATTAACTTTCAAGTCACTCTGTAACATAACATCATTTTCAGCCATTATCAAATTATTTAAGCTGAATTTAACTCACCAAATTTATCATAACAACTACAAGACAGCGTTCATTTTTGACAATTCCCAGATTTTTAATGTTGAATTTGACTCACCAAAATGCTGTGAGGGCTTGTGCATTTTGTTCCTGTCAAAGAATGATTAATGGTGACATTCGTGAAATCCAGCTAAAATGTTAAATACCGTTCATAGCCCGGTCTTGGTTAAATTCCTAGTGGGTTTGTGTTATCAGCAAAATTGCAAACAGTAATTTTAGACTACTTCGGAGGCTTTGAATCATGCTTAAAATTGCAATTTGAATAACAAAAACCATTGCAATTTGAACAATTCTTCATCAGCTAAATTTAGACAAATACAAGATAATCTGAATGCTAGGTATGTGACACTATCAATGTTTTGGTATAAGGAAAAACCAAAACATCCAGATGCAAGTTCATAGCCAGGTCTTTGGTTCAATTCCTATGGATTTGTATGAGTGTGGAATAAACAGTATTGAAATTGCTTTGTTTTTTTTTGTTTTTTTCTACTAATCCGATAAAAAATTAAGTTGAAATTCTCATTTGAATGCAAAATTGTTATTTCAACAATTGCAAACTGCAATTTTATTTCATTGGAATGCAAAACTGTCATTTCAATAATTGCAAACTGCAATTTTAGACAGACTAATTGAGAGTATGAAGCTATCCAAATATTTAAAATTGAATAATAAAAACTGTCATTTAAACCATTCTTCGTTCTCTATCAGCCAAATTTCGAGGAACACAACACGGGCTAAGTATAAGGAGAAATCAAAACATCCAGATTATTCATGTCAAGTCCAGTCAAATAATAAAAATAAAGGTTAACTTGATGCAACCATTTTTTTCAATATTTTAAGATTTGGCCGGTTTAGAATGGGACATAATCTTAGGGTAAAAGTTAGTGTATGGATAGAGCTGAGATTATGGAAAATTATGATTCCCTTTCATGTCCCAGGAGCGAGTGAGTTATTCTATTCAGTTTAGATTATGAAAAAATATGATTTCCTTGTGATTTTTGGTTAAATTTGAATTAGAATAATTTAAAATTGATTCAGATAAGTATAGGTTATTTGTATAATAAATGGTTTTTATTTTGTGATAAGAATTTTTTTTAATTTAATAGGAATTTTAAAAGATTGTTGAAAATATAAATTTTGATTATTAGAATTGTAATATAAAATTTGTTTTAACGAGAATAATAGTTTTATAAATCTATTTATAATATCAAAAATTTGTCTTCAAGATGTAGAAAGATAGGTGATGATATTAGAAGTTGGTATAAACAAAATTTAAAAACCTCATATTACTCTGAGTTTTCATCAAATTTGAATTAAAAAAATTTGGTATAATTTAAATTTAACTTTAAATTGAAAAAATCAAAAGACAAAAATAGACCTCCACATTCCATTTTGAAGGGATAGTGAAACATCCATGGGATTCAATGGTTAAAATCCCAACCCCACCCGAAAGGGGCTATGGCCGGTTGAGCTATGTAGGTATATATTGTAGTTGTGTTGAACATATGAAATACTCTCATCCCATTTACGAGGATGCTTGGAATTGTACATGCGCAAGATATGCACGATCGTCTGGTTGATGACCTTTGGTCAAACCATCTATCTAGGCATGGAAGGAAGTGGATTTGGTGAGCTTGGTGTCCAGTAGTGACCAGGGGCTCGACCAGAATGTGCTGAGAAATCGACTGTCTGGAAATGAGACGATGGTTTATGGTATCCCAAAATGTACACACACTCGTTCGAAGAAGAGCTTGGTAGTGTCCTCTATTGTGATGTTCTTCTTGCAGGTGGCCATAATCGCCATTTTAGAAAAATGATCAACCACCACAAAAACACAGTCATTTCCTCACTTGGTTGATGGAAGGCCCGACATGTAGTTCATCGAGATGGATTCCCAAGGCCTTTCGAGAGTAGGCAGAGGGGTGTACATGACTTATTTCTTAATGGACAATTTGGTAATGGCACAGGTATTGCAGGACTTGATATACTTGCTAACATCCTATGGAATTTTCAGCCAATAGAAATGTTGATGCAGCACTACCACTATCTTTTCGACGTCGAAGTGTCCTGCCACCTTATTGTAGTGGGATTCCCAAATAATATTTTCTTGCTCGCTTGCTGGAATGCAGAGATGGCCCAAATGGAACAACATCCCATATTGAAGATGGAAATCTGTGAAAACTGTATTTGCTCCCAACATCTAGTAGGTGGCAGAGAAGTTAGGATTGCTCTCATAGAGTTGGGGCCACCTGAAGGTCTCTTTCCTACCGCATTGTAGTCCAGATTTCTTCATGTTAATAATTTTGGCATTTCAACACTGCGGATTCTTATTGGAGTATAACTTTGTAGGAGTATAGTGGTATCGCTAGCACACTTATTTAGGACCTATCCCATTGGATTCCGCTTTTCGCCCTAATCACAGTCATACCTTTCATTTTTAATCCTTTTTATTTTAGTGGACCCAACCCCTTCCCAATGTTCCTATTTTCCACCTCTCCCATTATATTCCCCTTCTCACCCCAATCGTAGTGGTACATATCACTTATAAGTCCTTTTTTGTGGTCCCACCTATTGGAACATGTATAATCCTAAACTTTGAGCTTTACTTTCTCAACATCATCTTTCCCAAAGTGGCAACTCAGAAATCAACTTTCGAAGTTTATATCAAATTATTTATGGTTATAAGGCGCACATGATATCCTCGGTTGATGAAGTTTCCCCGTTTGGTCGAACGATATTATTTTTCCCATAGTTTTGGAGCTACCTGATTGTTAAAGAGTCAAATCGCTAAAGGTCGCCTCGGAATTTCACGTTTCGATAATTCTTCACGATAAAAGCCCTGAAACCCAAAAGTGTCCTTTATCACTTTTCATAAACCTTTAAAGGTCACGAGTCATAGTACACATATATCTTTTGAGACTTCCCCAGGTTGACACGTGTCACTTATTTCTGACATTTTCACTTGAAAACTCATACAATTCTAAGTGACATGTGGCACCCCCTATTTTCGACATGTCATCTAGAATGGCATCATCTTTGACACGTCACTATGGGAAACGACTCTTCAAAAATATAACAAAGAGCTAATTCGCAAATCCATGAAACACTAAAATGCCGAAGTATTAAATCTTAATTAAATAAGTTAATCTTGGTTAAAGGATAGTTAACGACTTCGCACTTCAGAGTTCGGATGTTTACCCTTCATAATATCCTAAAATCCCCGAAGTCAGAATTTTCGAGTCACTTGAACTAAAATGTGATTAATTAAAACTTAAAAGAGATTATCGAATAATTAATCTTTTCACAGTTTCAGGTTTCGGGGATTTCTTCTCGAGCTACATTTAAAAAGTCCGAAGTCTGAATATCTGAAGCACTTGAAGTTAAAACATGATTAATTAACATTTTAAAAGAGAATATCTCGTAATTAACCTTTCACGGGTTCGTGATTCAGGAAATTTCGACTCTATTTCATCCAAAACTCTCGAACCGAACCGCCGATATTAATGGAATTTATCACAAATCAACGGTAATGATTTTTAGCGTAGATTGTGGATCGCCAGGTATAATTTCCCATTAAGGTTAATCAATTTGTCGTCAGTAAAAGTATACTCGAATCAATGCACCTAATGTGAATAAAAATGCTTGATTTTGAATTTCATTTTCACCTTTCGCAGAATAGTAAGTTTTATCCAACTGAGAAGCTCACGCATTCCCCTGCAATTGGTAACCCCGTTTCGATTTTATCGATATAATGGCACCACGGAAGATGATTAATAAGAATGATGCAGTTGGTGAAGGTGCGAATCTGAATGCGGACGTTCTGTCAGATACCACACCGCGAGCCATAGACACGATGAAATCTTGGACATAGGTGTTCGAGATTCTGGAACATGAGCTTGTAAATTGCCCAGAAGATTCTGGTGATGAAGTGAACGACACTCATGAAGCTAAACTCAGGGATATAGCTTAGTCAAAAAGAGAATCTCGCTCAGCTCGAGTTAAGTTTCAAGAGGTTGTCTTATTGGTACCAAAGGATGATGTCTCAGATATTCCTTGGCTTTCTCTTTCTGAACAAATAAGAGGTGATATGGCTTTAAAGGCCTAGGAAACAAATCTAGTAGAAAGAAAAAGACTTGCCAGAGAGGTAAATGAAGCTTGTCTAGAAGCATTGTCATCACTAGACAAAGGAATAATTGATTTTGAAGGATATGCTATCTCTGAATCCCTAGGTCAAATTGATATAGCAAAGAACCAGTATAATTCCAAAACAAGCAAAGAGGAATCTTTGACGGCCATTTAGAAAATGAGCGAGATTGATCTCCTTCAAATAAATAAATGGATAGTAAACCCAAGCTTGCAATTACAGGTCATATCTCAAGGAGCAAAAATGATACAAGAAACGTTGCCTCGGGTGGAGAGGAAGTTATACACTTTCAAGGTGAATGAAGAAATTGAACCTTCAAAGTTGGTGGTGAAATTAGTGAGTAAATGTGTCCTGTGTGTTGAACATGAGAAAACAAGCACATTCAAAAACAATTAAAGAACATATGCATGCTATTAACATATTTGAGAGACAGATGGCAGTAAACAAAGAACGTCGAAAATAGTGTGCCAAAGTACCAAGAAGATCAAACGACAGATATATCTGGCCTAAAGGAATGAGAAAAGAGGAAGTGCTTCGGCCAGCAGACGAAGAGATTGCCAATGTAGTTGATCATTCTCTATGCTCTATTTTCTTATTTCAAATATTTTCTATTTTAAATTATGAGAATTCCAACTGTTTTGAGTTGCAACAGTTTTGTATAAATACATAGATTGAAGACTATTAGTGGTTGCTTCTTGCCGAATGTAATAGAGAAAACTATCCTTATTGAGTATTAATACAAGTGCAGATAGAGATTCCAAATTTTGTTTAATTTTGGGTTATGTGTTTCTTATATTTTCCCATATCTCAACATTTCTTTAAACAATTCCTTGATAAATGTTTGATTTCAATTTAGTACAACAACTAATATAATCATATTGCATCAGTAATTCGTTGAGTCTGCATTTACTGTGAGTAAATCAAGACCTGTGAGCCGTGTGGATTATTGTATCTTATACTTTATTCAAGGTTACACTATCTATTTTATTCTACTGCAACAAGGTGAGACTCTTCAACAATTGATGCCCTACTTTGTTTGACAATTTTGTATTCTTCTCTCACGCTATTCGATATTATGATTTCGAATCAGACACGAAATACGACCTCTGTGTTTCCATACTGTTAATTTCATTTAAGGAATTTTTCTCATATAACTAAGGTAGAAAAAGCACTCTTTAAAAACACTCTCTTAAAACTTTCCTGATGCATGACATTACTTTTTGAGCCTTAAGTTTAATCTCAGGAACATCTTTTTGGCATCGTTGTTGGGGATGGAGAAACGAAGTTGTCCCTGGGAAAATGACAAGCTAATATTCTATCTTTGATAGTGAACAAAGATTGAATACACAAAGTAAGGCTATTTTTATCTTTCACTTGGCGAATCCACCATAGATAAACTGGAATTCGGTCGAAAGAATGCCAGAAAGAATCCAGACTATAAGCAGACCACACCTGTATCAGATTCCGGAAGGTTGTTGAAACCAAAGGGATACCTCAAATCGACTACCACAATGGCAGGTAAAATATACCAACCCAAAGTTGCACAAGTCAATACTAAGGTTCTGGTTGAATAACTAACCCCTGAAGAAAATTTTAAACAAGCACCCTCTGCGGAGGCCTCAACTAGCAAGCCTGAGTTTAGGTGTGAGAATCCAGAGGTAATTGTACCCAAATTAAATATTGAGATTTACTTATGTGATACTCCTAACGGTCAGAAAAAAAGATCCTCCTCTTCACCCGTTTTTCGTTAATACTTTTTCAACCTCATCCTCGCCCGAGGTAAAGGTTTCAGTTCTATGAAACCCTGAAGAACACATTTTACACCCGGATTCATCCCCTATCTACTCTCCTATTTATGCATCTTGTAAGTCCGAGGAAACCAGTCCACACTTTATTTTTCCTCCTCTTCTATATTTTTCATCTCCTAACGACCTTTTCCGGATTTTCCTTTGCCGCATCCCGAAGAAGCTGAAAGGTCACCACTTTGGTCCCTCGAAATTTTTGAAAACCCTCTTTTTTCCTGAAGTCCATCCCCTAGACTTCCAATGGCTACTGTTGGAGGAGGTGGTGTCGAGGAAGTGGTGTCGGAGGCAGAGGAAAACCCCCACCCCCTATAAGGTCAAGGAAAACCCCCACCCCCTATAATTTTTGCCAAGGTAGTGGCCAAATATGCTCCCTTGGTACTTCATGTCGTCCTTCATGATTTGCCAGAAAATTATATGAACTTACCAAAATTTACAGGAGAAGCAGATTTAACTGCAACAGAGAACATAGCCTTTTTCGATCAATTTGATGGTATCCTTGGCATTGAACATGAAGATTTTTACTCAAGTCTTTTAGTGCAAACATTTGAAGGACAAGTAAGAACTTGGTTTCAAGGACTCTCGGCGGGATCCCTATGGTCATACGATGATTTAGAAAACGCATTCTTAAGACAGTGGGGAGAAAAGAAAGACCATATTTATTATTTGAATGAATTTGGGGCTTTAATAAAAATGAATTCTGAGTCAGTTCTCGAATTTACTCAGAGGTTCAACAAACTATACCATAATATCCTAGCCAAAGTTAAACCTCTCAACTTGCAGCAAAAGTAACTTTCATAGGGGATTTTGAACCCGACTTTGCCCTACTCTTAAGAGAAACAAGATTTGCCACTCTGGCAGGAATGCAAGATGATTCCATAGAAATTGAATCAAATATGATGGCATCCGGTAAATTAAAAGACAAGGTTGAGACAGGAACCAAAGAATCTAAACATTTCAGGGAACAAGCAGGACCCTCCGGATCCAGGAAGTCTGCAAAAGAAAAAATGGATGAGATGGCTAAGATAATCAAAGATTTGTCAAACAAAATATCTACAATGGAACTAGATCAAGCCAAACCTGATCCATTCACTAGAAATCAATTCAAGAGAAATACTAACCCCCCCATACCACAGAGACAAGTGAAAAACGAAGATCAAAAAATACAAGCTCCATTTAAAATGGAAAATTTTATGCAAAGGGATGATATGCAAAACTATGAGGGGTTAGAAGAGGATCTAAACAACCTTAGTGATGATGACCAGGAGCCTCATTTAACTAGACAGGATTATGAAAAGTCTCTAGACCTAGAACCTTTGTTTAATAATGAAGAAAGTATAAATAATCTGGGAGAGTCTGCATATCAAGGAATCGTTGACTGCATAATGGCCGAACTTCAACATAAGTACAATTTAAGGCCCAGAGAAACAAGTCCTACAGGTTCTCCACCGAAAAATATTTTATCAAGAAATAAAGCGAATGAGGTAGTTGTTACTAAACCGTTAGTTGAAACACAAGCTTCCCAAACAAAAATAGTTGAAACAAGAGAAACACAAACTAAGAAAATAGAGAATATAGAAGCACAAGCTCCAACCAGAGAAATCGAAAAAACTACTGGAGGTTTCAGTTTAGAAAATGAACTAAATAAAATTAAAATCCCCATGCCCCTGGTTGAGCTTGCCAAGAATCCAATTTATAAAAAAAAGATTGCTAAAATGATAAATTTTTATGATGTTGAGTGTCACGTAGATGTGATCAATATACAAGATGAAATACCTACAATTATGTAGGTGATGATATTAAAAGTTGGTATAAGCACAATTTAAAAACCTCATATTACTCTGAGTTTTCATCAAATTTGAATGAAAAAAATTTGGTATAATTTAAATTTAACTTTAAATTGAAAAAATCAAAAGACAAAAATAGACCCCCACATTCCATTTTGAAGGGATAGTGAAACATCCATGGGACCCAATGGTTAAAATCCCAACCCCACCTAAAAGGGGTTGTGGCCGGTTGAGCTATGTAGGTATATATTGTAGTTGTGTTGAACATAGGAAATACTCTCATCCCATTTACGAGGATGCTTGGAATTGTACATGCGCAAGATATGCACGATCGTCTGGTTGATGACCTCAGTTTGACCATTTGTCTAGGCATGGAAGGAAGTGGATTTGGTGAGCTTGGTGTCCAGTAGTGATCAGGGGCTCGACCAGAATGTGCTGAGAAATCGACTGTCTGGAAATGAGACGATGGTTTATGGTATCCCAAAATGTACGCACACTCGTTCGAAGAAGAGCTTTGTATTGTCCTATGTTGTGATGTTCTTTTTGCAGGTGGCCATAATCACCATTTTATAAAAATGATCAACCACCACAAAAACACAGTCATTTCCTCACTTGGTTGATGGAAGGCCCAACATGTAGTCCATCGAGATGGATTCCCAGGGCCTTTCGGGAGTAAGCAGAGGGGTGTACATGCCTTGTTTCTTAATGGACAATTTGGTAATGGCACAGGTATTGCAGGACTTGATATACTTGCTAACATCCTGTGGAATTTTCGGCCAATAGAAATGTTGATGCAGCACTGCCATTATATTCCCATTTTCACCTCTCCCATTATATTCCCCTTTTCACCCCGATCGTAGTGGTACCTATCACTTATAAGTCCTTTTTTGTGGTCCCACCTATTGGAACACGTATAATCCTAAACTTTGAGCTTTACTCTCTCAACATCATCTTTCCCAAAGTGGCAACTCAGAAATCAACTTTCGAAGTTTATATCAAATTATTTATGGTCATAAGGTTCACATGATATCCTCGGTTGATGAAGTTTCCCCATTTGGTCGAACGATATTATTTTTCCCATAGTTTTGGAGCCGCCTGATTGTTAAAGAGTCAAATCGCTAAAGGTCACCTCGAAATTTCGTGTTTCGATAATTCTTCATGATAAAAGCCCCGAAACCCAAAAGTGTCCTTTATCACTTTTCATAAACCTTTAAAGGTCACGAGTCATAGTACACGTATATCTTTTGAGACTTCCCCGGGTTGACACGTGTCACTTATTTCTGACATTTTCACTTGAAGACTCATACGATTCTAAGTGACACGTGGCACCCCCTATTTTCGACATGTCATCTAGAATGGCGTCATATTTGACACATCACTATGGGAAACGACTCTTCAAAAATATAACAAAGAGCTAATTCGCAAATCCATGAAACACTAAAATGCCGAAGTATTAAATCTTAATTAAATAAGTTAATCTTGTACAAAGGATAGTTAACGACTTTGCACACTTCAAAGTTCAGACGTTTACCCTTCATAATATCCTAAAATCCCCGAAGTCAGAATTTTCGAGGCACTTGAACTAAAATGTGATTAATTAAAACCTAAAAGAGATTATCGAATAATTAATCTTTTCACAGTTTCAGGTTTCCGGGATTTCTTCTCAAGCTACATTTAAAAATTTTGAAGTCCGAATACCTGAAGCACTTGAAGTTAAAACATGATTAATTAACATTTTAAAAGAGATTATCTCGTAATTAACCTTTCACGGATTCGTGATTCGGGAAATTTTGACTCTGTTTCATCCAAAAATCCCGAACACGAACCGTCGATATTAATGGAATTTATCACAAATCAACAGTAATGATTTTTAGCATAGATTGTGGATCGCCAGGTATAATTTCCCATTAAGGTTAATAAATTTGTCGTCAGTAAAAGTATACTCGAATCAATGCACCTAATATGAATAAAAATGCTTGATTTTGAATTTCCTTTTCACCTTTCGCAGAATAGTAAGTTTTATCCAACTGAGAAGCTCACGCATTCCCCTGCAATAGGTAACCCCGTTCTGATTTTATCGATATAATGGCACCACAGAAGATGATTAAGAAGAATGATGCAGCTGGTGAAGGTGCAAATCCGAATGCGGACATTCTGTCAGATACCAGACCGTGAGCCATAGACACTGTGAAATCTTGGACACAGGTGTTCGAGATTCTGGAACATGAGCTTGTAAATTTCCCAGAAGATTCTGGCGATGAAGTGAACGACACTCATGAAGCTAAAATCAGGGATATAGCTCAGTCAAAAAGAGAATCTCGCTCAGCTCGAGTTAAGTTTCAAGAGGTTGTCTTATTGGTACCAAAGGATGATGTCTCAGATATTCCTCAGCTTTCTCTTTCTGAACAAATAAGAGGTGATATGGCTTTAAAGGCCTCGGAAACAAATCTAGTAGAAAGAAAGAGACTTGCCAGAGAGGTAAATGAAGCTTGTCTAGAAGCATTGTCATCGCTAGACAAAGGAATAATTGATTTTTAAGGAAATGCTATCTCTGAATCCCTAGGTCAAATTGATATAGCAAAGAACCAGTATAATTCCAAAACAAGCAAAGAAGAAGCCCTGGCGGCCATTCAGAAAATGAGCGAGATTGATCTCCTTCAAATAAATAAACGGATAGTAAACCCAAGCTTGCAATTATAGGTCATATCTCAAGGAGCAAAAAGGATACAAGAAACGTTGCCTTAGGTGGAGAGGAAGTTATACACTTTCGAGGTGAATGAAGAAATTGAACCTTCAAATTTGGTGGTGAAATTAGTGAGTAAATGTGTCCTATGTGTTGAACTTGGGAAAACAAGCCCATTCGAAAACAATTAAAGAACATATGCATGCTATTAATATATTTGAGAGACAGATGGTAGTAAACAAAGAACGTCGAAAATAGTGTGCCAAAGTACCAAGAAGATCAGACGACAGATATATCCGGCCTAAAGGAATGAGAAAAGAGGAAGTGTTTCGACCCGCAGACAAAGAGATTGCCAACGTAGCTGATCATTCTCTATGCTCTGTTTTCTTATTTCAAATATTTTATATTTTAAATTATGAGAGTTCCAACAGTTTTGAGTTGCAATAGTTTTGTATAAATACATAGATTGAAGACTATTAGTGGTTGCTTCTTGCCGAATGTAATAGAGAAAACTATCCTTATTGAGTATTAATACAAGTGCAGATAGAGATTCCAAATTTTGTTTAATTTTGGGTTATGTGTTTCTTATATTTTTCCATATCTCAACATTTCTTTAAATAATTCCTTGAAAAATGTTTGATTTCAATTTAGTACAAAAACTATTGTAATCATATTGCATCAGTGATTCGTTGAGTCTGCATTTACTGTGAGTAAATCAATACCTGTGAGTCGTGTGGATTATTGTATCTTATGCTTTATTCAAGGTTACACTATCTATTTTATTCTACTGCAACAAGGTGAGACTCTTCAACAATTGATGCCTTGCTTTGTTTAACAACTTTGTATTCTTCTCTCACGCTATTCGATATTATGATTTTGACTTAGACACGAAATACGACCTTTGTGTTTCCATACTGTTAATTTCATTTAAGGAATTTTTCTCATATAACTAAGGTAGAAAAAACTCTCTTTAAAAACACTCTCTTAAAACTTTCCCGATGCATGACATTACTCTTTGAGCCTTAAGTTTAATATCAGGAACAACATATTTTTGGCGTCGTTGTTAGGGATGGAGAAACGAAGTTATTTTTCCCTAGGAAAACGACAAGCTAAGATTCTATCTTTGATAGTGAACAAAGATTGAATACACAAAGTAAGGCTATTTTTATCTTTCACTTGGCGAATCCACCATAGATAAACTGGCATTCGGTCGAAAGAATACCAGAAAGAATCCAGACTATAAGCAGACCACACCTGTATCAGATCCCGAAAGGTTGTTGAAACCAAAGGGATACCTCAAATCGACTACTGCAACGGCAGGTAAAATATACCAACCCAAAGTTGCACAAGTCAATACTAAGGTTCTGGTTGAATAACTAACCCCTGAAGAAAATTTTAAACAAGCACCCTCTGCGGAGGCCTCAACTAGCAAGCCCGAGTTTAGGTGTGACAATCCGGAGGTAATTGTACCCAAAATAAATATTGAGATTTACTCATCTGATAATCCTAACGGTCAGAACAAAAGATCCTCCTCTTCACCCATTTTTGTTAATACTTTTTCAACCTCATCCTCGCCCGAGGTAAAGGTTTCAGTTCTACGAAACCCTGAAGAACACATTTTATACCCGGATTCATCCCCTATCTACTCTCCTATTTATGCATCTTGTAAGTCCAAGGAAACCAGTCCACACTTTGTTTTTCCTCCTCTTCTATATTTTTCATCTCCTAACGACCTTTTCTGGATTTTCCTTCGCCACATCCCGAAGAAGATGAAAGGTCGCCACTTCGGTCCCTCGATATTTTTGAAAACCCTTTTTTTTCCTGAAGTCCATCCCCTAGACTTCCAATGGCTGCTGCTGAAGGAGGTGGTGTCGGAGGCGGAGGAGCAGGTGGACAAGGTCAAGGAAAACCCCCACCCTCTATATTTTTTGCCAAGGTAGTGGCCAGATACGCTCCCTTGGTACTTCTTGTCGTCCTTCATGATTTGCCGGAAAATTATATGAAGAACTTACTAAAATTTACGGGAGAAGGAGATTTAACCGCAACAGAGAACATAGCCTTTTTTTATCAGTTTGATGATATCCTTGGCATTGAGCATGAATATTTGTACTCAAGTCTTTTAGTGCAAACATTTGAAGGAGAAGTAAGAAATTGGTTTTGAGGACTCCCGGTGGGATCCCTATGGTCATATGATGATTTAGAAAACGCATTCTTAAGACAGTGGGGAGAAAAGAAAGGCCATATTTATTATTTGAATGAATTTGGGGCTTTAATAAAAATGAATTCTGAGTTAGTTCTCAAATACTCAGAGGTTTAACAAACTATACCATAAGATCCCAGCCAAAGTTAAACCTCTCAACTTGTGGCAAAAGTAACTTTCGCAGGGGATTTTGAACCCAACTTTGCCCTACTCTTAAGAGAAACAAGATCTGACACTCTTGCAGGAATGCAAGATGATTCCATAGAAATTGAATCAAATATGATGGCATATAGTAAATTAAAAGACAAGGTTGAGACAGGAACCAAAGAATCTAAACGTTTCAGGGAACAAGCAGGACCATCCATATCCGGGAAGTCTGCAGAAGAAAAAATGGATGAGATGGCTAAGATAATCAAAGATTTTTCAAACAAAATATCTACAATGGAACTAGATCAAGCCAAACCTGATCCATTCGCTAGAAATCAATTCAAGAGAAATACTAACCCCCGGATACCACAGAGACAAGTGAAAAACGAAGATAAAAAAATCCAAGCTCCATTTAAAATGGAAAATTTTATGCAAAGGGATGATATGAAAAACTATGAAGGGTTAGAAGACGATCTAAACAACCTTAGTGATGATGACCAGGAGCCTCATTTAACTAGACAGGATTATGAAAAGTCTCTAGACCTAGAACCCTTGTTTAATGATGAAGAAAGTATAAATAATCTGGGAGAGTCTGCATATCAAGGAATCGTTGACTCCATAATGGCCGAACTTCAACAGAAGTACTATTTAAGGCCTAGAGAAACAAGTCCTACAAGTATTCCACGAAAAATATTTTATCAAGAAATAAAGCGAATGAGGCAGTTGTTACTAAACCGTTAGTTGAAACACAAGCTTCCCAAACAAAAATAGTTGAAACAAGAGAAACACAAACTAAGAAAATAGAGAATAAAGAAGCACAAGCTCCAACCAGAGAAATCGAAAAAACTACTGGAGGTTTCAGTTTCGAAAATGAACTAAATAAAATTAAAATCCCCATGCCCCTGGTTGAGCTTGCCAAGAATCCAATTTATAAAAAAAATATTGCTAAAATGATAATTTTTTATGATGCTGAGTGTCACGTAGATGTGATCAATATACAAGATGAAAGACCCACAATTATGTTTCGTCCGCATATTGAAAATACTAAGGATTTTGTTGCTCTGTTTTATATTACATTAACTGTGCATGACCACTTACTTCATAATTGCATGTTAGATTCTAGGGCCTCTCACAATTTAATGCCTAAAATTATCATGGAAAAATTGGGCCTTGAAATCACTAGACCTTATCAAGACTTATACTTGTTTGATTCCACAAAGGTTAAGTGTCTCGGCATGATCAAAGATTTGGTAGTGAATCTTGCACATATTCCTGTAAAAAGTATCTTTATGGATGTAGTCGTTCTTGATGTCCCTGCCAAGTATGGCATGCTTCTATCTAGGTCTTGGGGTGCAAAATTAGGAGGATCACTGCAACTGGACATGACTTATGCTATGATCCCGATTTTCTGTGGACAATTTACTCAACTGTACAAAGAGACTAGACTGTCATATACTGTAAGTGACCCCCAAAACCCAAACAATTACCCAGTCTATGTTGTCGATCAGGATTTAGAAAATTGTATTTTATCAATAGATGATGATTTTGAAGAATGTGCAGAAGAAGAAAATAAAAAAATAGAAAAAACAAAGAAAAGTGTAAATAGTAGAGAAGGAGTGTGGAAAATGTTTTTTAATGGCGCTTCGTCCTGCGAAGGGGCAAGGGCTGGAGTGTTATTTGTTGCACCTGGAGATGAGTACGTCAACCCTTTTTCATATAGATTACAGTGGGAAATTGATTATACAAATAATGTCTGTGAGTATGAAGCTCTAGTCTTAGGATTAGAGGTTGCCAGGAAGCTTAAAATTGAACATCTAATAGTTTATGGTGATGCAGAGATTATTGTGAAACAAATAAAGAAGCAATATCAAGCTAAACATCCAAGGCTAAGGTCATACAAAAATTGCACCTGGTATTTGATAGATAATTTATTCTCGTCATTTAACATTCACCACTTTCCCAGAATGGAAAATCAGCAGACAGACTCTTTAGCCAAAGAAACTGCGACATTTGTACCACCTATTGTCCTAAAACTGAAGTATCATATCAAAATGATACACAGACCTTCGATCCCAAATAATTTTCAGCACTAGCAAGTCTTTTAATATGACGAGCAAATTAAGCAATTCTTGGAAATGGTTGACGAGTTCTCTGAGACTCATATAGATCAGGAAAATTAGAACTATCCTATCTGGACCATACAGGAAGGTGAAGATCCTAAAAAGTTCCAAGATAAGATCGCAAATCACCGAATGCTTGTGCTTAAGAACAATCAGATCCCCAGAGGTCTGATACCCTTAGAGATATTGCTTGACCAAGATGACATACCCTTAAAATCTAACTTACGACCTCATCCCAAAAAGGTTGAAGACTGTAATATAGGAACTAAGGAGGATCCTAAACTGATCAAGATATCTAAATACCTTCCGGCCCAAATAAAAAATAAGTACGTTGAATTTATTAAACATTATAAAGACGTCTTTGCATGGTCCTATGACGATCTAAAAACTTATGATACCTCTGTAATCGAACATAAGATTCCTTTGAAGCATGGTATCAAACCTTTCAGGCATAAGCTGAGACAGATAAATCCTATCTTCTTACCAGTGATAGAAAGGGAATTAAAGAAGCTTCTCGATGAAAAGATTATCGTTCCACTCAGGTATTCTGAATGGGTAGCAAATTTGGTACCCGTCACGAAGAAAAGTGGAGAAATAAGGCTTTGTTTAGATTTCAGGAATTTAAACCGGTCATCCCTCAAAGACAACTACCCACTGCCCAAAATGGATCATGTCCTGTAAAAAGTAGTTGGAGCTAACAGAATGTCTATGATTGATGGTTTTTCCGGATACAACTAAATTGTCATCCACGAAGATGATAAAGAAAAGATTGCATTTACCACTCCGTGGGGGACTTTCATGTACGATAAAATGTCATTTGGTTTTATGAATGTAGGAGCTACTTTCCAAAGAGTGATGGATATAGATTTCATTGGTGAGAGATATAAATTTGTTGTTATTTACTTATATGATCTAACAGTCTTCTCCAATTCTGATGCAGAATATCTGGTTCATCTCAAACAAACCTTCGAGAAATGCAGAAAATTTGGTTTGTCTCTTAATCCTAAGAAGTCACATTTTTCTATGCGAGAAGGAAAGATTCTGGGTCATATAGTTTCGAAGGATGGAATCAAGGTCAACCCTAAGTGAATCGAGGCTATTGACACGATAAACATTCCTAAAAATAAGAAAGAAATCCAGTCTTTTTTAGGGAAGATAATTTTTTTGAGAAGATTTATCCCCAACTTTACCGAAATTGTCAAACTAATCAAAGATATGTTGAAGAAAGACAGTGAAAAGAAATGGACTGCCAAAGCTAAAACACCATTCGAGCAAGTTAAGAAAGCTATAAGTGAAGTGCCAATGTTAGCTAGTCCAGACTATACTAAGGAATTCCTAATCTTTTCTTTCGCATCTGAACATACTATCGCAACGGAACTCCTGCAAAAGAGTGAAGAAGGTTTCGAGCAGCTGATAGCCTTTTTCAGTAAAAGTCTCAGAGATGCTGAATTAAAATATGATATACTGGAAAAACAAGCTTACATAATGCTGAAAGCTCTCAAATCTTTCAGGACATATGTACTGCATTCCAAAATAATCGCTTATGTGCCAACAAGCTCTATCAAAGATATCTTGGTACAACCAAACAGTGATGGTAGGAGAGGTCGGTGGTTAGCTAAAATTCAGGATTTCGATCTAGAAGTAAAACCGACCAAGCTAGTCAAAGGTCAGGGCCTGGCGAAATTGTTAGCAGAATCAAATTTCAGGGCACTCGGGATAAACCACCTGAAATATTTGGGATATATCCCAGATATAGAGGAACTTGACGATCAAACCCCTACAGTATAGATCGAAGATAATTTTTCTTCCTCTGATTGGTATCGCGATATTGTTTCATACCTCCTTACCCTTCAGTACTCGAGTGAGATGACTCCATCCAAAGAGAGAACATTGAAGATGCACACAGTTAAATATTGTATTATTAAAGGCCAATTGTACTGGAAGGATCCTCTAGTTTTCTTGTTATATTGTTTAACCTAACCTGAAACAAAGAATTTCATAAATGACTTTCACAAAGGAGTGTGTGGAGGACATCACGCCTGTAGAGAAATGGCCTATAATATTTTAAGAGCTGGATATTATCGGCCAAAGTTATCTACTAATGTGGACGCCAAGGTCAAAGCTTGCAACCCTTGCCAACTGTTCTCTGGTAAGAAAAATATCCTTGCACTACCTTTGATCCCAGTCAAAGAAGAGGCTCATTTTCAACAATGGGGTCTGGACTTCATTGGAGAAATCCACCCACAGTCAAGCGCCCAACATAAATGGATTTTAACTGCTACCGATTATTTCACGAAATGGATCGAATCCATTCCAACTTGGAATGCCACGGATTCGATAGTTATAACTTCTTGGAAGAGAACATCCTATCGAGATTTGGTTTCCCTTGAAAAATAGTCACGGACAATGCCCAAGCTTTCAAATCTATGGAAATGGTATTTTTTTGTCAAATATATAACATTGTGTTGGGACATTCTACAGCCTATTATCCTCGGGGAAATGGGTTGGCTGAATCATCCAACAAGAGCCGGATGAATATAATAAAAAAAGTGTTGACTGAAAATAAGAATGCTTGGCACGTTCACCTGAACTACACCTTATGGGTGAACCGAATCGGCACCAAGAAATCAATAGGTATGTCCCCTTTTCAAATGGTTTATGGTACTGACGTTGTCCTTCCTATCAATCTCTCTCTTCCTGTGATGAATTTGTGGCAAGATGCAAAGGAAGAGCCAAATGACGTTACTAGGAGGATAAACCAAATAATCGAAGTCCAACAAAACAGGGCCGAAGTAGATGACAAACTTCAAAAGTACCAAGATAATATGAAAGCCCTCTTCTATAAAAAAGATAAAGATAGGAATTTTATTCTTGGTGATCTAGTTTTAAAATGAGATGCTAGAAGAGAAGATGCGGGAAAACACGACAAGTTCGATCATCTCTAGTTCGGACCATTCAGGATTGCAGCTACAGAAGGAAAGAATTCCTTCCTACTGGAAAATATTGACGGAAAAACTTTTGACGCCCCTATCAACGGGTGCTATGTAAAACATTTTATGCAATAATCATGTTTCACATTACCATTATATGTACTGGTTTTGGTTTCTTGTTTCAATTTGAAATTTCATTTTCTTTCGTAAATTATCTAAATTTTACTTTTTCGTTGTAAATAAACCGATTCTTATTCAATATCATAAAATAAAATTATAAAATATATGTACCGAATATCATTTCTATTCTGCAGAATTCTCTAACTTTTCCTATCTTGGTCCTGTGAAAAATACTTACTATCAGATGAGAAATGAGGAGGTATGGGAATCCAACGCTCGGTTTTCAAAACAATTTTTTTCTCTCAAAACAAGTGATGAATTAATAATTAGTTTGATTGAAAATATAAATGAAATTTGAGGTATGAACTTCTATACTTATTTTTCAAGTCAAAATTCTAAACAAATCTTATCATATGTAAACAAGATTCTACTCATGTAAATATAGTCACCTGATCAAAGATCAGAAAAGTATAAATCTGTTGATTAATTCTGAAGCATTATCCGAATGAAATGAAAATAAGAATAAAAAGGGGCTTAGAAAAAGAAGCTTGATAATTAAGAAGTGAACTTATGTGGAAATTAGATTTTTTTTTCGTCAGACCCTCTCAATCCTCGTTCTGTTTCATTTTACCTATCTTTGAGCTTTTACTCTATCTTGATTTTCACTACCTGTCCTTAAGTCTTCATAGAAAGAAAGAATTTTGCCTTGACTCTGAAAACTTAAAAAACATATTTTCAAAACAAGATTAGGAGAAAAATATTTATGTTCCTTTGATTTTAACTGAAAGAAAGTATGTCTAGGATAATCCTAATAAATTTATCTCTTCTAACAGATTTTAAATGATTAGTTCGCTCAAGGCCAATCCCTGGAAAATAAAAATTCCCCATAAAATCTTCCCTATAGGAAAATATGTATTGAAGAGCGAGAGAGATTTAGTCCAAAGTACAATAAAAAATTGTTGATAGACTTTCACTGTCAAGTTTTAAGCAGATATCATCCCTTGTATGATACATACAAATTGATTCCCCCCACTTCAAAATTATAAAAAAATTAAGACAGATGGTGAAAGGAAATTCATTAAATGATTGCCCCCATCTACTCCAAGGCAAATGGTGAAAGGAAACTCGTAATTCGATTGCCCCCATTTTGTCCAAAAGAGATGATGAAAGGAAATTCATATAATGATTGCCCTCATCTCAATAAAATGCAAAAATTCTAATTGAAGTGGTGAAACGAAATTCAATGGGAGATGTAGATAACTTCACCGGGGTACTAAACAGGCTCGCTAGCAGTGAAGCAATATCTATGATATCTATAAGGTTGTCATACATGTGTATAACATACTATGGTATCTAGTTCTCCTTCTAGTAATATTTACATGCTAAACCAACAAGGGATTCCCTAAATAATTTTTTGAAATTATTTTGGCCTTGATGCGAATGAAATCGACCAAAGTCTGATATTTTAGTTAAAGTTATTTTGATTATCTTAACCAAATCCAAACTCAGTTTCATGAAAAGGAAATTATTAATAGCCTAGATTGAAGATCAATAATTAATTGTGTTTTGAAGGTTTTCTAAGACTCGACTAAAGTGCATTTTTTCTCGGTATGACTATTCCCCAAAGGTGTTTCCCAGAAATACATTGATGACTACATTTACCCAATAAAGGAACTTGGCCTACTTCTCTTCCACGCCTCGTAGGGAGACGTGATCCCCATATGGAGCCTATGTTGGAACACATATAATCCTAAACTTTGAGCTTTACTTTCTGAACTTCATCTTTCCCAAAGTGGCAACTCAAAAATCAACTTTTGAAGTTTAAATCAAATTATTTATGGTCATAAGGTGTGCATGATATCCACCATTGATGAAGTTTCCCCATTTGATCGAACAATCTTATTTTTCCCAGAGTTTTGGAGCCACCTGATTGTTAAAGAGTCAAATCGCTAAAGGTCGCTCCAAAATTTTGCATTTCAGGTGTTTCGACAAGTCTTCACAATAAAATCCCTGAAACCCAAAAGTTTCCTTTATCACTTTTCATAAATCTTTAAAGGTCACAAGTCATAGTACACGTATATATTTTGAGCCTTCCCCGGGTTGACACATGTCACTTATTTCTGACATTTTCACTTGAAGACTCATACGATTCTAAGTGACATGTGGCACCCCCTATTTTCGACATGTCATATAGAATGACATCATCTTTGACATGTGACTATGGGAGACGACTCTTCGGAAATATAGCAAAGAGCTAATTCACAAATCCATGAAACACTAAAATGTTGAAGTATTAAATCTTAATTAAATAAGTTAATCTTGGTCAAAGGATAGTTAACGACTTCACACTTCAGAGTTTGGACGTTTACCCTTCATAATATCCTAAAATCCCCGAAGTCTGAATTTCTGAGGCACTTGAACTAAAATGTGATTAATTAAAACTTAAAAGTGATTATCGGATAATTAATCTTTTCATTGTTTCAGGTTTTGGGGATTTCTTCTCGAGCTACATTTAAAAATTTTGAATTCTGAATACCCGAAGCACTTGAAGTTAAAACATGATTAATTAATATTTTAAAATAGATTATCTCGTAATTAACCTTTCGCGGATTCGCGATTTGGGAAATTTCGACTCTGTTTCATCCAAAACTCCCGAACACGAACCGTCGATATTAATGGCATTCATCACAAATCAACGGTAATGATTTTTAGCATAGATTACGGATCGTCGGGTATACTTTCCCAATAAGGTTAATAAATTTGTCATCAGTAAAAGTATACTCAAATCAATGCACCTGATGTGAATAAAAATGCTTGATTTCAATTTCATTTTCACCTTTCGCTGAATAGTAAGTTTTATCCAACTGAGAAGCTCACGCATTCCCCTGCAACAGGTAACCCCGTTCTGATTTTATCGATATCATGGAACCACAGAAGATGATTAAGAAGACTGATGCAGCTGGTGAAGGTGCAAATCCAAATGTGGACGTTCTTCCAGATACCACATCGCGAGCCATAGACATTGTGAAATATTGGACACAACTGTTCGAGATTCTGGAACATGAGCTTGTAAATTGCCCAGAATATTTCGACGATGAAGTGAACGACACTCATGAAGCTAAACTCAGGGATATAGCTTAGTCAGAAAAAGAAGCTCGCTCATCTCAAGTTAAGTTTCAAGAGGTTGTCTTATTGGTACCAAAGGATGATGTCTCAGATATTCCTCAGATTTCTCTTTCTAAACAAATAAGAGGTGATATGGATTTAAAGGCCTGGGAAACAAATCTAGCAGAAAGAAAAAGAATTTCCAGATAGGTAAATGAAGCTTGTCTAGAAGCATTGTCATCACTAGACGAAGGAATAATTGATTTTGAAGGAAATGTTATCTCCGAAGCCCTAGGTAAAATTGATATAGAAAAGAAACAGTATAATTCCAAAACAAGCAAAGAAGAATCTTTGATGGCCATTCCGAAAATGAACCAGATTGTTCTCCTTCAAATAAATAAACGGATAGTAAACCCAAGCTTGCAATTACAGGTCATATATCAAGGAGCGAAAAGGATACAAGAAAAGTTGCCTCAAGTGGAGAGGAAGATATACACTTTCGAGGTGAATGAAGCAATTGAACCTTCAAAGTTGGTGGTGAAATTAGTGAGTAAATGTGTTCTATGTGTTGAACATGGGAAAACAAGCACATCTGGAAACAAGTAAAGAACAACATATCTGAGAGACAGATGGCAGTAAACAAAGAATGTCAGAAATATTGTGCCAAAGTACCAAGAAGATCAGACAACAGATATATCCAGCCTAAAGGAATGAGAAAAGAGGAAGTGTTTCGGCCAGTAGACGAAGAGATTACCAACGAAGCTCATCATTCTCTATGCTCTGTTTTCTTATTTCAAATATTTTCTATTTTAAATTATGAGAAGTCCAACCATTTTGAGTTGTGACAGTTTTGTATAAATACATATATTGAATATCTATTAGTGGTTGCTTCTTGCCGAATGTAATAGAGAAAACTCTCCTTATTGAGTATTAATACAAGTGCAGACAGAGATTCCAAATTTTGTTTAAGTTTGGGTTATGTGTTTCTTTTGTTTTTCCATATCTCAACATTTGTTTAAATAATTCCTTGATAAATGTTTGATTTCAGTTTAGTACAACAACTACTGTAATCATATTGCATCAGTTATTCATTGAGTTAGCGGTTTTTCCTCTGCATTTACTGTGAGTAACTCAAGACCTGCGAGCCGTGTGGATTACTGTATCTTACACTTTATTCAAGGTTACACTATCTTTTTTCTTCTACTGCAGCAAGGTGAGACTCTTCAACAATTGATTCCTTGATTTGTTTAGTAGTTTTGTATTCTTCTCTCACGTTATTCGATATTACGATTTCGAATCGGACACAAAATACCTCCTATGTTCTTCCATACTATTAATTTCATTTAAGGATTTTTTCTCATATAACTAAGGTAGAAAAATCACTCTTTAAAAACACTCTCTTAAAACTTTCCTAATGCATGACATTACTCTTTTAGCCTTAAGTTTAATCTCAGGAACAACACCACCCACCCATTTTCCCTTACCAGCACTCCCCATATCCCAATGGCCAATACACGCAACCAATACCTACAAGCTTCCATCAATCAAACCAAGGAGTCCCTCCAACAAGTGACATTTGATATAGGCTCTACGAATTCTCGCATTCAAAAATTTGAGACCCAAGTCCAACAACAATTTGACACCATGGATACCAAATTCATGAACCAATTTAACACCCTTCAATCTGTTTTCACCAATTGTTGAACCAAACCTCGGGTCCTTCCTCCTTGGACAAACCAGATGGTGTTGATTCCTCTCATTCTATGAATTTTCACTCCAACTCCTTTCATCATGACCATCGTCTTCATTAATTTGAGGTTAATAAATTTGATGGCCCCGATCCCATGGGTTGGGTCACTCAAATGGAGCATTATTTTTCTTTGCATGGCATTACTGATGAGTTGGCCAAAATTTGCTATGTTGTTCTCTATCTGGATCTTGAATGCTGACAATGGTGGCAATGGCACAAAAATGCACGCCATGGGTATATTGCATGGACATGGTTTAATGTCGAGCTCTATCAACACTTTGACACTGACACCCACTATCTCGGTCATTTGACCAAGTTGAAATAGTCAAGCTTAGTGGAAGAATTTATAACTGCTTTTGATCATTTGGCCTTTCGCACCGAGATCAGGTCAGATGAATTCTTTCGGGAATGCTTTATCAGTGGCCTAAAGGATGAAATCTGAGCCTAGGTTCCCATGGCTCTCCCTCATACTTGGTTGGAAGATAATAAACATGCCAAAGAGGCCCAACAAGTTGTTTTTTCCTAGAACAAAAAACCCTCTTTTGTTCCTCACCCTTGACCCACAAATCCTTCCCCCTTGCCACTCCCCTCAAGGTCCAGAAATTAAATAGGGTTGAAATGGTTGAACACCAACTTAAGGGTATTTTCTATAACTGTGATGAAAAATATTTTCTGGGGCACAAGTATAAGGAACAAAAAGTTTTTATGGCCATTTCATAAGATGTTACTGAAGAAGATGCGACAGTTTCCCTTGTTGAAGAGCCATCACTTCCTGATGCTACCAAGGATCCCGGGAACCCACCTAAAGTTGACCCACTCATTTCCTTTCATGCCCTCACTGGTTTCTCTGCTCCACAAACCCTCAAACTCATTGGCTATATTAAGCATAAGAAAGTCATCATCCTTGTTGACATTGGTAGCACCCATAATTTTATTCATCGTCACATTGCCCAAGAAACCAATTGCTATATTTGTGTCATCAATAATTTTCAAATCATGATAGCCAATGGTGTGTCCATGAAATGTGGTGGGCGTTGTGAAAAAGTATGTCTTTAAATTGGACAATACCACCTGAAATATCATATGTTTTCCATTGACATGGGACATTGTGACATTGTGCTAGGTGTTGAATGGTTACGCACTTTGGGTCCCATTCTCATGGATTTTAAGGCATTAACCATGCAATTCCAATAGTAGAGACAACAGTATCAGCTCTAAGGACTCACATCTAGTTATTCTGAGATCATTAGTTCCCATCGCATGGAAAAAAATCCTCAAGAAAGGTCACTCTGGTATTATTGCTCAACTCCATTCCATTCACATAGTTGAGACACCCTATGTGCATCCTGACCTCCAATCCATCCTCTCCAAACATCAAGCTATTTTTTCCACTCCCCAGGGCCTTCCTCCTTCCCGTGGTGTTCATGATCATTACCTTCCCCTTGTCTCGGATAGCCTCCCTCCCAATGTGTTAACACACAAGATTTTAGGGGTCAAAAAATTTACTTTGGTTTGTTTTTTAGTCATAAGGTTTGTAGGTCATACGTTTTAAGTGTTAGGGTGGTGGTCATAATATTTGGTTTAGTTCAAAAATAAATGAAGTTTGTTCAACCTCGGTAGAGTCTTAAGGTCATTTCATTAAACATAATGACAAGGCTATTGAAACCCTCATGACTCACACCATTGGTTTCTACATAAATTCCTTGACATGTCATACATCCAAGTTGTAATCAAAGTCTCCCCTTTTCACTATCAATCCATTCAAGTGTGTGAGCTATGTTTGACTGGCGCTGCGAACTGGTTAAAGAGGAGAGTTGGAGGTTCGGCTACTTGTAGACACCCTCGGGAAATTTCAAAGATATCAACATCAAACTCAGGACCACCAGGTACTCCATGAGGTTTTTCATCCTATTTGAAGGTCGAGAAAGTGGTTTTGGTTGTTTTTTCCTTTTGGCTCTGCGCACTGGCACAGGCGCTGCGAACTCATTTCCTGTAGCAGCTGCTTATAAATATTTTATCATAAATCCAAAACAGTGATCTAGGTTTTTATGAAAAAAAAATTGGAGGTGCATGATAATGGCATTGACTTGTTGAACAAATTTCATCATGACTCACTTGGCATTCGAGAGATATAATTAAAACACTAGTGCAATGCAAACTAACGCGGAAAACTCTCTGTTTCGCATAGTTGTTGGAGATTCGCCTTGTTTGGAGGTTGCCACATGTCAAGGAGTGTTCGAATGACTTCTTAGAGATCAGTTAGATGCTAAGGGACACCTACACCTAAAAATTAGCTCCATTAGGACCTCATGCAGTGAGCTGGAAACAAATTTATTAATGACTTCTAGCAACTTCCTAAAAATTAGCAATTTGTTGGATCCTTGTCTCTTTGACTATTGCCACCTATCTCCAAGGCCTAGAATCCAATGGAAGAGATGGGTTTCGACCTCCTAAGCATATTTTGTATGTTCTTTTCTATTTAATGGGTGAGAGGAATCAAGAGAGTGTTGGAATGGAGTGATAGAGGCTCATATATTTATATTGTCTATGTAGAAGAAAAGCATTTCTTACTGTATGTACTGGACTTAAGATCCTTTGAATAATCGAAGTCATTTATTTTTCTTATCATCTTATTTCTGTCTAATTTTGATTAAAGTCCATTGAAGGATTCATTTGACTGAGTTGTAGCTTTATTGCAATAGATTGTTTGTTGTGGTACTTGTGCAAATATATCAGAATTTTCATCTTTGATTATGAGAAGATCTTATTTCAGAGAGTTCTTCCTTATATGTCTGTCATACTACCTGATGTAGATGATAATCATTTCACATTCTTCTTATTAATTCTTCCACCTACTCATCTTGTTTTCTATAAACCTGATCAAAGTTATTCAGAGCCTTATTTGTTTGTGCATATTCTATGAATTAAACTGTGATTGAAATTCTTTTTGGAGTATTGCATCCATCTCTCATTTACTACAAATTTTATCTTCCACATTTTGATGGGTACTAGGCTTTCACTCATAGCAGTCTGAGTGTGAATCTCAGTGCTAACATTTTTGGCATTGTTGTTGGGGAAGGAAGTGAAGAAATATTCACTGGGAGAACGACAATGATCAGATCTAACTCTTGATGGTAGACAGGAGCAAGACACAAGCTTGACTGCAATATTCTACCTAGCGACTCCAACTTCATCATAGATGAATCTATGGGCGACTCCACTGGTTTGAAATGGACAAGATTCTTGCTCAGAGGTATGCATTTTGTGATTTCTCAAATATAACTGGCTTTCCAAACCCGTGTCTGATAGAAGTGAATGGGAAGGCTATCTTCCTAGGTTTAGAGGGGAAAATTGGGAAATGTCAGCTGAGTTTTTACTAGATTTTCACGAGTGCATACTTAAGATGAAAGTTATACATGAAGATGTCCTCATCAAATTTTTTACATACTCTTTAGATGGAGCAACTTGTGATTGGTGTAGATCACTCCTGGTTTCTTGTATTACTTCACTAAGACATTTTCATGTTGCATTTTGTTTGTTTTGCAAAGAGAAATTTGCAGCTGATTTCCTTTATCAAGAATGTTGTTATGAATTCGATTTGTTGAGTAAAGGATTAAATAGTCATAAAGAGTATGTTGTAGTAGAAGACATTTTTCATAATGATCAAGAAGATGATGATCTTCAAAGTGATAGCCAGGATGCAGATACTTTTGACATTGTATAAAATGTATCTACTATTTTAAGTTGTCATGAAAATAAAATTGTTTCCTTTGAGTATTCAAATGATAATGAGCAGATCAATATATCAACATGTGACAGTTTTGAATCTGAGCCATGAGAATAAAATAAAGGATATAAGGAAGGATTATATGAGCATAATTTGCCGAATAAATTTCTCCAGCAACTATTACCAGAGATCAACAAGCTTTCTTTCATCATTCCTAAACCTGGATCTGCAGCAAATATTAAACAACGTATGATCAACATTGAAATTAGTGAAGGCAGCCTGCAACAACCTTCAGTTTTGCAGATAGAGGATATTGGAAGCAGTCATAAAACTGGGCATGTGTAGAAGCAATTCAATTTCTAGTTGGAACGATATAAAGAAGAAGTATTGCTTTATGGATTTCATGACCCTATTGTTGATTATCTAGAGTTTTGGAGCAGTACAGATGTCAAATCATTCTTTTCAATTGAATGTTCGTTTTGGTATCTTTTCAAACTACACTTATGTATGCCATGTGTTCCTTCATTTGTTCGATCTGGATCAAAAGTTTCACCAGTTAATCAATTTCTTGTATGGCTTCATTGGAAGCATGACTTTACTTAAACAAAGAATAGTTCAAATGGTTAGAGTAGGAGTAAGATGAATAAATCTCGATTATTGAGAATTTGGTTTGTAGTAGATCAACTATAATGACTCCTATCCCAATCGATAAGGCATTTGAACTGCATGTTCTTGGTAGCTCACAGGGAGCATGCCATCCCCTATGGAGCAAGATGTTAACACATAAGATTGTAGGGGTCAAAAAATTTAATTTGGTTTGTTTTTTAGTCACACGGTTTATAGGTCATAGGTTTTAAGTGTTAGGGTGGTGGTCATAAGCTTTGGTTTAGTTCAAAAAATAAATGAAGTTTGTTCAACCTTGGTAGAGTCTTAAGGTCATTTCATTAAACATCGTGACAAGGCTATTCAAACCCTCATGAGTCACACCATTGGTTTCTACATAAGTTCCTTGGCATGTCATACATCTCAAAGTCTCCCCTTTGTCACTATCAATCCACTCAAGTGTGCGACCTATGTTTGACAAGCATTGTGAACTGGTTAAAGAGGAGAGTTGGAGGTTCGACTACTTGTAGACATCCTCGGACAATTTCAAAGATACCAACATCAAACTCAGGACCACCAGGTACTCCATGAGGTTTTTCATCATGTTTGAAGGTCGCGAAAGTGGTTTTGGTTGTTTTTTTCCTTTTGGCGCTATGAACTGGCATAGGCGCTACGAATTGGTTGATATGGGCATTGCAAACTCATTTCCTGGAGCAGTTTCTTATAAATATTTGATTATAAATCCAAAATGGTGACCTGGGATTTTCTGAATTTTTTTGTGGATGAGCATGATAATAGCATTGACTTGTTGACCAAATGTCATCCTAACCCAGTTTGGCATTCGAGAGATATAATTAAAAAACCAGTGCGTTGCAAATTGGCGCTACAAACTCTTTGTTTCACATATTTGTTGGAGATTCGCCTTGTTTGGAGGTTGCCACCTATCAAGGAGGGTTTGAATGAATTCTCAGAGATAATTTAGATGCTAAGGGACACCTACACCTAAGAATTAGATGCATTAATACCTCATACAGTGAGATGGAAAAAAATTTATTAATGACTTCCAACAACTTCCTGAAAATTAGCAATTTGTTGGATCCTTGTCTCTTTGATTGTTCCACCTATCTCCAAGGCCTATAATCCAATGGAAGAGATGGGTTTCGACCTCCTAATCATATTTTGTATGTTATTTTCTATTTAATGGGTGAGAGGAATCAAGAGAGTGTTTGAACGGAGTGATACAGACACGTATCTTTATACTGTCTATGTAGCAGAAGAGTACTTCTTACTGTATGTACTGGACTTAAGATCCTTTGAATAATGGAAGTCATTTATTTTTCTTGTCATCTTATTTATGTCTAATTTTTATTACAATCCATTGAAGGATTCATTTGACTGAGTTGTAGCTTTATTGCAATAGATGATTTGTTGTGGTACTTGGGAAAATATATCAGAATTTTCATATTTGATTATGAGAAGATCTTATTTCAGAGAGTTCTTCCTTATATGTCTGTCATACTACCTGATGTAGATGATAAGAATTTCACATTCTTCTTATTAAGTCTTCCACCTACTCATCCTATTTTCTATTACCCTGATCAAATTTATTCAAAGCCTTATTTGCTTGTGAATATTCTATAAATTAAACTGTGATTGACATTCTTTTCAGAGTCTTTCATCCATTTGTCATTTACTACAAATTGTATCTTCCACACTTTGATGGGTATTGGGATTGAAATCATAGAAGTTTTAGTGTGACTCTCAGTGCTAACACAGTGTTTGTACCTACTGTCATACATTTTCCCAAAAAAATGAAATTGAGAAAATTGATCAAGAATTGCTCACCACAAGCATTAATTTTCCTAGTATGATCCCCTATTCTTCTTCAGTGGTCATGGTACTTAAGAAAGAAGGCTCTTGGCACATGTATCCTGAATTCCATGCCCTCAAAAAACGCACCATTAAATACAAATTTCCCATTCCTGTCATTGATGATCTCTTGGATGAATTGAGTGGTGCCCAGTTCTTTATTAAACTTGATCTTCATTTTGGCTACCACCAAATATGTATGAAAGAGGTAGGCATTCATAAGACTGAATTTTGAACTCATGAGGGCCAGTATGAGTTTTTGGTCATGCCCTTTGGCTTGTGTAATGCTCCCTCCACTCTCCAAAGCTTCATGAATCATGTCTTTCGTTCTTTTCTCCGTCATTTTGTCTTAGTTTTCTTTGATGATATTCTCATCTATAGTAAAACTTGGACAAACCATCTTGCTCAGGTGGAACGAGTTCTACATCTACTCTCTCATCACTGAATTTTCCTCAAACAATATAAATGTGCTTTTGGAGCCTCGGAAGTCGAGTACTTGGGTCATATTGTTGGCAAGGAAGGTGTTAGGGTGGATCCTAAGAAGAAGATTGAATCTATGCAGGATAAGCCTCGCCCCAAGACTATCAAAATCTTACTTTTTTTTGGGTTTAACAGGATATTATTGCAAGTTTGTTAAGAATTATGGAAATATTTTTGCGCCTCTCACTGCTCTCCTTAAAAATAATTCTTTCACTTGGACTCTCGCAGCAGATCAAGCCTTTCAAGCCTTGAAGGCGTCTATGTGAACCACTCCAGTCCTGGCCCTTCTTGATTTCACAAAGACCTTTGTCCTAGAATGTGATGCTTTTGGGAGAGGAATTGGAGTATTTCTTATGCAAGATGGTCGACGTTTGGCCTTTACCAACAAACAACTTTCAGAGACCTGACATTTGGGCCAATCAATCTATGAAAAGTAAATGTTGGTTATTCTACATGCAGTGGATCTCTAGTGCCCTTATATATTGGGGCAACGCTTCCAAATTAAGATAGATCATCAAAGCCTCAAGTATTTTTTGGAGCAACGACCTTCCTCCCCGGAGCAACAAAAATGGGTGACTAAGCTCTTTGTATATGATTATGAGATCATTTACAAGAAAGGAAAACAAAATTTGGTTGTTGACGCTCTTTCCAGAAAATATGCAGATGAAGGGTCCATTTTTTCCCTCTCCTTCATTGTACCAGATTGGCTCCAAGTTGTTCCCAGGAATGGCTACAAGATCCCAAACTTTTTCATATGAACCAACAAATGCAAGACAAATCTCCAGTGTCCCCCAGGTATTCTTGGCACAATGATGAGCTTCACTACAAAGTCCGTTTGTATTAAAGTAAACAGTCACAACTTAAATCCACGGTGTTTTTTGAGCTTCATGCTACACCCACAACTAGGCAGTCAAGGTTTACCAAAACATATGACCGAGTCAAACGTTCTTTTTTCTGGGACGGTATGAAACATGACGTTCACACTTTTGTGGTAGAATGTGATGCTTTTCAACGCAACAAGGGAGAAACAATCAAATCTATTGGCACACTACAACCGCTTCTAATTCCACCCACTATTTGGAGGGACATCTCTATGGATTTTATTGTGGGCTTAACTAAATCGGGCAATAAGTCAGTCATCATGGTGGTCGTTGATCGTTTTTCCAAGTATGCTCATTTATATGCTCTTCAACACCCATTTACTGCCTCCACTATGGCTCAACTTTTCATGGATCATGTCTTCAATATTCATGGCATGCCTCATTCTATTGTTTTTTATTAATCCCACTTTCACTAGAAAGTTTTGGCAAGAAATGTTTAGGATACAAGGCACCCAATTTCATCTCATCACCACCTATCATCCCAGACTGATGGTCAAACTGAAGTTGTCAACAAGTGTTT
>JASDQU010104053.1:13115-23392 GCA_032191745.1 Picea mariana
AGGAGGAACATGATGAACACTTACGAATAGTTCTGCAAACACTAAGGAAACACAAACTATACACAAAATTCGACAAATGTGATTTTTATCAAAAAGAAATACAATATTTAAGACATGTCATTTCCTCGGAAGGTATTATTGTAGACTCGGAAAAGATAAAAGCCATTATGGAATGGCTAGTGCCTAAGGATGTGGCAGATATCCGGTCATTCATGGGAATCACTGGATATTATCACAGATTTATAGAAGGGTTCTCCAAGATAGCCTACCCTATCACGTCACTACAAAAGAAAGGGACAAAGTTTAAGTGGTCACAAAAGTGTTAAGATAGTTTTAACAAGCTAAAATAATTATTGAAATTGAAGCCCATATTGAAGGTAGAAGACCCAGATAAAGACTTCATAGTATGCGTTGATGCAAGTAAAGAGGGACTAGGTGGTGTTCTAACTCAGGAAGGGCACATGATTTGTTATGAGTCCTGAAAATTAAAGGAACATGAGCGAAATTACATCACTCATGACTTAGAATTGGTAGTAGTAATACATTCCTTAAAAATGTGGCGACATTATATAATGGGCAGAAAATTCTTAGTATTGACGGATAATAGCAGGGTGAAATATTTGTTTAACCAACTAGAACTTAATGTAAGACAAGCAAGGTGGCTAGCCTTCCTGAGAGAATTTGACTTCGAGGTCATACATATCAAGGGTAAGGAAAATAAAGTGGTAGATGCTTTAAGCCGCATGATCCATGGGCTATTTGAGATAAACATCAGCATGGCAGAAAGTGATCTGGAACAAAGAATAAGGACGACAAGTATCAACGATGGAAATTACACTAAGATAATGGCAGAATTTCAAAATAGTATCACAAACTCAGATAAACCAGATATAAGTATTGACAAGAAGGGACTATTAAGATTTAAAAACAGACTTTACATACCAGATTCAACAGAGCTAAAATTAACTATTTTAGACGAAGTGCATAAGAAACCATACTCTGGCCATCCAGGTTACCAGAAAACAATAACAACAGTCAGAAAACTATTTTACTGGCCTAATATGAAGGGTGAAGTAGCAGAGTACTTAGCCAGGTGCCAAGATTGTCAGCAAGTTAAGGCCGAACACCAGCATCCAGCCGACCCATTATAGCCATTACCAATACCAGAATGGAAATGGGAGACCATATCGCTGGACTTTATAACATGTTTGCCTAAAACTTAGAAACATAATGATTCAATCATGGTTGTAATCGATAAAATCAGTAAGTCCGGACACTTTATTCCTGTAAACTCTACTTTTAAAGCTATTAACATTGCTGAAATATTCATGAAAGAAATTTTTAGACTGCATGGTATTCCTAAAATGGTGATTTCAGATAGAGACATAAAATTCACATCCGTTTTTTGGAAGGAATTATTTGCAGGGCTAAATACTAATTTGAATTTTAGTATGAGTTATCATCCAAAAATGGATGGACAGACCGAAAGGATAAATCAAATCATAGAGGATATGCTCCGCATGTATGTAAGAACAAAGCCGAACAAGTGGGAAGACTACCTACACTTGGTAGAATTTGCATATAATAATGGGTACCAAACTTTGGCTAAGTTGATCTCTTTCGAAATACTGTACGACAGAAAGTGTACAACTCCAATTAGCTGGGATAACCCGGCTGATAGACTCATGGTTGGACTAGAGATGCTCCAAGAAATGGAGAACATGGTAAAGACAGTACAACATAACTTGAAAGAAGCACAGGACAGACAGAAGAGTTACGCGGATCAGAAAAGAAGACACTTGGAATTTCAAGTGGGAGACCATGTTTATTTGAAGGTCAAAGCTCGAAAAAGCTCGCTGAAGTTGGGGAACTGTACCAAGATGGCACCTAGGTTTTGTGGGCCCTTCTAGATACTAGCTCGAATTGGACCCGTAGCATATCAGCTTGCACTTCCAGATAATCTAAGAATTCATAATGTATTTCATGTTTCTTTGTTGATAAAGTATATTCATGACCCTACTCATACGATTGATTGGAACTTGGTGCAGGTGGAACCCAAGGGTGATTTCTAGGTGGAACCCCTGTGCATTATGGACTGGAGAGAAATAGCACTTCGGAATAGAGTCATCGCTCAGGTAAAGGTGCAATGGAAGAACTTTAGTCCTGAGGAGGCCACTTGGGAATTGGAGGGAGATTTGCAGAAATCTCATCCAATCCTATTCCAGGAAAGGATCAAACACTGAGGACAGTGTTTTACTGAAGGGGGAAGGGATGTGACATCCCCCAAAAATAAATATTTTTTTTTGTGTGTGCTGGAAATTTATTTCCATATTTGGAAAATTCGAATCTGGAAAATTTTTGCCATTTATGGCAATTCTAAATTTCGAATTTATTAAATGTATTTAATTATCGTGACTATTGGGCAGAGATATATTTGGACTCAACTAACTATTTGACTATGACACTTGTATCACAACAAAATATTTATATCAACTGCAGGAGGACAAATGGAACATCCATGTTAAAAATCATCTGACCATGACTCCATGAGTGGGGAACAAGTTGGAGTTGCCTCTAGGCTGATGATTACAAGTGGAAAATCAGAGATTTAACCACTGGTAGCCCCTGAAAATCAGGGACTAAGGAAGATGCGAAAATCCCCAAAGGAGGGAAGAGACCTGGGCAAAAAAAAAGAAATGGATAAATAACATATGCGAGGAGGCAGGACGCTGCCAAGTATGCTGGGAAAGGATTTCTGAGCTCTCTTGTTGTTATGAACACTACGGATTGAGTGTGAGGCAAGAGGATCTTGCTGAAACAGAATCGCCTTGCTGTTATGAGAATTGTTAAGTAAGTGTGAGGCAAGAGGATAACTGTTGGAATTGAAGGACATTGTTGAGGAGGAGTTTCCAAGTTCACCCTCATGGATTCATGGTCAGGCTAGGGGGTAAATCGGGCAAGTGAATTTGGCTGCCCTATTATATGGTTGGGAGGAACGTGGTTGTTCCCTTTGTATTCCTACGGATTGGATTCATATATGTTGATCTACCCCTCTCTATTATGAATGGCTATGTTTTTACTTCGATGTCATATTAAATCTGAACTGGAATGATGTCAATTCTCTGTCTGAATGATTTTTTTGATGCATTGTATTGACTAAATTGAAACTGTAACGTTTTCCATTTTGTTTGTTGTGGGGAATATATGTGAAGGAAATCTGTAATTATATTTCTATAAGTAAGTAAGGAAAGGAGGAGATTAAGGTCAATGAAGCAAATCCTCTCTGTAGATAAATCCCCAGGGAACCAAACTCAGACCCCTCGAAACATCATTTATAATGACCAATCTCTGATAGAATGATATTCTTAATCATGTATTTACATAGATGCACAGATCTAGTATTGTTGACATTTAATGCATTGATTAAAAGAGGATCTAAGTGAATATTATATAATTTACCTTATATAGAAAATTTAATCCTTTGTGCCCTTCTGTGCGTATAAACTCATAAGTTTAGATTTTCATAATTATGTCAGGTAAATGGATATAGAATCCTTCTACCCCTACTGTTTTCACTGAATGAAAGTAAGAATACCAATACAAGGAAAAAATATTAGAGCTATGAAAATAATGTGAATTTCGGCATTCAGGACTTGCGGGTTAGAGTTATGCAAATGTTCCCTTGCCTTTCAAAACCATGAAATCCTGATGTGTAGGTCCCACTTTCCTATCTTTTTCGCAATTCAGAAGTTGTTGTATGTTGGATGTTGACTTTTGAAACCCCGAATCTTGAAATCCCAAAGTGTTGATCCCACATACTTTCACTTTTCGGAATTTGGGAGTTGTTGTGTATTGTTGTTTGGTTTTTGAAAAACCGAAACCCCGATCCCGAAATCTCGAAGTGTTGGTCCCACATCCTTTCACTTTTCGAAATTCGGGAGTTGTTGTGTATTGTTGTTTGGTTTTTGAAAACCCAAAACCCTGAATCCTGAAATCCCGAAGTGTTGGTCTCACATCCTTTCACCTTTCGGAATTTGGGAGTTATTGTGTGTGGTTGATTGGCATTTGAAACCCTAAATCCCAAAATCTTGAAATGTTATTCCCCGTTCCTTTTCGTAATTTCGTGAATTGTTTGTGTTTGATGTTTTGGCTTTTGAAGTCACAGGATTTCGAATCCCGAAATCCCGAAGTGTTGGGCATGTTTTTTTTTTCGCATTTCGGAAGTTTGTTTATGTTGATGTTTGGGCACTGGAACTCATGAAGTCCCGAACCCCGAAACCTCGAAATGTGGGCCCAACCTTTCCTTTTCGCATTTTGAAAGTTGTGTAATAATGATGTTTGGGCACTGGAACTCATGAAGTCCCGAACCCTGAAACCTCGAAATGCAGGTCTCACTTTTCCTTTTTTGCATTTCGGAAGTTTGCATATGTTGTTGTTTGGGTACTTGAGCTCACAAAGTCCCAAACCCCGAAACCCCAAAATGCGGGCCCCACTTTTCCTTTTTGCATTTTCGGAAGTTCGTTTATGTTGAAGTTTGGGACACTTGAACTCACGAAGTTCCAAACCCCAAAACCCCGAAGCGCTAGTCCAACCTTCCCTTTGTTTCGCATTTCGGAGGTTTGTATCTGTTGATATTAGCTGTTGTATTCGAAAATTTCTGAACTCTGAAATCCTGAATGCTGGTCACTTTTCGCGATTTCGGAGTTTTTGTGTGTTGATGTTAGCTGTTGTATTTGCGAAATCCCGAAATGCTGTTCACTTTTCGCGATTTTGGGAACTGTTCTGCGTTGATGTTGGCTATTGTACTCGCGAAATCCCGAACTGCGAAATCCTGACATGTTGGTCACTTTTCGCAATTTCGGGAGTTGTTGTGTGTTGATTGGAGAATCTTTCCCCGATTGGAGGTATGGAAGTAACAGACCTATTTACAATTCGGTCGTATAGTTAAACCTCTGCTGGTGTTATAGACATCATCAAATAAGAAAATATTGGTAATTTTTACAAGATTTTAAATAACATTGAAAGGAGGAGTATACACTCATTGTAAGAAGTTTTAAGTTGCATAGTAAAGACAATCAATGAAAATAAGGTCTCTAACAAACTTTCAGACTCAACCTTTATAACAAAAGACTTAATTGCTTGAATCTCAAAACTATGCAAGGATAATTGTACAAAAAAAAAAATAAAAAAAATTGGGACAGTTTTTGAGGTACATTACATTTTCCTTCAAGGTCAAAGATGACCCCCTCACTAATGCCACCCCTAAGATGGAAATGATATTAAACCTGATGATGTAACATGCTTTACATATTGTTAAAAAAGTAAAATATCTTGAGAAACAATAGTGCTCAAATTGATGCAGAGCATGTGAGGCTCCCCATTTAGAATATGGATGTTGTGAATTATTAAAGAAAGAAAGGATGAGGAAATGTGTAAAACTATAAGCATTCAACATTGTTTTGTTAGTTTTGAAGAACAACCTGGAAATGAAAGTTTCTGTTAGCCTGTTATAATTGAACAGTTGCGTGCTAATGGTTTGTATGACATGCCATGAAGAGCAACAACAAAGTCTCGAACCTCTCTTGGAGCCATCTCTCAACCTGATATCCAGTATCACTTGGTTGCATGAATATTTTTCGAGTGGCAAGGACGATGTATTCTCCACCTTCATTGATCCTATTGAAACTTGGATGAAATCAATTGGTGGGAGTGCACGTCAGTCGAAGAATGAACTATCAGCCATGTTCTCCAAAAGTGTAGTAAGCTATGTGTTGAAAGGACCAGCCCGTCTTGGATGCAGCTAGCAATGTCCCTACTTTGGTTCATGACCAAATACAAGGGAGGAAATTATGTCTCTAATGTGATCCTCTGGAGGTTGCACTGGAAATATGATTTTGCTTAACTATTTTTGTCTTGCATGGGATGGAGTAGGTTGGAGGAAATATAAATCTCATAATGGCATGTTGGAGGACATATAAATAGTATATTACTTTTTTTTCAACAACACAATTCAACCAAAACAAAATTGGTCATGTATAGGTGGAACCTAATAGAATTGGAAAAACAAGTCTACTCTGGAATAGTACCTGTTACAACTCATATTGTATAAGGTTCCATCTTGTGATTTTCACCATAAGCCTATTGAATCCCCTATTGATTGTAATATTCATCATACAATGAATGTGCATAAGGAGGAACCATTTGAAATCTTTCCCTCAACCCTATACTTGATGAATGTAAAGGAGAATGAAGTTGAAACAAACTATGCACCTGCGATCTAGATATCTCAACCCTATCACCTTTGATAAGATTTACCTCTACAAGCGAATGACTTGCTTTCATATTATCACAACCGGGTAAATAATTGAATTGATTTAAATTTTGGGCTTCTCTTGGATAGCCGGTTCAACCTTGTGACAACTATTAAACTCCCTAAAAGTGGAGATAATCATTTATCACCATCTCTAAGCATCTTATTCTTTGCTTTGATCTTTTAGAGTAGGCATCTTTTCACCATCTCATTCTTGTCTTCAATGTTCTCTGCAAATATGGGTTCTATAGTCCTCATGGTATCATAAGGCATGAACCAAAAATTATGCTTGAATAAAGAAAATATGTTCAACATCAAAACACTTTATGGATGCATTAATCTAGTTACTGTGTAGCGTTCAATTAACTGAGAAATGCCAGTTTTATCTACAATAATTTAGATTTTTGTGATGTTAACCTCTTTTTCCAACTGAATAGTATCTCTACCAATATCATTGTCTCCCTCATTTTGTAGCAAGACCTCACCAGATCGAATATTAACAGTTTTTAATATGGAATTTCTGATGAAAAAATAATCAAAGGCAACTTTTGATAACTAATGAACTTTGATCAATGATCAAATTCCCACAGAACACCAAAATTAGCCAACATCTCTACACTGATCTCTCTAGTGAAATAACATTTTTTTCTTACCCAGGTACAACACCATGCCAAACCAACTTTAATCGACATGCCAATGTGAATTTTGACTATTGAATCTACTCTAAGTCATTTGTTCCAATTATGATACCCATGTATCTGCAAATACCTAACGCTTCTATTTCAAATTTCCTCCAATAAAAACATGAGTATGATAAACTACTTTTATATATTTTCCCAAATGTATGACAAATTCATATGAACTTGCCTTCAGATTATGAAAAATAGTAAATAAACTAGTTTTATTAGTTGCATGAGTTAAAGTTGCATGGAGTTATATATGCATGTTATCACTCAAAGTCTTGAGAGTACAGATGAGGGAATTTACAGCTTATGATCTATTTACTTGTTTAATTCCCAGCAATGGTTGTTCTTTCTTATTCAAAACAAAGAGTATAGAATCAATAGCCACAAATATTTTAGAACCTACACAAACACTTTATCCTATTGTGAATAAATGCGTCTTAGTCTAAGCCCAAAAATATGCCAAAATTTACATTCACTTTACAAAATTATTTTCCACTTAGGATCTCCCAGGTGGACATCACTACATATTTTTTCAATAAAAAGCTTAGTACGTCGGTGTGGGTTAATTACACATATAGGAAAGTACTCCATTCATGGGCCTCCTTTGGTTGACTGCAAACTGTAGAAAATGATGAGATTAATAGCTTCTTACAACCATGATAAACCATTATTTCCACTAAATTTAAAGTGCCAACTATGTTGTTGTTGTAATATATGTGGCAATTCTAGAAAGAGAGGCTTTGGATCCCAAGGAATATTTTCAACTTTTGATAAGTCTAATATTGAACTCATACAAAGTTCCTTTTTGATAAATGGATTCAATATGCAATATTGAGTGTTGCAATGCTTGGAGATTCCCAATCTTTGTGGTTGTGGTAAAATAAATATTTTAGCCTAGAGATGTAGAAAGGTCATATAGAAAATGCTCTAATACTATCCCCATTATCCATTGTACTAATATGATTCAGAATTGTGGTAGAAGGCAACAACTCGGCATTCACTCACACATTGTATAAACTTTAAATCTTGAACTTTTGACCAACACTTACAACAAATAGAACATTGTCATATGTATTAAGAGATGGGTGCATTGAACAAATTTGACTAATCACAGACTTGTGGCTTTCTCATCACAAAAAGAAGCAGTATTTTGTTTCCATTTGAGGGTCTGTTACCTAGAACACCCTGGTTGTAGAATATGGTAGGGCATGTTTCAAGTGGTGTTTATAATCATAATTGATCTCCTCAGGATGAATATGGTCTAAGCACATTTTCGGGCATCAATGGGGTTTCTATAACAACTTGTTTGAAACATATTTAGGAGCTGTAAATTGAACCTAGTTATGGAAAGGGAAAAATGAGGAAAATTTGGCAACCTCTTGCTAAATTACCCTATGTCCCCCACATTGGGGAAACGTTTCCTCGCATTTCCCCAAAATGGGGACGTGGTTAAATGTTTCCCTAGGCAACCCCCTTCCCCTGAAGCATGGGAAACAAGGGGGGTGCATCCCCCTGGAACATTGAAAAATTTGGTACCATGTGTCTGCTCCAGGTTAATTATCATTCTTGAGTGTTTATTCAGTTTCTTTGTGTTGTTGTCTAGTGTCTTCTTCTCTCTCTCTATTTTCTTCTTTTCTTGTTGAATATGGAGCTGTAGAATCTAAAGTGTATTCCTCGCTTATGTAACCAACAACTTTCCTTCAATTTGTAGGAATCCATTTGAATACCTATGAGTTTTTCCCCATGGTTTTCAAGGATGCCCATTGTCTTTTGGAATTTATTTTGTTGTTGTGCCTCCAATTTATAGACCAAATCTGACAGGGTTCTCATTGAAATGTCATTGCTTTGAAAATGTTCCCCATGCCTTTTCTATTGCCTATGAACATCCTCAGTTTTTTCTGAATCCATGATTCTCCAAGTCTAGTGTTGTGCACTCCTTGCACCACTAAGACCTCTAGTACTAGTATCTTGTGTAGCCAAAGTGTGGCTGAAAGTCTATTTGGGCTATTGAAAGGGTTGAGGGACACAGGGTGGCATTGCTTCTATCTCTTGATTAGCCTTTCCAAACAAGGATCAGCCCAGAGAGGATCCATATCCTTTCTCCTTCACATAATTCCTCTAAAAACAAACCAATAGATTAAAATTTTACAACAAAGTATCCATCTTTCCATTATTTTCTCATAGGACATGATAGAGAGTGTTTTTGTTTAGCTTCTGGGTTAGCTTTGTAGCTTTGGAAATGATTGAGGCCAATTGGAGATCCTTTGGTGTCTACTTGAAGATGAGGTATTTAATGATGATCCTTGAATCTCCTATAATTACCAGCTCCTTTATCCGTAGACAGATGGCGATAGACATGCCTCAGAGAATATCGTAAGATTCTTCTTGGTTATTTGTCACTATCCCTAGCTCCCAGGCATAAACGGATACATGTTTTCCTTCATGGTCAAAGATGACCCTCCCACTAATGCCACCCCTAAGATGGAAATGATATTAAAACTGATGATGGAACATGCTTTACATCTTGTTAAAAAATTAAAACATGTTGAGCAACAACAATGCCCAAATTGGTGCAGAGCATGTGAGGCTCCCCATTTAGAAGATGGACGAGGTGAGTTATTAAATAAACAAAGGATGAGAAAATGTGTAAAACTGTAAGCATTCAGCCTTGTTTTATTTGTTTTGAAGAGCAGCCTTGAAATGCAAGTTTCTATTAGCCTATTTTAATTGAACAGTTGTGTGCTAATGGTTTGTATGACATGCCATGAAGAGGAACAACAAAGTGTCAAAACTCTCTTCGAGCCGTCTCTCAACCTGATATCCAGTGCCACTTGGTTGCATGAATATTTTTCGAGTGGCAAGGAAGATGTATTCTTCATCTTCATTGATCCTATTGAAACTTGGATGGAATCAATTGGTGGGAGTGCACATCAGTCGAAGAATGAAGTGTCAGCCATATTCTCCAAAAGTGTAGGAAGAAAAGTGTTCAAAGGACCAGCCTGTCTTGGATGCAGCTGGCAATGTCCCTACTTTGGTTCATGACCAAATACAAGGGAGGAAATTATGTCTCTAATGTAATCCTCTAGAGGTTGCACTGGAAATATGATTTTACTTAACTTTTTTTGTCTTGCATGGGTTGGAGTAGGTTGGAGGAAATATAAATCTCATAATGGCATGTTGGAGGACATATTAATAGTATATTACTTTGTTCCAACAACACAAGTCAACCAAAACAAAATTGGTAATGTATAGGTGGAACCTAATAGAATTGGAAAAATAGG
>JASDQU010104053.1:33822-69460 GCA_032191745.1 Picea mariana
AGATGAATGTTTTGGTGTTTTTGAAAAGCACACAAGAGGAATAGGGTCCCAGTTGTTGTTAAAAATGGGCTATGAAGGTAAAGGTTTGGGCAAGCATGCACAAGGCATTGTTGAGCCTATTGTTGTTGAAGAGAGACCCAAGTATTGTGGTCTTGGATATGAATGAAGAGATGGAGAAAATTCCAAAGTCAAGGAGACAAGGGAAAAATTTCCAAGGATAAATTTTGTTTCGAGTTCACCTCCTCAAGAAGGCTTTAAAGGTGAAAGTTCAAGAACTTTTGTTGAAAGTTCAATCCCTCTAGCATGCAAGGCTTGTGTTTAAGATGAATGCGAATGTGTGAAACGAGAGAGGTGTGATAGTGATGAGGAAAAGAACACTGTTGATGGTCTTCAAAGGAGAGCTTGTAACTCTTCAGATTCACCTCCTCAAAGAGGCGATAAAGGTGAATGTTCAAGGTATAATTCTGCGTATCATTCAGTTGCTTTTGATTATGTTAAGCATAATAATTTTGTATGTAAAAATGGAAGAAAGAATCCATGTACATATTGTGGTTTATATAACCATCATGTTTCAAAATGTTGGAAAAGATTGGCCAATTTCAGGAAACTTTCTAAGCAAAGACAACGTGAAAAGAGGATGCAAAGGATTTGCACTCATTGTCAGAAGCGGGGTCATCTCATCGACCAATGTTGGACGCTGCATCCAACCACTCATCCACGGCATAAGAAGTAGTTGGATAAAGAGTTTGGAGAGAATGGAAGAGGAGATTCCATCATTGATGTGTGTCAAGATGATTCACAAGAGGACGATTTCCAGCAGAAAAAGTCATCGTTGAGTTGGCTTGGTAAGAAATGGTTGGATTTCTTGAGCAAGTAAAGCTAGAATTTTCTGTTGTAAATGCACTTTTTAGCATTATGTGTGCATTTATGGGAAGCATGATAAGTTGCAGCAGTTTATCACAACTTGCATGATGCAAGTTTGCATGTGAATGCAATTCATTTTGAAGGCATTTTGTTGTTGCATAAATTCGCCAGGAGGATGTAAAAGATGGATATGATGTTCACTTGTTGTAGCCATTTATCTTTTTCATTTCAACTCTTATGTACCCACATGTTTTGGGTTTATGTACTTATGTTTGTACTGGAAGGAGAGTTGAAGAGTCACGCACATGCATTTGTTTTTGTGTATGTGTAAGCAGTGAACCTGGTGATGGTTCATCATGAGTGATTCATGATTGTGACATGATTGTGTATCATGTTTTTCAACTTGTCAGTTTGGGAAGGTCAATATGTTTCAAATGAGTCTCAACTGGTGTTGATGATTTTCTGACGACTATGTTGTGTTGATCGTGCCGTTCGACTTGTGTTTAGTCGATGGTGTTTATTGACTTGAAAGTTGATTTTGAGTACACCATAATGCAGGAAAACGCCATGTACTTTGATGAAGTACAAGACGCGACAGTTTGTTTGAAGGGCAAAAGACTTTGTTGGCATCATTTTTCAGTCTTGTATAATTTGTTTTCAAGATTGATGGTGTTCTTGGCTTGTGACAAGATGTCGCAGGAAGTTTTTGTAGCCATTGGAGAGCTGATTTTGTTGACGTCAAAGAGTTCACAAGAGGGACTTGATTCTCAATGGGAAGGTTGGCAGTCTTCAAAGCACAGAGAGAGCAGTGGATCAGCAGCAGCCAGAGAGCAGTGGTTGAAGGACATAGTCAGTTGTAGTCCAGGGCATGTGAAAGTATTCAGGTGATTGTCGAAAAGTTTTTTCAAGTAGAATCAATTGATAGAACTTGAAAGCAGATAGATAATCATAAGATTTTGTGGGTCCAAAAGCCTTTTAGTGGGAAGGTGTGATCAAAATCTGGACCAGGGGTCAAATTTTAGCTCAAATTTCAAAGTGCTCGGAATGCGACGAAAACAGTGCCATTACGTCCGTCTCGTCTTCTTGATTCCGGTGGTATATTTACTTTGTCAAACGAACTCCGTATGGAGAAGATATCGCGATCTGTTTCTCAAGCCAAACAGGGAAAAATTTTGATGCTGACTGTACCAGTCCGTACAGTCCATACAGGCTGATGTGGTAGACTCCGTACATGCTGACATGGTGACCGTATGATGACATGGCACCTGGTGACATGGAAATTTGTTATTAGCTGACAATTAGGTGAATGTTATTGCGACACGTGGCATCATTTGGGCGAATGGTAAGGTGCCATGTGGCCCAGTCATGGGCTGCCATGTGGCACCCCTTTATTGGCCCGTGGTTTTGTTCCACATACATGTGACCATACCTGTTATGAAATGGTGCGCGCGGGGTGTATTTTAAACATAGCCCGTGTGGCTCCGGTTAACACATTGCGTGCCCATTTTTCAAATGGTTAACACTATATGTGACCATTATAAAATGTGTGCGGGGTTTGTAGTTATTTAACGGTTAGCCATGGTTATGTTAGTTTCACATATGACCGGTGGTTACATGGAGTTTTGTGCGCGGGAGTTTTTGAAACGTGCCTAGCCACTTGTCATGCCCAGAGTTAACCAAATGGAATGGGTGCCTATTGTCGCACTGGGTACTTGGCGCTTGGCCATTGGCTCATTGAACATTAGCCCCTTTCGCTTAAGAGCGCGGTCATATTTTGAACCCATATGCCCAGGTGCTAGGCAGTTAGGGGCTGGCACGCCCTTAACTGTCCTACAGTTTGCACCATTGGCGCGGTTGCACCCAGTGCTGGGTTTTCACGCTTTAAACTGCGTGTGAGCCAGGTTCAAATGGGAAGGGTGCATTTTGGTGAACCGGTTCTCAGCATGGTTGAAGGAGGAAAATGGAGGAGGCCTAACTTCTTTATCTTTTGGCCGATTGAGGTGCCGTAAAAGCCCAGCTAGGGGTTTTTGGACGTCCTGGATCCATTGGTGTTGTTATCAAGGCCATTTGAAGACTTCTTATACAATTTGTTCACCATTGAAGTTTCAGCAAGCTCCAGGGAGCTTGAAGCCCTCATTGATGGAGGACATGTTTTGGTGAGCCTATGTTTGTTTTCTATGATTGAATAATCATTTTTGGCTAATTGATATGCTTTGAACACATTGGGACAGGTTTCAGAGGCTTTTGAGGACCTTTACAGGTGTTTTTAACAAAGAGAAGCTCAGGGAAGCTTATGGCCACATGTAGAAGAGGTCATGACCAGATGAGCCATGATCCATTTTCAGAGTTCTATTAGTCATTTTTGGGGTTTTTATGTGTTCTGATCTCAATGGTACAGTCTGTTTTTCCATTGGAGTTGAGAAGTATCTTGTAAAAGAACTTTTGACTAATTAATCCCAGAGAGCCAAGTGCATTAATGGAGGCTCAAGGAGATGTAGCCCGGAGGGGGGTGAACTCCTTTATCAACTTGTTCTTGTTGTGAGTTTTGATGGTTTATTTGCTGCAAGTTGCGTTGCTGTGTATTTTTTTAAAGTACATATTTAACCATCTAAAAGAATAATTCCTCATACATAAACATTTACAAGAAGATGCATGAACTTAACACATAAGTTTATCTTGCATATTTTAACACATGAAGCAAGGTCCTGTAAAGTTTATTTTTAATGAAGTAGAGGGTGCTTGCATAGCATAACAAGTCAGCCTTCTATTTTCAGATCAATGGGGGTAATCTAGCACGTGCTAGTTTTCCCTCGTCCACAAGCACAAGCTCATCTCAAACAACATCATTCAATGTGGGGGAAAGATATCATGTGCTAGCTTTCCCCTAGCACAATCACATCTCGAATAACATCATTCCAACATGGGGGAAAGCTAGCGCATGCTAGCTGTCCATCTTTCATAAGCATAAGTGCATCTTGAAAAACATCAGTCCACCATGGGGATAAGATAGTGTGTGCTAGATTTCCCTCTTGCACAAGCACAAGAACATCTCGAACAGCATCATTTTAGAATGGGGGAAATCTTGCACATGCTAGTCTTCCCTCTTTCACAAGAATAAGCTCATCTTGAACAACATCATTCCATAGTCAAGGAAATTTAGCATGTGCGATATTTCTCTCTTGAACAACCACAAGTGCATCATGAAACAACATCATTCCACTGCGGGGAAAAGCTAGTTTATGTTGGATTCCCTCTTGCAGAAGCACACGCATATCTCAAACAACATGATTCCACCCTAGGATAAAGCTAGTGCATGCTAGCTTTCCCTGTTCCAGAAGCACCAACACATCTTGAAAATCATCCCACAATGGGGGTAAGCTAGCGTGTGCTAGTTTTCCCTCTTCCAAAATAACAAGATCATCTCAAATAACATCATTCAATGTGAAGGAAGGTAGCATGTGCTAGCTTTCCCCTAGCACAATCACATCTTGAATAACATCATTTCAACATGGGGGAAATCTAGCACGTGCTAGCTTTCCATATTCCAGAAGCACAAGTGCATCTTGAAGAACATCATTCCACCATGGAGGAAAGCTAGTGCATGCTAGATTTCCCTCTTGCAAAATCACTAGCACATCTTGAAATTCATCCCACCATGGGGGTAAGATAGCGTGTGCTAGTTTTCCCTCTTCCACAAGTACAAGATCATCTCAAACAACATCATTCAATGTGGGGGAAAACTAGCATGTGTGAGCTTTCCCCCAGCACAATGACATCTCAAATAACATCATTCCAACATGGGGGAAATCTAGTGTGTTTTATCTTTCAATATTGCATAAGCACAAGTGCATCTTGAAAAACATCATTCGACCATGGGGATAAGCTAGCGCGTGCTAGCTTGCCCTCTTGCATAAGCACAAGCACATCTCGAACAACATCATTTTAGCATGGAGGAAAGATTACACATGCTAGTCTTCCCTCTTGCACAAGGATAAGCTCATCTTAAACAACATCATTCCATCGTCAAGGAAATTTAGCATGTGCTAACTTTCCCTCTTGAACAAAGAACAAGTGCATCATGAAACAACATCATTCCACCATGGGTTAAAGCTAGTTTATGTTGGATTTCCCTCTTAAAGAAGTACAAGCACATCTCGAACAACATGTTTCCACCATGGGGGAAAGCTAGCGCATGCTAGCTTTCCCTCTTTCACAAGAACTAACACATATTGAAAATGATCCCACCATGGGGGTAAGCTAGTGCATGTTAGTTTTCCATCTTCCACAAGTACAAGCTCATCTCAAACAACATCATTCAATGTGGGGGAAATCTTGCATGTGCTAGCTTTCCCCCAGCATAATCACATCTCGAATAAAATCATTCCAACATGGGGGAAAGCTAGTGCGTACTAGCTTTCCATCTTGTAGAAGCACAAGTGCATCTCGAACAACATCATTCCACCATGGGGGAAAGCTAGCGCATCCTAGCTTTCCATCTTGCACAAGCACAAGTAGATCTCAAACAACATCATTTTAGCATGCAGGAAAGCTTTCACATGCTAGTCTTCCCTCTTGCACAAGCATAAGCTCATCTTGGAAAGCTAGTTTATGTTAATTTTCTCTCTTGTAAAATCACAAGCGCATCTCGAACAACATCATTCCATCGTGGGGGAAATATATTACATGCTAGCTTTCCCTCTTGCACAAGAACTAACACATATTGAAAATCATCCCACCATGGGGGTAAGCTAGCACGTGCTAGTTTTCCCTCTTGCACAAGCACAAGCTCATCTCAAACAACATCATTTAATGTGGGGGAAAGCTAGCATGTGCTAAATTTCTCCCTAGCATGATCACATCTCAAATAACATCATTTCAACATGTCGGAAAGCTAGCGCATGCTAGCCTTCCATCTTGCAGAAGCACTCGAACAAGCATAAGCACAATCATGCTAGCTTTCCATCTTGCACAAGCGCATCATTCTACCATGGGGGAAAGCTAGCGCATGCTAGCTTTCCCTCTTGCACAAGGACTCGTGCATCTTGAAAATCATCCCACCATGGTGGTAAGATAGCACGTGCTAGTTTTCCCTCTTCCACAAGCACAAGCTCATCTCAAACAACATCATTCAATGTGGGGGAAAGCTAGCATGTGCTATCTTTCCCCCTAGCACAATCACATCTCGAATAAGATCATTCCACTATGTGGTAAATCTAGCACGTGCTAGCTTTCCATATTGCAGAAGCACAATTGCATCTCGAACAACATAATTCCAGCATGAGGGAAAGCTAGCGCATGCTAGATTTCCCTCTTACACAAGCACAAGAACATCGAACAACATCATTTTAGCATGGAGTAAATCTTGCACATGCTAGTCTTTCCTCTTGCACAAGCATAAGCTCATCTTGAACAACATGATTCCACCTTCAAGGAAATCTAGCATGTGCTAGCTTTTCCTCTTGAACAAGAACAAGTGTATCTTGAAATAACATCATTCCACCATGGGGGAAAGATAGTTTTTGTTGGATTTTCCTCTTGCAAAAGCACAAGCACATCTTGAACAACATCATTCTGTCGTGGGGGAAAGCTAGTGCATGCTAGCTTTCCCTCTTGCACAAGTACTAGCGCATCTCAAAAATCATCCCACCATGGGGATAAGCTACCACATGCTAGTTTTCCCTCTTCCACAAGCACAATATCATCTTAAACAACATCATTCAATGTGGGGGAAATCTATCATGTGCTAGCTTTCCCCCAGCACAATCACATCTCGGATAACGTCATTCCGACATGAGGTAAATCTTGTGCATGCTTGCTTTCCTTCTTGCAAAAGCACATGTTCATATCGAACAACATCATTCCACCATGGGAGAAAGCTAGTGCGTGCTATCTTTCCCTCCTAGACAAAAAGAATGGGGGGGCAGGATGTCTAGGCATCCCCCCCCCTGTTTTGTTTGGGGTGGGAGGTGTGTCTAGACATCCCCCACATTGGGGAAATGTTTCCTCACATTTCCCCAAAATGGGGACTTGGGTAAACATTTCCCCAGGCGCCCCTCTACCCACGAAGCGTGGGAAACATGGGGAGAACATCCCCCTAGAACATTGAAAAATTTAGTACCATTTGTGTGGTTCAGGTTAATTATCATTCTTGCTTGTTTATTTAGTTTCTTTGTGTTGTTGTCTAGTGTCTTCTTCTTGCTCTCTATTTTCTTCTTGTCATGTTGACTATGGAGCCGTAGAATCTAAAGTGTATTCCTTGCTTATGTAACCAACAACTTTGCTTCAGTTTGTACCAATCCATTTGAATACCTGTGATTTTTTCCCCATGCTTTTCAAGGATGCCCATTATCTTTTGGAATTTATTTTGTTGTTGTTCCCCCAATTTATGGACCAAATCTGACAGGGTTCTCATTGAAATGTCATTTCTTTGCAAATGTTCCCCATGCCTTTGCTATTGCCTATGAACATCCTCAGTTTTTTCTTAATCCATGATTCTCCAAGTCCAATGTTGTGCACTTCTTGCACCACTAAGACCTCTAGTAGTAATATCTTGTGTAGCCAAAGTGTGGATGAAAGTCTATTTGGGCTATTGAAAGGGTTGAGGGACACAAGGTGGCAGAGCTTCCAACTCTTGATTAGCCTTTCCAAACAAGGACCAAACCAAAGAGGATCCATATCCTTTCTCCTTCACATAATTCCTATAAAAACAAACCAATAGCTTAAAACTTTACAACAAAGTATCCATCTTCCCATTATTTTCTCATAAGACATGATAGAGAGTGTGTTTGTTCAGCTTCTAGGTTATCTTTGTATCTTTGGAGATGATTGAGGCCAATTGGAGATCCTTTGGTGGCTCCTTGAAGATGAGAGATTTAATGATGATCCTTGAATCTCCTATAATTACTAGCTCCTTTATCCCTAGACTGATGGCGATAGACATGCCTCAGAGAAGATTGTAAGATTCTCCTTGGTTATTTGTCACTATCCCTAGCTCCCAGGAATAGATAGATACATGTTTTATGTGACATCCCCCCAAAATAAATATTTTTATTTTTGTGTACTGGAAATTTATTTCCGTTTTTGGCAAATTCGAATATGGAAAATTTTTGCCATTTATGGCAATTCTGAATTTCGAATTTAATAATTGTGACTATTGGGTAGAGATATGTTTGGACTCAACAAACTATTTGACTATGAAACTTGTATCACAACAGAATATTTATATTAACTACAGGAGGACAAATGGAACAACCATTTTAAAAATCAGTTGACCATGACTCCATGAGTGGGGAACAAGTTGGAACTACCTCTGGGCTGATGATTACAAGTGGGAAAATAGAAATTTGGCCACTAGAAGCCTCTAAAAATCAGGGATTAAGGAAGCTGCAAAATCCCCAAAGGAGGGAAAAGACCTAGGCAAAAAAATAAAAATGGATAAATAACATATGCGAGGAGGCAGGACACTGCCAAGTATGCTGGGAAAGGATTTATGAGTTCTCTTGTTGTTATGAACACTGCGGATTGAGTGTGAGGCAAGAGGAGCTTGCTAAAACAGAATCACCTTGATGTTATGAGCACTGTTAAGTAAGTGTGAGGCAAGAGGATAACTGTTGGAATTGAAGGACATTCTTGAGGAGGAGTTTCCAAGTTCGCCTTCATGGATTCATGGTCAATCTAGGGGGTGAATTGGGCAAGTGACTTTGGCTATCCTGTTCTATGGTTGGGAGGCACATGGTTGTTCCCTTTGTATTCCCACGGATTGGATTCAGATATGTTGATCTACCCCTCTCTATTATGAATGGCTATGTTTTAACTTCGATGTCATATTAAATCCAAACTGGAATGATGTCCATTCTCTATCTGAATGATTCTTCTGATGCATTGTATTGATTAAATCGAAACTGTAACGTTTTCCATTTTGCTTGTTGTGGGGAATATATGTGAAGGAAATATGTAATTATATTTCTATAAGTAAGTAAGGAAAGGAGGAGATTAACATCAATGAGGTAGATCTTCTCTGTAGATAAATCCCCAGGAAACCAAACTCAGACCCCTCGAAACATAATTTATAATGACCAATCTCTCATGGAATGATATTCTTAATAATGTATTTACATAGATGCATAGATCTAGTACTGTTGACATTTAATGCATTGATTGAAAGAGGCTCTAAGTGAATATTATAGAATTTACCTTATACAGAAAATTTTATCCTTTGTGCCCTTCTGTGCGTATAAACTCATAAGTTTAGATTTTCGGAATTCTGTCAGGTAAACGGATATAGAATCCTTCTACCCCTATTGTTTTCACAGAATGAAAGTAATAATAGCAATACAAGGCAAAAATATTAGAGTTATGAAAATAATGTGAATTTCGGCATTCAGGACTTGTGGGTTACACTTGTGCGAATGTTCCCTTTCTTTTCCAAACCCCGAAATCCCAAGGTGTGGGTCCCACTTTCCTATCTTTTTCGCAATTCAGAAGTTGTTGTATGTTGGATGTTGACTTTTGAAACCCCGAAACCCTGAATCCCGAAATCTCGAAGTGTTGATCCCACATACTTTCACTTTTCTGAATTTGGGAGTTGTTGTGTATTGTTGTTCGGTTTTTGAAAATCCGAAACCCCGAATCCTGAAATCCCGAAGTGTTGGTCCCACATCCTTTCACTTTTCAGAATTTGGGAGTTGTTGTGTATTGTTGTTTGGTTTTTGAAAACTTGAAACTCCGAATCCCGAAATCCCGAAGTGTTGGTCTCACATCCTTTCACCTTTCAGAATTCGAGAGTTATTGTGTGTGGTCTATTTCCATTTGAAACCCCGAATCCTGAAATCCCAAAATGTTAGTCCATTTTCCTTTTCATAATTTTAGGAATTGTTTGTGTTTGATGTTTTGGTTTTTGAAGTCGCAGGATTTCGAATCCCGAAATCTCGAAGTGTTGGGCATGTTTTTTTTTTCGCATTTCAGAAGTTTGTTCATGTTGATGTTTGGGCACTGGAACTCACGAAGTCTCGAACCCCAAAACCCCAAAATGTGGGCCCCACCTTTCCTTTTTGCATTTCGAAGGTTGTGTAATAATGATGTTTGGGCACTAGAACTCATGAAGTCTCGAACCCTGAAACCTCGAAATGCAGGTCTCAGTTTTCCTTTTTCGCATTTCGGAAGTCTGCATATGTTTTTGTTTGGGTACTTGAGCTCATGAAGTTTGGAACCCCAAAACCCCGAAATGCGGGCCCCACTTTTCCTTTTCACATTTTCGAAAGTTCATATATGTTGAAGTTTGGGACACTTGAACTCATGAAGTTCTGAACCCCGAAACCATGAAGCGCTAGTCCAACCTTCCCTTTGTTTCGCATTTCAGAGGTTTGTATCTGTTCATATTAGTTGTTGTATTCGCAAATTTCTGAACTCCGAAATCCCGAATGCTGGTCACTTTTCACGATTTTGGGAGTTGTTGTGTGTTGATGTTAGCTTTTGTATTCGCGGAATCCCGAACTCTGAAATCCCGAAATGCTGGTCACTTTTCACGATTTCAGGAATTGTTGTGCGTTGATGTTGGCTGTTGTTCTTGTGAAATCCTAAACTCCGAAATCCCGACATGCTGGTCACTTTTCGCAATTTCGGGAGTTATTGTGTGTTGATTGGAGAATCTTTCCCCGATTGGAGGTATGGAAGTAACAAACTTGTTTACAAGTCGCTCATATAGTTAAACCTGTGCTGGTGTTATAGACATCATCAAATAAGAAAATATTGGTAATTTTTACAAGACATTAAATAACATTGAAGGGAGGAGTATACACTCATTGTAGGAAGTTTTAAGTTGCATAGTAAAGACAATCAATGACATTAAGGTCTCTAACAAACTTTTAGACTCAAGCTTTATAACAGAAGACTTAATTTCTTGAATCTCGAAACTATGCAAGGATAATTGTACAAACAATTTTTTTTTTTGTGACAGTTTTTGAGGTACATTACATATGGTATCAGAGCAAAAGTTACAACACTGGGCTTGAACAAGGCCACATTGATTGATTAGTATATATTCTAATTTATTAAAAACTGATATATCTTGTGGATGACAAATAGAAAGATTTTATGTTTTGTGTTGAATAATGGCAGCTCAATAAAGTGCAGAAATCAGGGTGGAAGAGAATCCGCAACAAGGACCTCCTGGAGATACAAGACAGAACAGTGATGGAAGCTCACCCACGGAGGTGTTTGAAATGATGAGGAACCTTATTGTTGAACTACAGGTTTTCAAGGCCAACAATGAAAAATTGAAGAAGGCATAGCAAGAACAGCAAGAGATAAATGAAGTCCTGCTGCGAAGTATAGTAACCAAGAAAATTCCAAAAGATGATAACCATGAGGAAGAGGTCAGCAAAAGGGCCTCCAAGAATTCTGGTGCGAAAACAGAAGAAGGAGACAATTCATCTAAAGGGACACCTTCAGCTAAAGACAAAACCATACTAGACAGAAAAAGAAAACAAACAGACCACCTTGAAGGCGAATTTAAAAAGATTAAACCAACTACTTTTGATGGAGAATCTAGGACAGGAGAATTTGAGGCATTGTTGCTGGACATCAAAAAATACTTCCAAATCTACAACTATTCCAACAACATGAAGGTCATAATGGCCATCTACAATCTAAAGGGAAAGGCCAGCATTTGGTGGAAAAACCTAAAATTGGCCAAGGGCCTAAAGGAGAAACAATAGGAATGGTTTGACTTTAAGAAGTATTTTAAGAAACAATACCTTTATGAAAGATATTATGAAAGGAATACGAAAGAATTCTATGAGTTACGACTTGGACAAATGACGATGGAGGACCTTATAAATAAATTTCTGGAACTACTAAGGTTCGTACCATACATCCGAGAGGAAAAGGTAAAAATCCAGCGATTCTTAAGTTGTTTACCACAATCCTACAGGGACAAAATTGAGTTTGACAACCCCAAATCCTTGAGTGAGGAATTCAGGAAAGAACGAATGTGCTATGACCAATATAAACAGTGGGTAGAGTTTCCCAAGACCTGGAAGGATACGAAGAAAGATGGAATAAACCAGTGGAAGAAGGGATACCAGCCAGCTCCTTATTGGAATGCAGTAAAAAGTTTCCCAAGGAAGGATTTTCACTCCAATCATCCGAATACACAAGGTAATGGTAAACTAGTAAACCTGGGAATGAAGAAGTTTGGGGACAACTCCCGCGAGCCATTAAAGTGTTGGGAGTGTGCAGAGCCTCATCTAGGGAGGAACTGTCCACGTTTAATTATAGCAAACAGAACTACTGTTCAAAATTTACAGGAAGGCTCCATAGTGGGAGACATGGGCAGAAGTTTGCATCAGATAAATGCAGCCATAGATGGTCGACAAGATGACCACCAGTCCTTGGTGGTAGAGATCGAAGGTAAAATCCATGACACTCGAATTTCTATTTTAATTGACCCTGGAGCTACGTTAATTTATATTACTCCTGATGTAGTAGAGTCGAATAAACTTAAGAAACAAAAGCATGCAAAATCTTGGCTTGTACAACTAGCAACAGGTACTAAAGGAAAAGTAGTCAACTTTATTTCTGATCTTGAGTTCAACTTAGATGGTCAAAATATAAGGACCAATCTGAACATCCTACCACTAGGGTCTTATGATATGATTATTGGTATGGATTGGTTGGAACAAAACAAATAAATACTAGATTGTTATACAAAGATACTTAGCTATAAAGATAATTTTGTCATTGTTAGAACAACCCAAGGCATACCAAAACCTATGTCAGTCAGACAAGTTTCAGCGACGCAATTCAAGAAATGTATTAGAAAGGTATGTCAAGTTTACGCCATCCAAGTAATGAATCTATTAGAAAAAGAAGATAAGCCCAAGTTAGAAGACTTTGTTGTCCTACATGAATTCAGAGACATGTTTGTTGATGAGATACCAGAATTGCCTTTTAGGAGAGAAATAGATTTCTCCATAGACTTACTACCCGAATCAGCCCCTATCTCAAAATCACCCTACCAAATGAGTCTACCAGAACTGACAGAATTAAAAATACAATTACATGAATTGTTGCATAAAGAGTATATCAGACCAAGTGTCTCTCCATGGGGAGCACCATTCCTCTTTGTGAAAAAGAAAGATGATACTCTAAGACTATGTATCGATTATAGACAACTGAACAAGTTAACCAATAAGAACAAATACCCCTTACCTAGGATAAATGATTTGTTGGATCAAGTTGGGGGGGTCAAGATCTTCTCAAAATTGGATTTACGATCTGGTTATCATCAAGTTAGGATAAAGGACCAAGACATAAACAAAACAACTTTTTGAACAACGTACAGACACTACGAGTTTGTAGTCATACCTTTCGGACTCACTAATGCACCAGCCACGTTTATGTGCTTGATGAATATCATTTTCATCCAGTACTTAGAAAAGTTTGTAGTAGTATTTGTCGACGATATTCTAGTCTATTATAAAACGGAGGAGGAACATGATGAACACTTACGAATAGTTCTGCAAACACTAAGGAAACACAAACTATACACAAAATTTGACAAATGTGATTTTTATCAAAAAGAAATAAAATATTTAGGACATGTCATATCCTCGGAAGGTATTGCCGTAGACTCGGAAAAGATAAAAGCCATTATGGAATGGCTAGTTCCTAAGGATGTGGCAGATATCCAGTCATTCATGGGAATCACCGGATATTATCACAGACTTATAGAAGGGTTCTCCAAGATAGCCTACCCTATCACGTCACTACAAAAGAAAGGGACCAGGTTTAATTGGTCGCAAAAGTGTTAAGATAGTTTTAACAAGATAAAAGAATTATTGACATCGGCGCCCATCTTGAAGGTAGCAGGCCCAGATAAAGACTTCACAGTATGCGTTGATGCAAGTAAAGAGGGACTAGTTCGTGTTCTAACTCAGGAAGGGCACATGATTTGTTATGACTCCCGAAAATTAAAGGAACACGAGTAAAATTATGTCACTCATGACTTAGAATTGGTAGCAGTAATACATGCCTTAAAAATGTGGCGACATTATATAATGGGCAGAAAATTCTTACTATTGACGGATAATAATGGGGTGAAATATTTGTTTAATCAACTAGACCTTAATTCAAGACAAGCAAGGTGGCTAGCCTTCCTGAGTGAATTTGACTTCGAGGTCAGACATATCAAGGGTAAGGAAAATAAAGTAGAAGATGCTTTAAGCCGCATAATCCATGGGTTATTTGAGATAAACATCAGTAGGGGAGAAAGTGATATGGAACAAAGAATAAGGATGACAAGTATCAATGATGGAAATTACACTAAGATAATGGCCGAATTTCAAAATAGCATCGCAAACTCAGATAAACCAGATATAAGTATTGACAAGAAGTCACTATTAAGATTTAAAAACAGACTTTACATACCAGATTCAACAGAGCTAAAATTAACTATTTTAGATGAAGTGCATAAGAAACCATACTCTAGCCATCCAGGTTACCAGAAAACAATAACAACACTCAAAAAACTATTTTACTGGCCTAATATGAAGGGCGAATCAGCAGAGTACTTAGCCAAGTGCCAAGATTGTCAACAGGTTAAGGCCGAACACTAGTGTCCAGCCGGCCTATTACAGCCATTACCAGTACCAGAATGGAAATGGGAGACCATATCACTGGACTTTATAACAAGTTTTCCTAAAACTCAGAAACATAATGATTCAATCATGGTTGTAATCGATAAACTCAATAAGTCTGCACACTTTATTCCTGTAAAGTCTAATTTTAAAGCTATCAACATTGCTGAAATATTCATGAAAGAAATTTTTAGATTGCATGGTATTCCTAAAATGGTGATTTCAGATAGAGACGTAAAATTCACATCCATTTTTTGGAAGGAATTGTTTGTAGGGATAAATACTAATTTGAATTTCAGTATGAGTTATCATCCAAAAACGAATGGACAGACCAAAAGGACAAATCAAATCATAGAGGATATGCTCTGCATGTATGTAAGAACAAAGCCAAACAAATGGGAAGACTACCTACACTTGGTAGAATTTGCATATAACAATGGGTACCAAACTTCGGTTAAGTTGAGCTCTTTCAAAATACTGTACGGCATAAAGTGTACAAATCCAATTAGCTAGGATAACCTGGCTGACAGACTCATGGTTGGACCAGAGATGCTCCAAGAAATGGAGAACATGGTAAAGAAAGTACAACAGAACTTGAAAGAAGCACAGGACAGACAAAAGAGTTATGCGGATCAGAAAAGAAGACACTTGGAATTTCAAGTGGGAGACTGTGTTTATTTGAAGGTCAAAGGAAGAAAAAGCTCACTAAAGTTGGGGAATTGTGCCAAGATGGAACCCAGGTTTTGTGGGCCCTTCAAGATACTAGCTCGAATTGGACCTGTAGCATATCAGCTTGCACTTCCAGCTGATCTAAGAATTCATAATGTATTTCATGTTTCTTTGTTGAAAAAGTATATTCATGACCCTACTCATACGATTGATTGGAACTTGGTGCAGGTGGAACCCAAGGGCGAGTTCTAGGTGGAACCCCTACGCATTCTGGAATGGAGAGAAATAACACTTCAGAACAGAGCCATCGCTCAGGTAAAAGTGCAATGGAAGAACTTTGGTCTTGAGGAGGCCACTTGGGAATTGGAGGGAGATTTGCAAAAATCTCATCCAATCCTGTTCCAGGAAAGGAACGAACACTGAGGAAAGTGTTTTACTGAAGGGGGAAGGGATGTGACATCCTCAAAAAATAAATATTTTTATTTTTGTGTGCTGGAAATTTATTTCTATTTTTGGCAAATTTGAATCTGGAAATTTTTTGCCATTTATGGCAATTCTGAATTTTGAATTTATTAAATGTATTTAATTATTGTGACTGTTAGGTAGAGATCTGTTTGGACTCAACTAACTATTTGAATATGACACTTGTATCACAATAGAGTATTTATATTAACTGAAGGAGGACAAATGGAACAACCATGTTAAAAATCAGCTGACCATGACTCCATGAGTGGGGAGCAAGTTGGAACTGCCTCTGGGATGATGATTACAAGTGGAAAATCAGAGATTTGGCAACTGTTAGCCCATGGAAATCAAGAATTAAGGAATCTGTGAAAATCCCCAAAGGAGGGAAGAGACCTAGGAAAAAAAAAAAAAATGGATAAATAGCATATGCGAGGAGGCAGGACACTGCCAAGTATGCTGGGAAAGGATTTCTGAGCTCTCTTGTTGTTATGAACACTACGGATTGAGTGTGAGGCAAGAGGAGCTTGCTGAAACATAATTGCCTTGCTGTTATGAGCACTGTTAAGTAAGTGTGAAGCAAGAGGATAACTGTTGGAATTGAAGGACATTGCTGAGGAGGAGTTTCCAAGTTCACCCTCATGGATTCATGGTCAGGCTAGGGGGTGAATTGGGCAAGTGAATTTGGCTGCCCTGTTCTATTGTTGGGAGGAACGTGGTTGTTCCCTTTGTCTTCCCATGGATTGGATTCAGATATGTTGATCTACCCCTCTCTATTATGAATGGCTATGTTTTTACTTCGATGTCATATTAAATCTGAACTGGAATGATGTCCATTCTCTGTCTGAATGATTTTTCTGATGCATTGTATTGATTAAATCAGAACTATAACGTTTTCCATTTTGTTTGTTGTGGGGAATATATGTGAAGGAAATCTATATTTCTATTTCTATAAGTAAGTAAGGAAAGGAGGAGATTAACGTCAATGAGGCAGATCCTCTCTGTAGATAAATCCCCAGGAAACTAACTCAGACCCTCGAAACATCATTTATAATGACCAATATCTAATAGAATGATATTCGTGATCATGTATTTACATAGATGCACAAATCTAGTACTATGGATGTTTAATGCATTGATTAAAAGAGGCTCTAAGTGAATATTATAGAATTTACCTTATACAAAAAATTTAATCTTTTGTGCCCTTCTGTGCATATAAACTCATAAGTTTTGAATTTCGGAATTCTGTCAGGTAAACGGATATAGAATCCTTCTACCCCTATTGTTTTCACAGAACGAAAGTAAGAATACCAATACAAGGAAAAAATGTTAGAGCTATGAAAATAATGTGAATTTCAGCATTCAGGACTTGCGGGTTACACGTATGCAAATGTTCCCTTGTTTTTCCAAACCCTAAAATCCTGAAGCGCAGGTCCCACTTTCCTATATTTTTCGCAATTCAAAAGTTGTTGTATGTTGGATGTTGACTTTTGAAACCCCAAAACCCCGAATCCTGAAATCCCAAAGTGTTGATCCCACATACTTTCACTTTTCGGAATTTGGGAGTTGTTGTGTATTGTTGTTTGGTTTTTGAAAACCTGAAACCCCAAATCCCAAAATCCTGAAGTGTTGGTCCCACATCCTTTCATTTTTCAGAATTCGAGAGTTGTTGTGTATTGTTGTTTGGTTTTTGAAAACCCGAAACCCTGAATCCCGAAATCCCGAAGTGTTGGTCTCACATCCTTTCACCTTTCGGAATTCGGGAGTTATTGTGTGTGGTTGATTGGCATTTGAAACCCTAAATCCCAAAATCTTGAAATGTTAGTCCACGTTCCTTTTTGTAATTTCGGAAATTGTTTGTGTTTGATGTTTTTTCTTTTGAAGTCACGAGATTTCGAATCCCGAAATCCCAAAGTGTTGGGCATGTTTTTTTTTTCGCATTTCGGAAGTTTGTTTATGTTGATGTTTGGTCACTGGAACTCATGAAGTCCCAAACCCCGAAACCCCAAAATGCGGGCCCCACCTTTCCTTTTTGCATTTTGGAAGTTGTGTAATAATGATGTTTGGGCACTAGAACGCACGAAGTCCTGAACCATGAAACCTCGAAATGCAAGTCTCACTTTTTCTTTTTTGCATTTCGGAAGTTTGCATATGCTGTTGTTTGGGTACTTGAGCTCACGAAGTCCCGAACCCCGAAACCCCAAAATGCGGGCCCAAATTTTCCTTTTCACATTTTCGAAAGTTCTTATATGTTGAAGTTTGGGACACTTGAACTCACGAAGTTCCGAACCCCAAAACCCTGAAGCGCTAGTCCAACCTTCCCTTTGTTTCTCAGTTTAGAGGTTTGTATCTGTTGATATTAGCTGTTGTATTCGCAAATTTCTGAACATCGAAATCCCGAATGCTGGTCACTTTTCGCGATTTTGGGATTTGTTGTGTGTTGATGTTAGATGTTGTATTTGTGAAATCCCAAAATCTGAAATCCCAAAATGCTGGTCACTTTTCATGATTTCGGGAATTGTTGTGCGTTGATGTTGACTATTGTATTTGCGAAATCCCGAACTCCGAAATCTCGACATGTTGGTCACTTTTCGCAATTTCGGGAGTTGTTGTGTGTTGATTGGAGAATCTTTCCTCGATTGGAGGTATGGAAGTAACAAACCTTTTTACAATTCGCTCATATAGTTAAACCTGTGTTGGTGTTATAGACATCATCAAATAAGAAAATATTAGTAATTTTTACAAGACTTTAAATAACATTGAAGGGAGGAGTATACACTCATTGTAGGAAGCTTTAAGTTGCATAGTAAAGACAATCAACGACAATAAGGTCTCTAACAAAATTTCAGACTCAATATTTATAACAGAAGACTTAATTGCTTGAATCTCAAAACTATGCAAGGATAATTGTCACAATTTTTTTTTTTTTTTTTTGTACAATTATCCTTGCANACATTACATTTTCCTTCAAGGTCAAAGATGACCCCCTCACTAATGCCACCCCTAATATGGAAATGATATTAAACATGATGATGTAACATGCTTTACATATTGTTAAAAAAGTAAAATATCTTGAGAAACAATAGTGCCCAAATTGGTGCAGAGCATGTGATCCATAGGATTCTTTAAATGACTATGGTTGAGTTTTAATCTTGCATGTATTAATTAACCATTTGAGAATTTAGTGAAAGAATGAGGAAAGAAAAGGAATTATGATAGTCAAATACACATATGCAGATCTGAAATGAATAATAGATAGCAAACCATAAACACGCAGGTTGATAACGGAGTTCGGCACAACTTTTGCCTATGTCTCCGGGCCTTTTCTCTGTGGGGGAGGCTTCTTTATTTCTATTCAAGTGCTCAAAATTACATTGCTACAATGCGAAATGGATACAAGACTGATCTGGTCTTGTTTTCCTAGATCTCTAGAACCCTGCAAAGAAAACGGCATGCAAAACGGATGTTCCAAGCTCCCAGAAACAATCTGACAGCGTCTCCACCTCAAAGGCTTCCCTGCATCAAACTGACTTTGGATTGGCTTTTCTTCAGCATAACTCTACTTTGACTAACTGTTCATTGCCTCAAACAGGCCTGGTTTATATAGCCTTGAATTTGGTTTCTCATCCCCAACTTCTTCCAAGAATTTGGCCTCCAAAAATGCCCAATATCCCCCAAAAATGGAGAAAATTAATTAAAAATAGGCATATTAAACAATAAAAAACAAAATTTGTTACATAAAACCCACTTTTGTATATTTATTGGGCCGCAGCCCCCCAAATCCGTGCGCGCGCCCCTATTTTCGTGGTCATATGGTTATTTTGGGTCGAGCGCGAGCCCATAGGCTACACGCTAGCCCCCTTAACTCGCACCAGCTCCTGGTTCTTTGGCTCTGGCATAGGCCCGTGGCTTGATAAAAAAACTCCCCGCGCGCCCGTCGAGTCGGCTCCGGGTCCTGTGGTAACCTCCTGGGATCCGGGGGCTGTCCTTATCTGCATACAAATATTCCCCGCGCCTGTTGAAATGAACTGTGGTCATGTGGTATGGTTATTCCGTATGGTCTTTGCGTCGAGGGCTGGGGCTAAGCCCCGGCCCTTTTTACCGCTGACCAAACCTTCACTTCAACTTAAATATATTTTATGCCATTTATTTAACAAGAACTACTGGCTGCTCAGGTGGCTAGCCCGACTTGCCAGTCCATTCGCCGCTCGAGAGGTCGCGGGTTCGACCCCCGATGACGCCAAAACCAATTTTAATATAACCATAAACCAACAGCCAATAATACGATGTTGCGTGGCAGCCTGTGACAGGGCCACGTGGTGCCTTAAAAGCCAACCACAACCTGACACGTGTCAGCATCTGATTCGCCCATGTGTGTGCCACATCAACCTGTCCGTAATGCCCTGTCACTTGCCGCGTCAGCTTGCCATGTTAGTTGCTGACGTCACCCTGCCATGTGTTACCCTTTCAGTGGTGACACGTGTCACCTCATTACTGGTCCAACTGTACCTCCGTACTATCGAATCCGCCTTCCACGTGTCGCATCCTAGTGCTGCCACATGTCCTCCTTCGATGCTGCCACATGTCGCATTCTGGCCTCGCCACATCATCTGTACGAACCTGCCATGTCATCAGTACAGACCTGCCACGTGCACTGTACAGACTGTACAGTCATCCCCGTTTTTCCCTGTTTGACTTTTTGGATAGAACGCGATATCTTCTCCATACGGACTCCGTTTGACAAAGTAAATATACCACCGGAATCAGGAAGACGAGACAGATGCAATGGAACAGGTTTCATCGCATTCTGAGCACTTTCATTTTTTTAGCATTTTTCAAGCCCTATCATGCTTCTGGATCCGATTTTGGATCAGCATGTGAGGCTACCCATTTAGAATATGGATGTTGTGAATTATTAAACAAAGAAAGGATGAGGAAATGTGTAAAACTGTAAGCATTCAACATTGTTTTGTTAGTTTTGAAGAGAAGCCTGGAAATGCAAGTTTCTGTTAGCCTATTATAATTGAACAATTGCGTGCTAATGGTTTGTATGACATGCCATGAAGAGGAACAACAAAGTCTCAAACCTCTCTTGGAGCAGTCTCTCAACCTGATATCCAGTCCCACTTGGTTGCATGAATATTTTTCAAGTGACAAGGATGATGTATTCTCCACCTTCATTGATCCTATTGAAACTTGGATGGAATAAATTGGTGGGAGTGCACATCAGTCGAAGAATGAAGTGTCAACCATGTTCTCCAAAAGTGTAGTAAGCTAAGTGTTCAAAGGACCAGCTCGTCTTGGATGCAGCTAGAAATGTCCCTACTTTGGTTCATGACCAAATACAAGGGAGGAAATTATGTCTCTTATGTGATCCTCTGGAGGTTACACTAGAAATATGATTTTACTTAACTATTTTTGTCTTGCATGGGATGGAGTAGGTTGGAGGAAATATAAATCTTATAAGGGAATGTTGGAGGACATATAAATAGTATATTACTTTTTTTCCAACAACACAATTCAACCAAAACAAAATTGGCCATGTATAGGTGGAACCTAATAGAATTGGAAAAATAGGTCTGCTCTGGAATAGTACCTATTACAACTCATATTGTATAAGGTTCCATCTCATGATTTTCACCATAAGCCTATTTAATCCCCTATTGATTGTAATATTCTTCATACAATGAATGTGCATAAGGAGGAACCATTTGAAATCTTTCCCTCAACCCTATACTTGATGAATGTAAAGGAGAATGAAGTTGAAACAAACCATGCTCCTGCGATCTAGATATTTCAACCCTATCACCTTTGATAAGATTTACCTCTACAAGAAAATGACTTGCTTTCATATTCTCACAACCAGGAAAATAATTGAATTGATTTAAATGTTGAGCTGCTCTTGGATAGCAGGTTCAACCTTGTGAGAACTATTAAACTCCCTAAAAGTGGAGATAATCATTTATCACCATCTCTAAGCATCTTATTCTTTGTTTTGATCTTTTAGAGTAGGAATCATTTCACCATCTCATTCTTGTCTTAAATGTTCTCTACAAATATGGGTTCTATAGTCCTCATGGTATCATAAGGCATGAACCAAAAATTATGTGTGAATAAAGAAAATATGTGCAACATCGAAACACTTTATGAAGTATTAATCTAGTTACTGCATAGCCTTCAATTAAGTGAGAAATGCCAGGTTTATCTATCATAATCTAGATTTTTGTGATGTTAACCTCTTTTTCCAAGTGAATAGTATCTCTACCAATATCATTGTCTCCCTCATTTTGTAGCAAGACCTCACCATATCGAAGATTAACAGTTTTTAATATGGAATTTGTGATGAAAAAATAATCAAAGGCAACTTTTGATAACTAATGAACTTTGATCAATTATCAAATGCCCACAGAACACAAAAATTAACCAACATCTCTACACCGATCTCTCTAGTGAAATAACATTTTTTTCTTACCCAGGTACAACACCATGCCAAACCAACTTTAATCGACATGCTAATGTGAATTTTGACTATTGAATCTACTCTAATTCATTTGTGCCAATTATGATACCCATGTATCTGCAAATACCTAACGCTTCTATTTCAAATTTCCTCTAATAAAAACATGAGTATGATAAACTACTTTTATATATTTAGCCAAATGTATGACAAATTCATATGAACTTGCCTTCAAATTATGAAAAATAGTAAATAAACTAGTTTTATTAGTTGCATGAGTTAAAGTTGCATGGAGTTATATATGCATGTTATCACTCAAAGCCTTGAGAGTACAGATGAGGGAATTTACAGCTTATGATCTATTTTCTTGTTTAATTCCCAGTAATGGTTGTTCTTTCTTATTCCAAACAAAGAGTACATAATCAGTAGCCACAAGTATTTTAGAATCTACACAAACACTGTATCCTATTGTGAATAAATGCATCTTAGTCTAAGCCCAAAATATGCCAAAATTTACATTCACTTTACAAAATTCTTTTCCACTTAGGATCTCCCAGGTGGACATCACTACATATTTTTTCAATAAAAATCTTAGTATGTCAGTGTGGGTTAATTAAACATATAGGAAATTACTCCATTCATGGGCCTCCTTTGGCTGACTACAAACTATAGAAAATGATGAGATTAATAGCTTCTTACAACCATAATAAACCGTTATTTCCACTAAATTTAAAGTGCCAACTATGTTGTTGTTTTAATATGTGTGGCAATTCTAGAAAGAGAGGCTCTGGATCCCAAGGAATATTTTCAACTTTTGATAAGTCTAATATTCAACTCATACAAAGTGCCTTTTTGATAAATGGATTCAATATGCAGTATTGAGTGTTGGAATGCTTGGAGATTCCCAAACTTTGTGGTTGTGGTAAAAGAAATATTTTAGCCTAGAGATGTATAAAGGTCATATAACAAATGCTCTAATACTATCCCCATTATCCATTGTACTAATATGATTCAGAATTGTGGTAGAAGGCAACAACTCGTCGTTCACTCACACATTGTATAAACTTTAAATCTTGAACTTTTGACCAACACTTACAACAAATAGAACATTGTCATATGTATTATGAGATGGGTGCATTGAACAAATATGACTGATGACAGACTTGTGGCTTTCTTATCACAAAAAGAAGCAGTATTTTGTTTCCATTTGAGGATCTGTTACCTAGAACACCCTGGTTGTAGAATATGGTAGGGCATGTTTCAAGTGGTGTTTATAATCATAATTGATCTCCTCGGGATGAATACGGTCTAAGCACATTTTTGGGCATCAATGGGGTTTTTGTAACAACTTGTTTGAAACATATTGAGGAGTTGTAAATTGAGACTAGTTATGGCAAGGGAAAAATGAGGAAAATTTGGCAACCTCTTGCTAAATTACCCTATGTCCCCCACATTGGGGAAACGTTTTCTTGCATTTCCCCAAAATGGGGACGTGGGTAAATGTTTCCCTAGGCACCCCCCTTACCCTGAAGCGTGGGAAACAAGGGGGGTGCATCCCCCTGGAACATTGAAAAATTTGGTACCATGTGTCTGCTCCATGTTAATTATCATTCTTGAGTGTTTATTCAGTTTCTTTGTGTTGTTGTCTAGTGTCTTCTTCTCTCTCTCTCTATTGTCTTCTTTTCCTGTTGACTACTGAGCCATAGAATCTAAAGTGTATTCCTCGCTTATGTAACCAACAACTTTGCTTCAACTTGTAGGAATCCATTTGAATACCTGTGAGTTTTTCCCCATGCTTTTCAAGGATGCCCATTATCTTTTGGAATTGATTTTTTTGTTGTGCCTCCAATTTATAGACCAAATCTGATAGGGTTCTCATTGAAATTTCATTGCTTTGAAAATGTTCCCCATGCCTTTGCTATTGCCTATGAACATCCTCAATTTTTTCTGAATTCGTGCTTCTCCAAGTCCAGTGTTGTGCACTCCTTGCACCACTAAGACCATCTGTAGTAGTATCTTGTGTATCCAAAGTGTGGCTGAAAGTCTATTTAGGCTATTGAAAGGGTTGAGGGACACAGGGTGGCAGCACTTCCATCTCTCGATTAGCCTTTCCAAACAAGGATTATCCCAGAGAGGATCCATATCCTTTCTCCTTCACATAATTTCTCTAAAAACAAACCAATAGATTAAAATTTTACAACAAAGTATCCATCTTTCCATTATTTTCTCATAGGACATGATAGAGAGTGTTTTTGTTTGGCTTCTGGGTTAGCTTTGTAGCTTTGGAAATGATTGAGGCCAATTGCAGATCCTTTAGTGTCTCCTTGAAGACAAGGGATTTAATGATGATCCTTGAATCTCCTATAATTACAAGCTCCTTTATCCCTAGACAGATGGTGATAGACATGCCTCAGAGAATATCGTAAGATTCTTCTCGGTTATTTGTCACTATCCCTAGCTCCCAGGCATAAACAGATACATGTTTTCCTTTAGGGTCAAAGATGAACCCCCCACTAATGCCACCCCTAAGATGGAAATGATATTAAACCTGATGATGGAACATGCTTTACATCTTGTTAAAAAAGTAAAACATGTTGAGAAACAACAATTCCAAAATTGGTGTAGAGCATGTGAGGCTCCCCATTTAGAAGATGGATGAGCTGAATTATTAAATAAAGAAAGGATGAGGAAATGTGTAAAACTGTAAGCATTCAGCCTTGTTTTATTCGTTTTGAAGAGCAACCTGAAAATGCAAGTTTCTATTAGCCTATTTTAATTGAACAGTTGTGTGCTAATGGTTTGTATGACATGCCATGAAGAGAAACAACAAAGTCTCAAACCTCTCTTCGAGCCATCTCTCAACCTGATATCCAGTCCCACTTGGTTGCATGAATATTTTTCGAGTGACAAGGAAGATGTATTCTCCATCTTCATTGATCCTATTGAAACTTGGATGGAATCAATTGGTGGGAGTGCACATCAGTCGAAGAATGAAGTGTCAGCCATGTTCTCCAAAAGTATAGGAAGAAAAGTGTTCAAAGGACTAGCCTGTCTTGGATGCAGCTGGAAATGTCGCTACTTTGGTTCATGACCAAATACAAGGGAGGAAATTATGTCTCTAATGTGATCCTCTGGAGGTTGCACTAGAAATATGATTTTACTTAACTGTTTTTGTCTTGCATGGGTTGGAGTAGGTTGGAGGAAATATAAATCTCATAATGGCATGTTGGAGGACATATTAATAGTATATTAATGTGTTCCAACAACACAAGTCAACCAAAACAAAATTGGTAATGTATAGGTGGAACCTAATACAATTGGAAAAACAGGTCCGCTCTGGAATAGTATCTGTTAAAACTCATATTGTATAAGGTTCCATATTTTGATTTTCACCATAAGCCTATTGAATCCCCTACTGATTGTAATATTCATCATACAATGAATGTTCATAAGGAGGAACCATTTGAAATCTTTCCCTCAACCCTATACTTGATGAATCTAAAGGAGAATGAAGTTGAAACAAACCATGCTCTTGCAATCTGGATATCTCAACCCTATCAACTTTGATAAGATTTACCTCTACAAGCAAATAAATTTCTTTTATATTCTCAAAACTGGGAAAATAATTGAATTGATTTCAATGTTGGGATGCTCTTGGATAGCAGGTTCAACCTTGTGAGAACTATTAAACTCCCTAAAAGTGGAGATAATCATTTATTACCATATCTAAGCATCTTATTATTTTCTTTGATATTTTAGAGTAGGCATCATTTCACCTTCACATTCATGTCTTCAATGTTCTCTTCAAATATGGGTTCTATAGTCCTCGTGGTATCATAAGGCATGAACCAAAAATTATGCTTGAATAAAGAAAATCCGTGCAACATCGAAACACTTTATGGATGCATTAATCTAGTTACTATGTAGCCTTCAATTAACTGAGAGATGACAGGTTTATCTACAATAATTTAGATTTTTGTGATGTTAACCACTTTTTCTAGTTGAATAGTATCTCTACTAATATCACTGTCTCCCTCATTTTGTAGCACGACCTCACCAGATCGAAGATTAAGAGTTTTTAATATGGAATTTGTGATGAAAAAATAATCAAAGTCATCTTTTGATAACTAATGAACTTTGATCAATGAACAAATGCCCACAAAACACCCAAATTGACCAACAACTCCACACCGATCTCTCTAGTGAAATAACCTCTTTTTCTTACCCAGGTACAACACCATGCCAAACCAACTTTAATCGACATACCAATGTGAATTTTGACTATCAAATCTACTCTAAGTCATGTGTGCCAATTATGATACCCCATGTATCTGCAAATACCTAACTCTTCTATTTCAAATTTCCTCCAATAAAAACATGAGTATGATAAAATACTTTTATATATTTAGCCAAACGTATGAAAAATTCATATGAACTTGCCTTTAGATTATGAAAAATAGTAAATCAACTAGTTGTATTAGTGGCATGAGTTAAAGTTGCATGGAGTTATATATGCATGTTATCACTCAAAGCCTTGAGAGTACAGATGAGGGAATTTACAGCTTATGATCTATTTTCTTGTTTAATTCCCAACAATGGTTTTTCTTTCTTATTACAAACAAAGAGTACATAATCAGTAGCCACAAGTCTTTTAGCACGTACATAAACACTCTATCCTATTGTGAATAAATGCATCTTAGTCTAAGCCCAAAAATAGGCCAAAATTTACATTCACTTTAGAAAATTCTTTTCCTCTTAGGATCTACCAAGTGGACATCACTACATATTTTTTCAATAAAAATCTTAGTATGTCGGCATGGGTTAATTACACATATAGGAAAGTAATCCATTCATGGGCCTCCTTTGGCTGATTGCAAACTGTAGAAAATGATGAGAGTAATAGCTTCTTACAACCATGGTAAACCATTATTTCCAATAAATTTAAAGTGTCAACTATGTTGTTGTCGTAATATATGTTGCAACTCTAGAAAGCAAGGCTTTGGATCCCAAGGAATGTTTTCAACTTTTGATAAGTCTAATCTTGACCTCATACAAAGTGCCTTTTTGATAAATGGTTTCAGTATGCAGTATTGAGTGTTTGAATGCTTGGAGATTCCCAAACTTTTTGGTTGTGGTAAAATAAAATTTTTAGCCTGAAGATGTAGAAAGGTCATATAGCAAATGCTTCAAGACTATCCTCATTATCCATTGTATTAATCTGATTTGGAATTGTGGTAGAAGGTAACAACTCAATGTTCACTCACACATTGTATAAACTTTAAATATTGAACTTTTGACTAGCACTTACAACAAACAGAACATTTTTATATGTATTAAAATATGGGTGCATTGAAAAAATTTGACTGATGACAGACTTATGGCTTTTTCATCACAAAAAGAAGCAGTATTTTGTTTCCATTTGAGGGTCTCTTACCTAGAACACCATGGTTGTATAATATGGTAGGGCATGTTCCAAGTGGTGTTTATAATCATAATTGATCTCCTCAAGATGAAGACAGTATAAACACATTTTCAGGCATCAATGGGGTTGTTGTAACAACTTGTTTGAAACATATGGATGAGTTGTAAGTTGAGCCTAGTTATGGCAAGGGAAAAATGAGGAAAATTTGGCAACCTCTTGCTAAATTTACCAACGTCCACCACATTGGGGAAATGTTTCCTCACATTTACCCAAAATGTGGATGTGGGTAAACATTTCCCCAGGCACCCCCCTACCCCTGAAGCGTGGGAAACATGGGGGGCGCATCCCCCTAGAACATTGAAAAATTTGGTACCATGTGTCTGCTCCAGGTTAATTATCATTATTGCTTGTTTATTTGGTTTCTTTATGTTGTTGTCTAGTGTCTTCTTCTCTCCCTATATTGTCTTCTTGTCCTCTTGACTATGGAGCCATAGAATCTAAAGTGTATTCCTCACTTATGTAACCAACAACGTTCCTCTAGTTTGTAGCAATCCATTTGAATACCTGTGATTTTTTCCCCATGCTTTACAAGGATGCCCATTATCTTTTGGAACTTCTTTTGTTGTTGTGCCTCCAATTTATGGACCAAATTTGATAGGGTTCTCATTGAAATGTCATTGCTTTGCAAATGTTCCCCATGCCTCTGCTATTTCCTATGAACATCCTTAGTTTTTTTCTGAATCCATGATTCTCCAAGTCTAGTGTTGTGCACTCCTTGCACCAGTAAGACCTCTAGTAGTAGTATCTTGTGTAGACAAAGTATGGTTGAAAGTCTATTTGGGCTATTGAAAGGGTTGAGGGACAAAGGGTGGCAGAGCTTCCATCTCTCGATTAGCCTTTCCAAACAAGGATCAAACCAAAGAGGATCCATATCCTTTCTCCTTCACATAGTTCCTCTAAAAACAAACCAATAGCTTAAAACTTTACAACAAAGTATCCATCTTTCCATTATTTTCTCATAGGACATGATAAAGAGTGTGTTTGTTTTCCCATTTCCTCAAGAGAGTGAAGAACTGACCTAGGAGAGTCATCTTCTTCAGAGAATCCATTTCTTTCATCTTAAGAGTGTGCTCCCTCTTCTAATCAGATTTTAGGTCGGGGCCTGTTGAGGACCAATGAAATAGGGGGATCCTAACTTTTGAGATGATCAATTGATCTGAGATCTCAACCCCAGTTTCCGAACGAATGAAAAATATCTTTATCTAGAATTTAACCCCCCTACTATTCAAGTGATTCACATCAGTTGAGCACTTTCTTTCTCAAGAGTTCAGACGATTACTGGATTTTGTTTATGATTTAGGGTATGATTCTTCAATATGAATGAAAGAAATTAATAATGGATTGAGTTACTATTTCAAATTCTTATGAGATTTCATTTATCAGTTTGATCATCAAAGCAGTAGTAGATATGTTGAATTAGGTAGCTTACCTAAAATATCCCATCTCTCGGATAGGGGCACTAGCTTTGACTACTTTGATAGGAGGTGCCATCTATAGGAATAACTCCTATAGCCATAAATAGTTTCTTAATATCCAATTGCATATCTAGTTTAATTTGCGGAGGTAAGAGCATAGCCCATTTAAACAGAGCCGTTTGAAATAGCAGAGGAAAAGGATGGGACTGCTAGGGCATACAAAGCCAATCCAACCAGATGCAAATAAGTTGCAAAGCTCATTTCAGTTCAAGTTCCAATTGCTTAAGGAAAGAGTCAGATCTTATGTAAATAAAAGGAAGACTCCAATTCCAATTCAAATTTCGGTTCAAGTTCCAATTCCACCAGTCGGTTCATCATTCTCAACAATTGGTGAGTTCTAGCCCTATCTTGAACTACCTCTACACCTGGATCATTTACTAAGGTTCTTTTTTTACTACCACCTCTTTCATTTATTCACCATATTATTCTAACCCATGAGCAAAAAAAAACCACTTCTTTAGGTAAGTAATAAGTAAATGAGCTCTATGTGACCTGTGTATCATTGCAATGGGAATCATTGTGATGGCGGTAGGTCTCCTTCCTAATGTGGGGCATCTAATCGAGGGCATTTATAAGGAGGATTTATCCATGGATTGAGAACTTATTGACTAAGTTTCTAAGTTTATGACTAAATTTCTCTAGATCTTCTCTGGTTGGGGCAAAAAAACTAGGGTAAAAACCAATTTTACTGTCAAGAATGTTACTTCTGTAAATCAGACGATAAAAAAACAAATGATTTGCGTACCTCCAAAGAGAGGATGCCCAGATGAAGATGTCACCAAATTGAGGATGCCCAGATATCTATTCTACGTACCTTTCCCCTTGTGTTGTTGCTTGCACTCTGCCCAACAGCCAAAATCAGGATGCCCATATCTTTGTTCTACGTGCCTTGCTCCTTGTGCTTCAGCACTCAGCTCCAGTGTGGTTCTTCAACTCCTGAATTTCCAACTTCTCTCCTTGTAATAAATTTGGTTAAGATGGGTTTTAATTTAGGTTAAAATTACTTTCTATTAATAAAAGTTAAAAGAACTTTCTATTAATATAAGTTAAATTGCCTTTTACTTAATTTTTGCCTATTATCTCGGGGCAGTGGAGATAATAGGGAAATATTAATAATATTAATAAAATTTGGAGGGTAAGGGTTGACTTAGAAGTGGGCAAAATTTATTGGAATAAAAGTTAGGCGGGTGATATGCACCATGCAAGTCTTCAATATTGCTTTAATTAAAGGGCTTTTCTATTGCATTCACTTAAGACAATGTACATGGTGTAGAATTTCTACATTAAAAGTTATATTTTATATGAAAATTTGATTATGATGAAACTTTGATCATATCATATATTGAAATTTGTTTCATGAGAATTATTTGTGAAATTATGTCGGAAAGATGATCTTTTTATTACAAGATTAATCTATTTCACACAAACACTTCTCATTTGGCCAAGCTACCACAACAATGGGTGTGATATAGTTGACATCACTTTTTGAGGGGTGAACCATTAATATAAGCACTTTCATTTGATTTGGTTGTCCCCATCAAGAGAACTATTCCATATAAGTCACTTTTTTAGGGGCAAACCATTAACAAAGGAACACTTACATTCCACTAAGCCATTACCAAAAGGGGTACTATTCCCTCAAAACCACCTTTCGAGGAGTGAACCATTAACACAGTCACTCTCATTTGGCTAAGTTTTCATGACAAGGGTCATGATTTTGTGAAAGTCACATGAGCAATTCTGTTTGGCTAAGTTGGGATGATAGAGAGTATTGTTTCATAAAAGTCACTTTTCAAGGGGCACTTTCATTCAACAAAATTATTACAACATGGGCACTTTCATTCAACACAATTATCATAACATGGGGCATTATTGTCAACCCAATGTCACTTTTCGAGGGTGAACTATTAACATAAGATCTTTCATTTAACTAAGCTAACATGACAAGGGGTATTATTTCATCGGTCACTTTTCAAGACAAAAATCATTAACAAAAGGACTTTTGTTTGACCAAGTTGTCATGACAGGGGACATTATCTCACCAAAGTCTCTTGTGGGTATGTAAACAATTAACACAAGAACTTTTGTCCAAGAAGTGATCATGGTAGGAGACATTATTCCTTCATAGTCAAATTTCAAGGATTGAACAATTAACATAACATTTTCATTCAACTGCGTTACACATCATGGGGTGATATTCCATCAAAATCAATTGTAGAGGGGCAAGCCATTAACACAAGCACTTAAGTTTTTCTAAGCTATGGTGACAAGAAGCACTATTTTATCAAAGTCACATTTTGAGGGAAAATCATTAACACAATCATTTTCATTCATTCAACGATGTTGTTACTACAACAAAATAGGCCATTAGTGCCTAGTTTAGTGTCATATTTTAGTGCATTTGAGGGCATGAATTGGGTCGATGAGAGGGCGCAAAAACTAGCACTAAATGACGTGTTCACTTGGGCACCATATTTAGCACCTAGTTTAGCGCCCAATTTAGCTCCCTCTTTAGCACCAAGTTTTGCTCCATTTTTAGCACCTAATTTTGCTCCCTTTTTAGTGCCCAGTTTTGCTTCTTATTTATCTCTTATATTTTCTCCTGATTTTGTGCCTTGTTTAGTGCCTAAACTGTGATGTAGCTCCCTAAATAGCACCTGGTTTAGCTCCTAGTTTAGAACCTAGTTTAACTCCATGTGTGGTGCCCAATTTAGCTCTTGGTTTAGCTCTTGGTTTAGCGCATAGTTTAGCTTCAGGTATAGCTCCTAGTTTAGCACCTAGTTTAGCTCCTAGTTTAGCACCTAATTTAGCTCCACGCGTGGTGCCTAATTTAGCTTCTAGTTTAATGCCTTGTTTAGCGCCTAGTTTAGCTCTTGGTTTAGCTCCTAGTGTAGCTCATGGGTTAGCTAATGGTTTAGCACCTACTGTAGCTCTTGGTTTAGCTCATGGTTTAGCTCCTAATTGAGCTTTTGGTTTAGCACATAGTTTAGATCATAGTTTAGATATTGATTTAACTCTTAGTTTAGCTCCTGATTTAGTGCCTAGTTTGGGATGCGACTCGCAACTAGGCATAAAAAAAATAGACACTCGGATTGACAAACCGTCGACTCCAATGAATTACTAGGATAGGATTTCAGCTAGAGCACCTCTCACTCTCGGGTGCCATGCCTCAGAAGTTGCTTTAACATAAACCCTAAACCCTAAACCATCGACTTCGTTGGATTTATGGCATAGTATTTCAGCTAGAGCACCCCTAACTCTAGGGTGCCATGCCTCGGAAGTTGCTTTTTTCATCGATTTGGAGAACTAGTGTTTTGATCCGTTTGAAGCAATGCAACAATTGAATTGAGGTGTCTAATTTATGAAACCATGCCTCAGGAGCGGATGGAGAATGTGGTCACCTAGCCCATGCCCAAGAAAGCTTACAACATCTCACGGAACTCAAAAATGTTGCTCAGTTAGGTTTTAATGCCCTGAGGAGGGATTGGCCAAGAGTCCCCAAAATGGTTTGGGATGTGACTTGCAACTCAGTATATAATGAAAAAAGAGACTCAGATTGAGGAAATGTCTTCTTCGTTGGATTTCTGGCATAGGATTTCAAGTAGAGCACCCCTCACTATCAGGTCCAATCCCTCGTAAGTTTTTTTTTCATCGATTTTGAAAACTAGGTTTTGCTCAGTTTGAAGCAATGCATCATTTGGATTAAGCGGTCCAATTTATGAAATTGTCCCTCGGAAGAATATGGATAATTTGGTCACCTAGTCCATTCCTAAAAAATCTTACAACATCTCATGGAACTAAAAAATGTTGCTCCGTTAGTCTTTTATACCCTGAGGGGGCATGGCCAAGAGTCCCCGAAATGGTTTGAGATGCGACTTGCAACTGGGTACAAAATGAAAACGGAGACTCAGATTGAGGAACTGTCGACTCTGATAGATTACTGGGATAAGATTTCAACTAGATCACCCCTCACTCCCTGGTGCCATGCCTCAGAATTTGCTTTACTCATTGATTTACAAAACTAGTGTTTTGCTCAATTTGAAGCAATGCAACATTTGGATTAAAGAATCCAATTTATGAAACTGTGCCTCGGGAGAATATGGACAAACTGGTCACATAGTCCATGCATAAACAAGCTTGCAACATCTCACGAAACTCAAAAATGTTTCTCCGTTAGGTTTTTATGCCCTAAGGAGGAATTTTCCAAGAGTCCCTAAAATGGTTTGGGATGTGACTTGTAACTGGGCATAAAATGAAAATCCAGACTCGAATTGAGGAACCATCGACTTTGATGGATTATTGGGATAGGATTTTAGCTAGAGCACCCCACACTCTCGGGTGTCATGCCTTGGAAGTTTCTTTACTCATTGATTTCGAGAATGAGTGTTTGGCTCAGTTTGAAGCAATGAAGAATTTGGATTAAGGGCTCCAAACTATTAAATTGTCCCTTGTGAGAAGATAGATAATGTGGTCACCTATTCCATCCCTAAACAAGCTTGCAACATCTCATAGAACTAAAAAATGTTGCTTCGTTAGGATTTTATGCCATGAGGAGGAATTGGCCAAGAGTCCCTGAAATGGTTTGGGATATGAACCATCATCTCCGTTGGATTCCTGGCATAGGATTTCAGCTAGATCACCACCCACTCTCAAATCCAATCCCTTGTAAGTTGTTTTTTTCATCGATTTCGATAACTAGTGCTTTGCTCAGTAAAAAGAAATGCAAAATCTGGATTTAGAGGTCCAATTTAGAAAACCATGCCTTGGGAGTGGATGGACAATGAGGTCACCTAGTCCATGCTTAAACAAGCATGCAATATCTCATGGAACTAAAAAATGTTGCTCTGTTAGGATTTTATGCCCTGAGGAGGAATTGGCCAAGAGTCCCTGAAATGGTTTGGGATGCGACTTTCAACTGGGCATAAAACAAAAACCGAGACTCTGATTGAGAAACCGTTGACTCCGATGGATTACTTGGATAGGATTTCAGCTAGAGCACCCATCACTCTTGAGTTCCATGCCTCAGAAGTTTCTTTACTCATTGATTTCAAGAACTAGTGTTTTGCTCAGTTTGAAGCAATGCAACATTTGGATTAAAGGATCCAATTTATGAAACCATGCCTCAAGAGCAGATGGACAATGTGGTCACATAGTCTATGCCTAAACAATATTGCATCATCTCACGAAACTCAAAAATGTTGCTCCTTTAGGTTTTTATGCCCTGAGGAGGAATTGGCCAAGAGTCCCATAAATGATTTGGGATGCAACTTGAAACTGGGCATAAAATGAAAATCGAGACTCATATTGAGGAACATTCAACTTTGATGGATTATTGGGATAGGATTTTCGCTAGAGAACCCCTCACTCTTGGGTGCCACGCCACGAAAGTTGCTTTACTCATTGATTTCGACAATGAGTGTTTGGCTCAGTTTGAAGCAATGCAACATTTGGATTAAGAGGTCCAATTTACGAAACCACCCCTCATCAGTAGATCAAAAATGTGGTCACCTATTCCATGCCTAAAAAAGCTTGCAACATCTCACGGAACTCAAAAATGTTTTTTTGTTAGGTTTTTATGCTCTGAAGAGGAATTCGCAAGAGTCCGTGAAATGGTTTGGGATATGACTTGCGACTGGGCATAAAACGAAAACCGAGACTCAGATTGAGGAACCGTCGACTCTGATGGATTACTGGGATAGGATTCCAGCTAGAGCACCCCTCACTCCTGGGTACCATGCCTCAGAAGCTACTTTACTTACTAGTGTTTTTCTCAGTAATAAGCAATGCAAAATTTTGATTTAGGGGTCCAATTTAGGAAAGCATGCTTCGGGAGAGGATGGACAATGTGGTCACCTAGTCCATGCCTAAAAAAACATGCAAGATCTCATGGATCTAAGAAATGTTTCTTCGTAGGGATTTTATTCCCTGAGAAGGAATTGGCCAAGAGTCCCCGAAATGGTTTGGGATGCCACTTAAAACTCGACATAAAAAGAAAACCGACACTCTGATTGAGTAACCATCGGCTTTGATGGATTACTGGGATAGGATTTCAACTAGAGCACCCTCACTCTCGAGTTCCATGCCTTGGAAGTTTCTTTACTCATTGATTTTGAGAATGAGTGTTTGTCTCAGTTTGAAGCAATGCAACATTTGGATTAAGGGGTTCAATTTATGAAATTGTCCCTCGTGAGAAGATCGATAATGTGGTCACCTAGTCCATGCCTAAACAATCTTGCAACATCTCACAGAAATAAAAAATGTTGCTCCATTAGGTTTTTATGCTCTGAAAAGGAATTGCCAAGAGTCCCTGAAATGGTTTGGTATGCGACTTGAAACTGGGCATAAAATGAAAACCGAGACTCAAATTGAGGAACCATCGACTCCGATGGATTACTGGGATAAGATTTTAGCTAGAGCACCCTTCACTCCTAGGTGCCATGCCTTGGAAGTTTCTTTACTCATTGATTTCGAGAACTAGTGTTTTGCTCAGTTTGAAGAAATCCAACATTTGGATTAAGGGGTCCAATTTATGAAAACATGCCTCGAGAGAGGATGGAAAATAAAGTCACTTATCCCATGCCTAAACAATCTT
>JASDQU010104053.1:73587-124611 GCA_032191745.1 Picea mariana
TATATGAAAAGTATGTTTATACAAGAAATGTGGTCCTATCAAGTACTTATTCCAAGAAACAATAAGCTTTAGAGACGACATCCAGGTAGCAAGTCTCAAGGTCCATTACAAGTGAGGGTTTTGTAACTGTCATTCAAAGTTTCTCTATCACTAGTGATCAAATATATATGCTCTTCCTAGGTTTGTTAGGGTCTTTTTCAAATTTTTATCGTTTCATTGAGTCTTCAAAATAAAAATTTGATCGCTAGTTCATTAGTCTAGGTCTGTTACTACTACTCACAAAATTTCATGTCCCAATCATCATCATCATCATTCTCATTCATCTCAGTGTCACCATTAGGTCACTAGGTTCATGGTCATCATATTATGTCATTTCACTCATAAAACTACTAAAGGCAGGAGTAGTAAAAGGAAATCTCTCTCAAGTTTTGTTTTAAGTCATAAAGTTTTTTAAGATTGATGTAATTTGTTCTAAAAAGTTTCAAAGTTGTTTCAAATGTTCCTAATCTACTAGGGATGAATATTCATTTCAAAAGTTAGAAGAGGAACAAAATATCCATGAAGAGGATCCACAAGAAGAGAACCTAGAAGCTTCTTCTAGTTGTCTTTCTAAGGAAATCAATGAGTCATGGATGACATGCCATGGCGATCAAACATTAGAGCCAGAAATTGAAGAATTTATAGCATGTATATCACAAGATCCCTTGTGCATTCAAGATTTTGAACAAGTGCCACAAGAAAAGCTTTGTGCTATAACAATTAAGGAGAGCCAAGAAAACTAAGATCAATTCAAAATTTGGTTTCAATTAGTCATTAGGCCACAACACCACTCCATTTTTCAACATTCTTTAGCATCAAATATTTATGATCAATAAATTTTTCATGTCCAAGCATTCATTAAAGTATATTTTTCAAACTTGAATGTGAGTCTACTTATGATCTTGTTATGCAAATGGATGCATTGAAAATTCAGTTATACTTGAGAGAATGACTTATTTTTCAACAATAGTGTAGGATAGAATAGAATAAATAAACAAATATGTAAAATGAACAAGACTTTTGCCTCAAACTTTTATGAATAATTCTTCAAATAATTGTTCAATAGTCATTTGAAAGGATTTCATGGAAAAATATAGTAAAGATAATCTTATTTTGGGTAACCATATAGGATCATTTTGAAAACATGTTTTTAAATAATATATCTCTTGAAATCTAGTTTTTAAAACTATTTTGAAATTTTCAATTTGGATCACAAGTCAAAAAGATATGATCAAAATAGAAACTAGGTCTCAAGTGAAATTTTGAGGACAGAGTTAATACAGCCTTGATTTGAGGGGTCTAATGGAAACATTTTTTTTACATGATATTTGGAAACTAGTTTCCAAATCAATTTGAATCACCTCAATCCGATATCGTATGAAAAATTTATGCTCAAAATAATAACTGCTTGTTAAAAAATATCTACACGGTGACAATTCCAGGTCTTGACCGTTCATAGGAATATTTCACATATAAAATCATCGTATTTTCAAACCCTGTTTATATGGGAGATAGATATGCAATTATAGTTCGAAACAAAATTTGAATCATCATATTTTCAGGTCAAATGAAAAAGTTATGACTCATTTAGTCACTACATGTTTTCAAATCAGCATAGTAAAACTCTGCCTCCTAGGTCTGTTCATAAGACATTTTTGATATCAAACATAAGGGTTTTAAAAACCTGTTTCTATTGGATACAAAAAAATGAATCTAATTTAATCTCCAAGTGTAATCACATCGATCGGATCTTTAACGAAAAAGTTACACTCCAAATAGTGATTGTTGGTCTAGTCAGACATTCACAAGCAACTCTATCAAACAATGAATTGTTCATCAGTTTTAGCACATCATATTAAACCATTTTGAAAACCTGTTTATACTGGAAGTATCCACATGAATTCATTTTAACTTGTCTTTGGAATCACTCTAATTGGACATAAAACGAAGATTGTGCGAAAAAAATACCGCTAGGAGGTCTAGGTTGGCCACCATTCCTAAAAGGAGTAAAACAAATGCATTTTATTTGAATATCTTTGGAGTTGTTTTCAAAATATTGCTTGTATTTAATGGAAGAAGAGAGACTGTACACCTCTCTTCCTTCATCATCTAATATTGTATTGCAGGTGAGTTCTATGTTTTTTTTCCAGGTCACAAGGAGATTCAAAGGGTGAATTCTAGGGAGGAGGACTTTTCAAAGTTAATCTTTAAAAATTCACATCTACAAATATGAAGTGAAAATATTCAAATAAAAAAAGAGAAAATTCACCTGATGTTTAGTTCATCTGATGAAACTCAAATCTCTTGAAGGCTTCTTTCAGTTTTCAACCAACAACATCAACAATCTTATAAGATGGATCGAGATCAAACTAGAAGGCATGAAACTAATCATCAGAAGAAGACAAATTCATTTTCAAGTCACATCCATTTCCAAATAAACCTTTCATATTTCATATTGTTCATGGTTTCATTCATCATCCATACAATATGTTAATCTCCATGAACTACCATTGAATTCTAGACCTATTATCCATCTATCCATATACTTCTAGATCATGACTTCAACCTGTGTTACTTTTCTAAGCTTTCCATACTTCCCTATTGTTAGAATATAATGGATGTGCTCGTTTTACCATCGACAATATCACTTTTTTCACTCAAACATAGGTTGAAGCCACCCTCCGAGCACCTTAACCTGGACAGAGAATCACTGTAGAAGAAAACCCTAGGCTAGATATACAGACAAAGGGTAGTGCACCTTTCCCCAAAGATAGTGCACCAAACAAGAGTGGATCAGATAGTCCAAACCATAACCAAGATATAGTCCAAGCCAAAGCATAATATGCTAGTTGAAGCAACTGCAATGACATCTCTCCTCCAAACTTGAGCACAAACTGGGCAACTGCAGTGTGCACAAGTGCTACTCTGCAATTCTGAGAATGCCTGCTAGAATGAAGACTAGCCTCCTGTATTTATACTAATTCTAGCTAACTTCTGGGGCCAACTTCTCATTCTGGGTGTCTATTTACTTAGCATATAATATTTCTTCTGGCCAACTTCTTCTCTTGTAGGCTAATAACCTAATACCAATTATCTTCTTGAGTCGACTTGTCTTCTAGGGTTATTAGCCAACTCATTAGGGTTTCTTCTTGCTTCCCGAAATATTTTATTCTCGTGAGGTTTATATGTGGAGGTAAATACCTCCCGCAGATACCATAATATTAACACTCCCTCTTAGTTAGGGAGGTATTACAGGTAATGGTCTTGAGCACAAACATACCATTCACCCACTAGCATCAACATAGTTGTATAGACTATCTCATGACTATATCATGAGCATCATCATCGCCATTAGTGTCATCAGCTGCATCATATCTCAAAACCATACTCTATCTGAGTAATTATACATGATGCTAGATAAGTCACTCACACCATAGAGTGATGCAAGAGCCATTCTTCTAATCTAGACATATGTCTTAGAAAAATAAATGTCCTGAACCATTTTTCGTCTAGGAAATCTCTGTCCATTGATCATCCATCTAAATGATAATCATTTTCAACATTGTTGATAGTATTCAAGGCAATCAGAATAATATTATTCAATAGAACACAACTGTGTCTATCTATAGTAGTACACAAATACAATCCAGTGGTAAACTACCACACCAAGTAGCACACATGTACTTTATCAGTGATGTATAGTCACAGATAGTGGAACACATCCACCACAGTAGTATACATCAATGTCAAGAGTCATACAGTCTTCATAACAATCATATGAAATCAACCTGCACAGAAACAATGTTATGATATAAATCGAATCATTTGGGCCATTATTCCACTCATATCTGTGAGATCTTGGAAGAGCATCTTCCCTCAAAAGGTCAAACATCAATGATGAGCTATCTAGACTATTCTTCTCAAGCAAGGAAGAATAACTGTTATGATATATGAGCCTGGACCATTCCCCACCCTGGGCCATTCCTATGACACTAGAAAAGGCATAACCTAGAGAGAATGAGTATGCCCTAAGGAATGTTTGCCCCTAACTGCTGAACCTGGATCATTCCCCACCCTAGGCCATTCCTCCGGCACTTAACAAAGTGAAACCTGGAGAGAATGAATATTCCCTAAGGAATGACTATCCAGACCATTTCCTAAGGAAATGATTGTCCTGCACCAACCTCCAAAACGAACCATTCCCCATGTTAACCACAATGGGAAATCATTGTTCAGCGAGGAAGACTAGTCTTCTTGAGTAAACCTCAATAAGAGAGGCTATCCTAGACCATTCCCCATGTTAACCACAATGGGAAATCATTTTCTATGGTACATCAACAATCCATCGAACCATTTTCATTATGAAAATGACCGTTCGATCTGGACCATTTTCTGAACTCGAAAATTCCTGTTCGTTAGAAATCTCAAACCACTTTCCGAATCTGGAAAGGAACTGCTCATCCTAGACCATTTTTCGAACTAAAAATGATTTTCCATCAATCAATAACACATCAGTGCTCCCTCCCAACTTGGGAGTCATCTCTTCCTTTTTCAATAAGGAAGTCGTCTCCACGAGCTCTATCTTGAGTATGCAAACTCTTTCTCATATTGGATAGAATCTTTACCAAAATGTCTGCTTATCTACTCATCTGTGGAGATATGTATTGGAAAACCAATTTCTGCTTTCTGTACTTCATCATGGATAATGTAATGCTTGATCTCAAATGTACTTTGTTCTAGAACACTGGTCTTCTCTGAAGGCTTCATATAGCTCTCATCAATAAAGTATATCATTGTTGGATTCCTCTTTGGTTCGTGCTAACTGACAACATCATGGCAAGGGTAAAACTGGAACATATCCATGTGGCGCTTCTTCTGTCATCGTGAGATCTTTGTCATGGATTGGCAATCCATCATCTTGATCTTTTGAGTAATCATTCTGATTAAATATTTATGTTATATAAAATCTTCACCACACTTCTGTTGTGCATTGGAGTTTCTCCACCAAGTTGTCTTCTTCCATCTGCATACAAGGGTCTCTTTCTGGTATACCTCAAAGCCTTGAGGTTTCTCTTCATACGCTCTTTGTTCAATTTCTCTGGAGAACAGTCTTTGTATTCATATGATGTAGAGCTCCAACCCATGGATATTGGAGATGATATAATGACTCATGTAGAGGTATGTCTAGATTACTGGAATGAGTAATCATCATAGTATTCTCCCTCCATCTAGGAGAACCTCTAGTTCTAGATCTTGCAGTGCTTTCATTCATAAGTCTTCTATACATTGTTCTTCATCACAACTCTCAATTCCTCTACTTGATTGCTTTTAGTGAGTTCATATCAGGGTGGTAATATTGTGATTCTTGATACAATGACTAGTTGTTCTGGCTTTTCTTTCTTTCTTGGAATCTTCATGTTTTTCCTCATTCTTCTCTTTAGCTCTTGGGTCCATGGAGTTTCTTATAGATTCCATGCCCTAGATATTCCACTTATTTCTTTCATCATAGGATCACGGATGTGAATGGACAACTAGGGATACTTTAAGGTTGCTCTTCGAAGAAGACTTCTTCTAAGGTTGAACTAAACACGTACTTCCTTTCATGGCTGCTACCATGGATATATACTTCATCGTCTTAAATGGATCATAGGATTATCTCCCTCCTAATCCTTTCTTCATGTATGAGTGCATGTTTTTCTTTCGGAAATATATAGTCGTCTCCCTCCATAATTCACGCTTCTGTATGCATCCTTATTGCCTTGTGCAAGGTGTCATAAGTCTTTCTCCAATTTCTTCTTGATTACTTACTTCTTCCTATCTTTTACTTCTTCTCTTTTACTTCAAGATTGATTCTGATTTTGGCTTATCTTGCAACTGTTACTTATGTAATGACTTCCACATGAATTTTTTGATGTAGTTCATCCTTTCATTTGTATTGTCTAAATTGTATTCATAATGATATAAATCCTTTTTGTTTCTTCCATAGGTATAGTTTCTCTTTGAACACACTATCTTCTAAGAAGTAGATATGCAAGATATCTACAGAAAACATGGTATGTACAAGAACTATGAAGAGTATTGTTACCTTGCCTTAGAAGAAGAAGTTTGTTTTATCCTGCTTGGTCTTATTTGTAGGTTCCTTTTCTTCGGCAACTGATGCTTCGTGTGTCCCCTTCCTTTTCTTTATCTCAGGACAATGATTCTTTTAGTGACCACGCTTTCAACAATTGAAGCACTGTATTTCTAACATGTCTTTCTCTTGATTTGGATTCTTCCTTGAACCAAACTTCCTTTTGTTCTTGAAATTCTTGAATCTTGTTGTAAACGCTTGATCATCGTACTTATTTTGGGGTTTCTCTTTTGCACTGATCCTTGATTCTTCTTGAGTACAACAAGTCCAAAGTTCTTCAAATGTAGGATACGCCTTCCTTGTGTTCATTCTTGCGGCAAATGAATCCCATGTCTTGGGANATATTTACCAATTCCTTCTCTGAGATGATCTCTTCAATAGCTTGTAGTTGATCTCTTAACTGAGAGATCCTCACAAAGTATGATTTTATGCTATCATCATCATTCATCTTCATGTCATGGAGCTCATTCTTCATACTCATTACTTGTCCAATGTTTCTGACTGAGAAGAGGTTTGTTAGGGCATCGTACATCTTCTTCAATGAGTCAATATAGGAGATGTAGGGTATCAAGTGGTACTTTATAGAGTCCACTATGATACTCATGGCATTGATGTCAATGTCTTTGAACTTCTCCATAACTACAACGTTTTGCAGCTCCTTTTCTTTTCCTTATTCAAACTCTGGTTCCACGATCTTTCCTTTCACGATATCCAACAATTTATTCTTGGTAAGGATGAGGTCAATCCTTGTCTTCCACACTCTGAAGTTAGAAGCTCCATCTAACTTGTTTTCTGACTTCATAGAGTAAGTCATGGCTGCTTTGACTTGGTCAACCCTAAATTTGACCAAAAACTCAAACTTGACATCTGGGATTGCTGAGAGTACCAGGAGATGCACTAGGCTAGGGTGCACTGGTCTATTTAGAAATTAGGTCAATCCCTTCACTTAAGGTTCCTCAACGAGAGGGTTAGGGTTTCTCCAACTGCACCTACTAGTAACCCTAGTGATAGTGCTTTAGTGACTGATCCTGCTAGAAACCCTAGCAACAGTTATTCAACAAGCTTAATATCTTTATGGTTATGCTCCCTTCCAGTGGTTAGACTGAATGAAGGAGGTGTGGGCCCATAACCTATTAGAATATAATGGATGTGCTCATTTTACCATCGACAATATCACTATTTTCACCCAAGCATAGGCCTAAGCCACCCTCTGAGCACCTTAACCTTGACAGAGAATCACTCTAGAAGCAAACCCTAGGCTAGATAGCCAAAAAAAGGGTAGAGCACCTTTCCCCAAGGATAGCGTACCAAAAAATAGCTGATCAGATAGTCCAAACCATAACCAAGAGATAGTCCAATCAAAAACATAATCTGCGAGCTACAACAGCTGCAACAACAACTCTCCTCCAAACTTGCGCACAAACTAGGCAATTGCAGTGTGCACAAGTGTTGCTCTGCAAATCTGAGAATGCCTGCCAAAATGAAGACTGGCCTCCTATATTTATACTAATTCTGGCTAATATTTTTGGGTGTCTATTTACTTAGTATATAATATTTCTTCTGGCCGACTTCTCTTGTAGGCTAATAACCTAATACAAATTATCCTCTTGAGACGACTTGTCTTCTAGGTTTATTAGCCAACTCATTAGGGTTTCTTCTTACTTCTTGTAATATTCTTTTCTCATCAGCTTTACATGTGGAGGTAAATACATCTCGCAGCTACCATAATATTAACACCTACTCCATTTTATCTCACTTCCATCCAGGGAAGAAAAAAATAAAAATAAAAAAAGGGCCAAAAATAATAAAGGGTTTTGGTTGTGAAAATCCAGGTTCCTGGCATAGTACAAACCCAAATTCATATTGAAAAACCAAGTTACAGGAAGAAAGAACTGTAACAAAGGTGATCAGGGCTAGAATTACACCTGCCTGTTGCATTTTCTCAAACAATTGCATCCCCTCTTTGTCATATCCATGTAAAGCATAGCCTGATATCATAGCATTCCATGAGATTGCATCATGCTTTGGCATTTCTTGAAAATTTTGGCATCCATTGGTTAGATCCCACATTTTTCATACATGGTAATGAGGGAATTTGTAGCAATAATATCTTAATCAAGTCCAAACTTGATGATTTGGACATGAAGATGCTTACCCTATTGCATTGCTACTAACTAAGCACATGCACTTATAACATTGGTAAATATGCACAGGTTTGACCTCATGCCTCTCTATTTCATTAAGGAACATAGTTTCAATGCTTCCTCACTATGACCATTATGCACATATCCAGATGTCATAGAAGACCATGAAACCACATTTCGTTCAGGGATATTATCAAGTTGTAGGTGTGCTTCCTCAATCATTCCATGTTGGGCATATCCCGCAATCATGACATTCCATGATATGACATTTCTCTCTGGAATGTAGTTACACCTGCCTGTTGCATTTTCTCAAACAGTTGCATCCCCTCTTTTCCATATCCATGTAAAGCATAGCCTGACATCATAACATTCCATGAGAATGCATCATGCTCTGTCATTTGTTCAAAAAATTGGCATCCACTGGTTAGACTCCCACATTTTGCATACATGGTAATGAGGGATTTTGCAGCAACAATATCTGAATCAAGTCCAAACTTGACAATTTGAGCATGAAGTTGCTTACCCTATTGCATTGCTACTAACTGAGCACATGCACTTATAGCTTTGGTAAAGATGGATAGGTTTGACCTCATGCCTCTCTCTTGCATTAAGGAATATAGTTTCAGTGCTTCCTCACTGTGTCCATTATGCCCATATACAGATGTCATAGCAGACCATGAAGCCACATTTCGTTTAGGGATGTTATCAAATAATAGGTGTGCTTCCTCGATCATTCCATGCTGGGCATATCCTGCAATCATGACATTCCATGATATGACATTTCTCTCTGGCATGGAATTACACCTGCCTGTTTCATTTTCTCAAACAGTTGCATCCGCTCTTTTCCATATCCATGTAAATCATAGCCTGATATCATAGCATTCCATGAGATTGCATCATGCTGTGACATTTCTTCAAAAATTTGGCATCCATTGGTTAGACTCCCACATTTTACATGCATGGTAATGAGGGAATTTGCAACAATAATATCTTAATCAAGTCCAAACTTGATGATTTGAACATGAAGTTGCTTACCCTATTTCATTTTTTCTAATTGAGCACATGCACTTATAACATTGGTAAATATGGACAGGTTTGACCTCATTCCTTGCTGCTAACAATCATCAGAGTCCCCATTTTAAAAGCATCACAACATTACTTGCAAAGAAGAGGTCATTAATGAAAGGTTCATGGAACTCATCTAGTTTTGATGAAACCTTTAATTCTTATTGTCATTTAAGGGATAATAACATCTTGAGATGAAAAAAACAAACAAAAAGAAAACCTGTTGATAAAGGTTGTATATTGTGAAGCACACTTTCATTAACAATTTTTGTACCTTGGAAAACCATTTGTGTACAATAACACATACACTAACAAAATATTATGATGATGATTTCATTCATGCAAGCAATATTAGTAGCAGAGTTTCACATAAGGAAGAGGAGGTGGCCATGGGAGTAAATACTAAAGACAACCATAAGAAATATGTTAACAAGGCTAAGCCTAGAAGAGGTTGCAGTTTTCCGCCCACTATTTGTCAAGTCTGCATTTATATGCTGTATTGTTTGTGTATACACATGATACAATAATATAAAGACATAAAGGAGAAAATGGAGTTTGCAAAAACCAATCTAACCGACATTGAAGGAGTGTGCCATCATGTGCACCAGAATCTATACCTGAGAGAAAGGTCCCACAAGAAAGGTATTTAAAAAGGAGGCAAGTTAAAAATCTGTCAAAGTTCATGATGGCGAATCAGATCACAAGGGCCATCAAGAATACTTCCAACAGTCATTAGAGTCCCCATTTTAAAAGCATCACAACATTACTTGCAAAGAAGAGGTCATTAATGAAAGGTGCATGGAACTCATCTAGTTCTGATGAAACTTTTAATTCTTATTGTCATTTAAGGGCTAATAACATCTTGAGATGAACAAAAAAAATAAAAAGAAAACCTATTGATAAAGGTTGTATCTTGTGAAGCACACTTCCATTAACAGTTTTTGTACCTTGGAAAACCATTTGTGTACATTAACACATACACTAACAAAATATTATGATGAGGATTTCATTCATGCAAGCAATATTAGTAGAAAAGCTTCACACAAGGAAGAGGAGGTGTCAATATCATTTCCATGCAATGGTATTGGTATTGGTATGGTATGGTATTGGTATTGGTATGGTATGGGATTGGTATTGGAATGGCATGGTATAGTATGGTATTGCTATTGGTATGGTATTGGTATTGGTATTGGTATTAGTATGGTATAGTATGGTATTGATATTGGTATGTTATAGTATGGTATTGGTATTGGTATGGTATAGTATGGTATTGATATTGGTATGACATTGGTATGCATATCATTTTCAGTGCATACCATTTCCATGCAATGGTATGCAATGGTATTGGTATGGTATTGGTATTGGTATTGGTATTGGTATTGGTATGCAATGGTATGGTATTGGTATTGGTATTGGTATTGGTATCTCAATGATTATGTGTACTAAGGGTTGATGGATGTCATTAATCCCTTGACCATATATAATCCATAATCAATTAACCATTAAACTACCTAACCCCTAAGCCCCAAATCCATTATCCATTGACCCTTAATCCCTTAAAGTGTAACCCATGATCCCTTAATCCTTAATCCCTAAAATGATAACCCCTAATCCCTCAAACCTTAATCCCTAGACCTCAAATCCCTAAATAACCTAATCCCCAAAGCCCCTATCCACTTAACCCACAAAAACTCAACAAAATTACTATTTAGGCACATTGGCACCCCTCTCCAAAATCACCCCCTTTGGTGAGTCAGATCACAATCCCATCCTGCATGAATTCAAAAAATATGGTATTGTAGGTCCAATCCATTTCTGCTTCAGCCCTCTATGGATTCAGCATGAGGGATTCTTCTAAATAATTTGGGAAAAATGGAACGCTCTGGTCACTGAATCCCCATTATTCGTTTGGGAAGAAAAGATCCAAAGGGCTGAAAAAGCCCTCAAAATATGGACAAAAGAGAAGAAATCCCCCATGCAATCCCGTATGGAAGCCTAACAAAATATAAAAACTCTTGAAACCAATATGAAAGAAACAACAATAACCTGAGAACTTCTATAAAAAGAAGAAAATTTGCACCAAGCTCTTCATTCAGCTTGCAGACTAGAAGAGGAATACTGGCGACAAAAGTCCAAAAGTATATGGCTTCAATTCTATTCCCAATTCCCAAAACTATCACTTATCTCTAACTGAAGTCAAGGAATTATAACATCAAATCCAATATCTTCTTGAATCTAGCCACATATAACCTATCTCATCACCTTGTAGGTTTTGGATCCCTAGTCTTCATTATCCCTAAGAAATAAAATGAAGAATGGAATCTAGTAATTGTTAAAAAACATTATCCTTTACCATGAATTAATGATCTGCTAGATTATCTTAAGGGAACTAACTTCCATGTACTTTAATAAGTTAGATCTAACAAGATGCTACCATCAAATTTGCATGGCTTCCTAGGATACATGGAAGACTTTCTTCAAAACTAGATTTGATCTATATGAATGGTTGGTGATTCCTATTGATCTCACCAATCCCCCTGCCACCTTTATGACAGTAATAAATGAAATTTTCAGTCCAATTGTGTCATATTTTTGTTATATATTTATATGCAATTCTTATTCTCAATGGAACATGGGAGGACCATATATAACGTGTGCACATTGTATTGGAACTATTTCATGTCCACAAAATATACTAGGTCAAATGCAAGAATCCATTCTTCAAACAACAATTAATGCAATATCTTGAATTTCTAATTGGATAAGAGGGTAGTCTCCCTAACCCTACTAAGGTTCAAGAACTTTCTACATGGCCATCACCTTTTATAGTGAATACACTGTAGGGTTTTCTTGGAGGCCTTAAATATTATAGGTGTTTCTTTCTACAATTGCTTCAGGACAAACAATCTTATGAGGGGAGGACTGTAATGTCCTCGTTGGCCTAAGAAGCATAAGGAATGGTTCCACTAGCCTAAATTGGTTCCTATAGGATAAGTCAGAAAAGTTACCTAGGGAACTCAACTTTTGCCTAGGAAATGAATTTATAAAGTGAAAAAAGGAAAAAGGGAGACATGGGTCTTAGGCAAAATAAAGTCACTTAAAAATTATAAAGTGTGCAAGCATAAAATGACTTTAAAAGAAAATTAAAAGTAAAGTGAGAGGGAATTAATTCAATGGGAAATAAAAGAGGGTAAAAGAGGAGGCACCCTTCATTTTTGTATTTGCTCATTTGATAAAAAGATTTGTGATATCTCTTGAGAAGAGAGATGAGGGTTTTTGGAAACCCTTCATCTATCTTTCAGATTTCTTCATTGGAATTCATGGTTAGCAGAGTTATCTTGATTATTGTTTTCTTGTGAGAACTAAATATTTCTCGATGACATTGATCCCTATGTTAAAGAAGACTTTGAGAAGGGGGGTCAAATCTCTCATTAGGGTGCTTATTCTTCTCTGTTGGGTGCACATTTGAATGAGACAGGTTGTTTACTCAAGAGGAAGGAGAGTTACCCACTGGAGGGCCATGTTATGAGTAGGTAGACTTCTTCCAAGGTGGGACAAATTTTTTGGGCATGAATTCTTGCATAGAGGTCGAGTTTGTGGGACGAGTTTTAATCACCAAGATCGAATCTGACCCTATTCTCCCTTGTTCTAAGTCTCTCATTCATTGGTTGGGTGAGTATCCAAGCTGCTACAGGTCGTGTTTTTATTCTGGACAGAGTTCCTCATTCCGAGACTTGTTTTTGTTGTGTGGAGGTCCTGTGGTTTCCTTACACTAGCTCCATCTATGGTAGCACTGCTGCAATATTCGGGGCACCTACAGGCTGATATATTCCAGAAATACTATTGCTGATTATTCCTTGGAGAGATGGGATCTTGAAGAACACACATAGATTGCATGACCCATGTTCTTCTATTTATTTTCTTTTATGTATTGAGACTGATATTGTCATTATTTTCCATCTAGTTTAAGCAATAGAGTGCAGCAAATACTCTTTGAATTGTGCCAATATATCAGTGTGAACATTATAAGTTTCATCTTAATTTACATACTCTTGTAAGAATATTATATATGAACTATTTGTCAAATTACCTGAATCAGAAAATTAAACAAAAATACACACAATCTTGTGGATATAGAAACACACCCGATAAGGTATCTAAGGAGGTATCTTACATTGGTTTTCATTATTTCTCAAAAATGGCCATCTTTATATTGTGTATCAAAGCCACTGTGTAACAACATACTCTTCTTCTCTCATGTTTTTTCTTGTTTTGGGATACCTCTTGACATTATCTTTGATCATGACTCTGACTTTCTCTACACCTTCTGGAAAACACTATGGAAATTACTAGGATGTCAATTTTATCTTTCTACAACCTTTCACCCTCAAACACATGGATAGACTAAAGTGATGTTTCTCATTTTAGTACATGCACTTCATATTTATTACACTTGAAATAAATAGTGTGATACATATTTACATGTACTACAACACAACTATAATAGGATAGTGAATATACCAACAAGGTACCTACCATTTGAAGCATGTTATGGGTATCAACCCCTGACTATCCTTATGAGATACTAGTCACTCTTCATCCCACAACCTCCCCACACCAACAACATGAATAGAAACATGCTTCATCCATTGTTTAAAATTGTAGCACATTCATTCACAAGTTGCAACAACACTAGTAGATTCAAATTCTCAATACAAGACTGTCATATATTTCCTACACAATTTCAAGTGGGGATAAAGTTTGTTTATATCTCAATAAGCAATGTTTCAAAGAACAATAGAATCACAAACTCAAACCTATACATCATGTGTCACACACCATTCTACAAAATATCAATGATAATGCATATCATCTATAGATTCCCTAAGGATTGTCCATTCATGACGTGGTGACCATTAATAACCTTAAGTTGTATAAACCTTCTCTTTTGCAAGATGAAGTTTGGATATCTCACCTAGTAGATACCATCCGAGATTATCAACCCCCTTTTGCAAAATATGCACTACTACATGTGTGCATCATATCCACTTGGCAGTAGAAACATAACTTTGATCTCATGGAGTGTAAATCATAACTTTGAAGCCAAGTCAAGTGGTCCTCTCAATCTGTGTTTGAAGCTACATTCCCCTAGCTCATTGAGAAAGTGTGTAAACTTTTAGCTAAATAGGGAGGAATTGATGTGGTGCATGAGGATGCACTCACTTAATGGACACCCCACCAATGATGCAACCCAAGGAAGATGCCTCATTAGCAATACCTATCGCTTGAGGGCATTTTTCTATATTATATAGCAGCATGTATGATAGCTATTTACATCTTTCAACCTTCAAGTTGCATGCAATGCATTATTTACAATGTATTTCCATCCTTCTGCTACATGCATTTAGTTTACTATTTTATTTAGTTGGCAGTTAGCTTGAGTGGACCGATTCTAAATATATAAAAGGCCTTTGTCTATTTTTGACAGAAATATATAGCTAATGCTCGTTCATCTTTGGAAGTCTTGTTGTTTTCTATTGTGGGGTTTTGTTGTACTTGTTGCTGCTCTCTTAGACATCCTTTTGGTGGTTTATTTCTTGGCAAACTGTCCCTCGATCCATATTGACAGAGATCAAACCCTAAAGGTTTGATCCATGAACCTAAACTAATTTTCTAAGCATATACAAGAGGTCTACACCAACACATGTGACAGGTACATATTTCATTGATCAATAGGTAAGATAAAGGTTTGTTTTTTACACTCAAAAATTTTGTTTGTATTCAGATCTGTTTATATCTTTTCTCATATGTGCTAATCTTGTAAACAAGAATTGAAAAGCATTTTATTTTTCAATTTTTTCCCTAATTCTAACAAACTCAAAACCAACTACTTGTGTATATGTGTACTTCACCAAAATTCCATGATGAATATTATGTCATTAAAAGTATGCGTACTTAACCAAAATTCCATGATGAATATTATGTCATTAAAAGAGTGATTGTTACCCCTTCAAAATTACACTGGAATTTTCAAATATTTATCTAGTGTTGTAGATCTAAAGGTTGAATTTGGTTGAAGGATAGATTACTTTTCCAGAATTTATTAAATTTATCCATGCATACTGATTCCAAGGAACAATTCTCGGGGACTATTTGTAGTGGTGGGTTCAGACCCATGCTATCTTGGAAGATTCATCCCATATGGATCACATATATAAGTAAGAACACTTGAAGCCTTAAGATCATAACTAGATTATTGATCCAAGGGACTTCCTGACAGGACCAAATTATGTCAATTTATTGGATAATCATACGAAGAAGTTGAGCTAGAGATAGTTTGGGTAGCAAAAAGGGTTGCTAACTTTCTAGTACGTTTATGACAGAAAGAGTTGTGAATTAAATATGGGCATGGTCTTGGTTGACTTGGTCAGGGGTACTGAAGATATCTTTGTGTGGTTTTCTTGGGTTTGGATTTACACATTAGATATGGGATTTTATCTATGTTTTCTTGGGTTTCTGCACCAACAAGGACTTTACTAACCGAAATTGTGATTTCAATATCATTTTGGTTTTTTTGATGAAAATGATCCATGGATTATTCAAAACAAATAATATCTGAAGCCTATTAATGATTCCCTAGGTTGGCTATGCTTATCTCGACCATGGGGTTCGAATTTAAAGAAATTTGCAATAACGTCACATAGGAATATCTGTCACCCAGTTTCATAATCTATGAATTTCTTGTACCCATAGAGTAATCTTCCAAGTAAGGGATTGTCAAAAATTTTGACATATCCCCCATCCCTTAAACACTGCAATTAGAGACCCTTTCTTCCTCGTAAGTGATGATAGTAAAATCAAGTGGGCCTATATAGTCATTGGACAATGATCAAACATCATCTGCAACAGTTTGGCAACAATATTTTCTAAGAGGATTGAGCACGGATGCACTACAATAAAGAACAGTCCGTCCCCCATGTAGTTGTCCATTTCTGTAAGCTTAAAGCTTAGCATCCTCTCAAATTGTAACAAACGGTTCAGAAAAGAGGTTAAGAATTTGCATTTCGCATGGTTCTTTTGATACTCGAGTTTGATGGCAAATGGGGGCATATAAATACTCTACCAGAGGTTCTACCTATTGTTATGCATCGATCAAATGCACATCATTTCACTTCATCTATGTGTTTGTAGTTGGGTCATCATCGTTTACCTTGTTATATGCAATGGCTGGAAATCCAATCGTTGGGAAATTTTGATAGCTTGAATGACCAAAAGACCTAAAATCCAAATGCTCCTATAAATAAGACAATGCTAGGCTCTCATTACCATAGGTTGTAGGAGTGTAATCATGATGGAGAGGATGATGTATCCATAGCTTCTCACCTTCCAATGCATATGAAATACATGGAACGATTATTTACTTACTTTTATCATTACATGGATAGAAAAAACCATGCTTTGTCCAAGAACATGGCTATGTCTCAGAGCTCGATACAATTTCAAGTGAGAGTGATCAGAAACAAGGGCACTATGTAGGCTCGACAATCCTTGAGAATGATGAACATCACTGTACAAGTGTAGAAAACCTTGATGATGAAGGCTTTATTGTGAAATACTACCTACAGTGCAAGTCATATGATGTTTTACTGTCTCTTTCAGAGGAAGATGAAGAATGGATGTCTGAGAGTAAAGAAGTAGAGAATTTGTGTGGAAGGGACAACTCAGATTTGCAAGATAAAGTTAAAAAAAACAAGTGTGTTGAATGTGATATTTCTCCTCCTGATAATGCTAGGTTCGACAATCTAGAAAATAATTTGTTCTTTAAGGTGCACTTGTGTAAGAGGGAAAGCTATCACATGCTAGCTTTCCCCCACGTTGAATGATGTGTGAGATGAGTTTGTGCTTGTGCAAGAGGGAAAGCTAGCATGCACTAGCTTTCCCCCACAATGGAATGATGTTTAAGATGCACTTGTGCTTGTGCAAGAAGGAAAGCTAGCCCATGTTAGCTTTCCCCCATGGTGGATTGTGTTGTTCGAGATGGTCTTGTGCTTGTGCAAGAGAGAAATCTAGCAGGTGCTAGCTTTCCACCATGGTGGAATCATGTTGTTCGATATGCACTTGTGCTTATGCAAGAGGGAAATCTAACACATGCTATCTTTCCTTAATGGTGGAATGATGTTGTTTGCGATGTGCTTGTGCTTCTGCAGGAATGAAAGTTAACATGCACCAGTTTTACCCCACGGAGGAATGATGTTATTCGAGATGCACTTGTGCTTGTACAAGAGAGAAAGCTAGCACACACTAGCTTTCCCCCATAGTGGAATGATCTTGTTCGAGATGTGTATATGCTTGTGTAAGAGGGAAAGATAGCATGTGCTAGCTTTCCCCCATGGTAGGATGATGTTCAAGATGTGTTTGTGCTTGTGCAAGAGTGAAACCTAGCATGCACTAGCTTTCCCCAACACTGGAATGATGTTATTCGAGATGTGCTTGTGCTTGTGTAAGAGGGAAAGATAGCATGCACTAGCTTTCCCCCATGGTGGAATGATGTTGTTCGATATGCACTTCTACTTATGCAAGAGGGAAACCTAACATGCGCTAGCTTTCCTTAATGGTGGAATGATGTTGTTTGAGATGTGCTTGTTCTTGTGCAAGAGGGAAGTTTAGCATGTTCAAGTTTTCTTCCATGCTAGAATGATGTTGTTCGAGATGTGCTTGTGTTTTTGAAAGAGGGAGAGATGGAACATGCTAGATTTTCCCCACAATAGAATGATGTTATTCAAGATGTGCTTGTGCTTCTCCAAGATTGAAAGTTAGGATGCACTAGTTTTACCCCATAGAGGAATGATGTTGTTCGAGATGCGCTTGTGCTTGTGCAAGAGGGAAATCTAGCACACACAGGCTTTCCCCGACAGTGGAATGATCTTGTTCGAGATGTGTATATTCTTGTGTAAGAGGGAAAGCTACCACATGCTAGCTTTCCCCCATGGTAGGATGATGTCCGAGATGCAAAATACTGGAATGATGTTGTTCGAGATGGTCCTGTGCTTGTGCAAGAGAGAAATCTAGCAGGCGCTAGCTTTCCACCATGGTGAAATGATTTTGTTCGAGATGCACTTGTGCTTATGCAAGAGGAAAAGCTAACACGCACTAGATTTCCTTAACGGTGGAATGATGTTGTTTGAGATGTGCTTGTGCTTGTGCAAGAGGGAAGTTTATCATGTTCAAGCTTTCCTGCATGCTAGAATGATGTTGTTTGAGATGTTCTTGTGTTTGTGAAAGAGGGAAAGCTAGCACACGCTAGCTTTTCTCTACAATGGAATGATGTTATTCAAGATGTGCTTGTGCTTCTGCAAGACTGAAAGTTAGCATGCATTAGTTTTACCCCACAGAGGAATGATGTTGTTCGAGATGTGCTTGTGCTTGTGCAAGAGAGAAAGATAGCACACACTAGCTTTCCCCCACAGTGGAATGATCTTGTTCAAGATGTGTACATGCTTGTGTAAGAGGGAAAGCTAGCACACACTAGATTTCCCCCATGGTAGGATGATGTTCAATATGTAGAACACTGGAATGATGTTGTTTGAGATGGTTTTGTGCTTGTGAAAGAGAGAAAGCTAGTAGGTGATAGCTTTCCACCATGGTGGAATGATGTTGTTCGAGATGCACTTTTCCTTATGCAAGAGGGAAAGCTAACATGCACTGGCTTTCCTTAATGGTGGTATGATGTTGTTTGAGATGTGCTTGTGCTTGTGCAAGAGGAAATTTTAGCATGTTCAGGAGCCTTTCCTCCATGCTAGAATGATGTTGTTCAAGATGTGCTTGTGTTTGTGAAAGAGGGAAAGCTAGCATATGCTCGCTTTTCCCCACAATGGAATGATGTTATTCAAGATGTGCTTGTGCTTCTGCAATACTAAAAGTTAGCATGCACTAGTTTTACCCCACAAAGGAATGATGTTGTCCGAGAGGTGCTTGTGCTTGTGCAAGAGAGAAATCTAGCACACACTAGCTTTCCTCCACAATGAAATGATCTTGTTCAAGATGTGTATATGCTTGTGTAAGAAGGAAAGATAGCACGTGCTAGCGTTCCCCCATGGTAGGATGATGTTCGATATGCACTTGTACTTGTGCAAGAGGGAAAGATAGCATGCACTAGCTTTCCCCAACAATTGAATGATGTTGTTCGAGATGCACTTGTGCTTGTGTAAGAGGGAAAGCTAGTACGCGCTAGATTTCCCCCATGGTGGAATGATGTTGTTCGAGATGCACTTGTGCTTATAAAAGAGGGAAAGCTAACACACGCTAGCTTTCCTTAATGGTGGAATGATGTTGTTTGAGATGTGATTGTGCTTCTGCAACAAGGAAGTTTAGCATGTGCAAGCTTTCCTCCATGTTAGAATGATGTTGTTGGATATGTTCTTGTGTTTGTGAAAGAGGGAAAGCTAGCACATGCTATCTTTTCCCCACAATGGAATGATGTTATTCAATATGTTCTTGTGCTTTTGCAAGACTGAAAGTTAGCATGCACTAGTTTTACCCCATAGAGGAATGATGTTGTTTGAGATGCGCTTCTGCTTGTGCAAGAGAGAAAGATAGCACACACTAGCCTTCCCTCATAGTGTAATGATCTTGTTCGAGATGTGTGTATTCTTTTGTAAGCGGGAAAGCTAGCACACACTATCTTTCCCCCATGGTAGGATGATGTTCGAGATGAAAAACACTGGAATGATGTTGTTCGAGATGGTCTTGTGCTTGTGCAAGAGAGAAAGGTAGCAAGTCCTAGCTTTCCACCATGGTGGAATGATGTTGCTCGAGATGCACTTGTGCTTGTGCAAGAGGGAAAGCTAACACGAACTAGATTTCCTTAATGGTGGAATGATGTTGTTTGAGATGTACTTGTGCTTGTGCAAGATGGAAGTTTAGCATGTTCAATCTTTCCTCCATGCTAGAATGATGTTGTTCGAGATGTGCTTATGTTTATGAAAGAAGTAAAGCTATCACATGCTAGCTTTTTCCCACAATGGAATGATGTTATTGAAGATGTGCTTGTGCTTCTGCAAGACTGAAAGTTAGCATGCACTAGTTTTACCCCATAGAGGAATGATGTTGTTTGAGATGTTCTTGTGCTTGTGCAAGAGAGAAAGCTAGCACACACTAGCTTTCCCCCACAATGGAATGATATTTTTCGAGATGTGTATATTCTTATGTAAGAGGGAAAGCTAGCACATGGTAGCTTTCCCCCATGTTAGGATGATGTTCTAGATGCAGAACACTGGAATGATGTTGTTCGAGATGCGCTTGTGCTTGTGTAAGAGGGAAATCTAGCATGCACTAGCTTTCCCCCATGGTGGAATGATGTTGTTCGAGATGCACTTGTGATTGTGCAATGGGGAAAGCAAACACGCAGTAGCTTTCCTTAATGGTGGAATGATGTTATTCAATATGTGCTTGTGCTTGTGCAAGGGGGAAGTTTAGCATGTGCAAGCTTTCCTCCATGCTAGAATGATGTTGTTTGAGATGTTCTTGTGTTTGTGAAAGAGGGAAAGCTAGCACACGCTAGCTTTTTCGCAAAATGGTGTGATGTTATTAAATATGTTCTTGTGCTTCTACAAGACTGAAAGTTAGCATGCACTAGTTTTACCCCATGGAGGAATGATGTTGTTTGAGATGCACTTGTGCTTGTGCAAGAGAGAAAGCTAGAACTCGCTATCTTTCTGCCACAGTGGAATGATATTGTTCGATATGTGTATATGCTTGTGTAAGAGGGAAAGATAGCATGCACTAGCTTTCCCCATGGGAGGATGATGATCTAGATGCACTTGTTCTTGTGCAAGAGGAAAAGCTAGCATGCGCTAGCTTTCCCTAACACTAGAATGATGTTGTTCGAGATGCGCTTGTGCTTGTGTAAGAGGGAAAGATAGCATGTGCTAGATTTCCCCCATGGTGGAATGATGTTGTTCGAGATGCACTTGTGATTGTGCAATAGGAAAAGCTAGCACACACTAGCTTCACGCCATGGTGGAATGATGTTATTCGAGATGCGCTTGTTTGTACAATAGGCAAAGATAACACACACTAGCTTTCCCCCATAGTGGAATGATGGTGTTCAATATGCGCTTGTGCTTCTACAAGATGAAAATCCATTCTACACTAGTTTTACCCAACAGAGGAATGATGTTGTTCGAGATGTGTTTGTGCTTGTGCAAGAGAGAAAGCTAGCATGCACTAGCTTCCACCCATAGTGAAATGATGTCATTCAATATGAGTATATGCTTGTGTAAGAGAGAAATCTAGCACGTGCTAGCTTACCCCCATGGTGGGATGATTTTCGAGATGCATTGGTGCTTGTGCAAGAGGGAAAACTAGCACACACTAGCTTTCTCCTAGGTTAGAGTGATGTTGTTCAAGATGTGTTTGTGCTTGTTCTTATGAAAGAGGGAAAGCTAGCTTGTGTTATTGTTTTCCTATAGTGGAATCATGTTGTTCAATATGTGTTTGTTCTTGTACAAGAGGGAAAGATAGCATGCGCTAGCTTTCCCCCACAATGGGATAATGTTGTCTGAGATGAGATCGTGTTGCACATTAGGGAAAGCTAGCATGTTCTAGCTTTCCCCTAGAGTGGGAGGATGTTGTTCGAGATGAGATTGTGATTGTGCCAGAGGGAAATCTAGCATGCACTATCTTCCCCCATGGTGGGATGATTTTGTCCGAGATGAGCTCGTGCTTGTGCAAGAGAAAAATCTAGCACACGCTAGCTTTTCCCACTGTTGGGATGATGTTGTTTGAGACCAACACCTGCTTGTGCAAGAGGGAAAGCTATCACGCCTAATGGTGGGATGATGTTTTTCAATATGTGCTCCTACTTGCGTAAGAGGGAAAGCTAGAATGCACTGACTTTCCACCACGGTGGAATGATATTGTTCGTGATGCGCTCCTTCTTGTGCAAGAGGGAAAGCTAGAGTGTGGTAGCTTTCCCCCACAAACGGATGATGTTGTTCAAGATGTGCTCCTACTTGTGCAAGAGGGAAAGCTAGCATGAGCTAGCTTTCCCCCAAGGTGGGATGATGTTTTTTGAAATGTGCTCCTACTTGTGCAAGAGGGAAAGCTAGCACATGCTAGCTTTCCCCCATGATGGGATGATGTTTGAGATGTGATCCTACTTGTTCAAGATGAAAATCTAGCACACACTAGATTTCCCTCATGGTTGGATGATGTTGTTCAATATGATCTTGGGCTTGTGCAAGAGGGAAAAACTAGCACATGCTAGCTTTCCCCCGTGATGGAGTGATGTTGTTCAAGATGAATTTGTGCTTGTGAAAGAGGGAAAGATAGCATGTGCTAGCTTTCCCCCATAGTGGCATGATGTTTTTCGAGATGCAGTTGTGCATGTGCAAGAGGGAAATCTAGCACACGCTAGCTTTCTCCCATGGTGGAATGATGTTGTTCGATATGTGCTTGTGTTTTTGCAAGAGGGAAAGATAGCATGCACTAGATTTCCCCCATGGCGGAATGATGTTTTTTGAGATGCCCTTGTGCTTGTGCAATAGGAAAAGATGACATGCACTAGCTTTGCCCCATGGTGGAATGATGTTGTTCGATATGCGCTCCTACAAGAGGGAAAGCTAGCATGCACTAGCTTTCCCCCACATTGAATGATGTTTGGTATGATTTTTTTCTTGAGAAAGAGGGAAAGCTAGCATGTGCTAGATTTCCCCCATGGTGGAATGATGTTTGGGATGTGCCCGTGCTTGTGAAAGAGAGAAATATGGCATGCGCTAGTTTTCTGCCATGGTGGAATGTTGTTGTTCAAGATGTGCTTATGCTTGTGGAGGAGGGAGTGCTAGTAGGCACAAGCTTTCCTCCATGGTGGAATGATGTTGTTCAAGATGCACTTGTGCTTGTGCAAGAGGGGAAACTAGCACGTACAATCTTTCCTTGATGGTGGAATGATATTGTTTGAGATGTGCTTGTTCTTGTGCTAGAGGGAAGGCTAACATGTGCAAGTTCTTGTCCATGCTAGAATGGTGTTGTTTGAGATGTTTTTATGTTTGTGCAAGAGGGAAATCTAGCATGCTGTAGCTTTCCCCCATAGTGGAATGATGTTGTTCAAGTTGTTCTTTTTGTTTTGCAAGATAGAAAGCTAGCATATGTTATTTTTACCCCACAGAGGAATGATGTTGTTCGAGATGCACTTGTGCTTGTGCAAGAGAGAAAGCTTGTGCAAGAGGGAAATCTTGTGCAAGAGGGAAATCTAGCACACATTGTTCGAAATGGAATGATTTCCACTTGAACAATGTCTAGCACACATTGTTCGAAATGAGTATATGCTTGTGCAAGAGGGAAATCTAGCACACATTAGCTTTCCCCCATGGTGGGATGATGTTAGAGATGTGTTTTTGCTTGGCATGCTAGCTTTCCCCCACGGTGGAACAATGTTGTTCAATATGTGCTTGTGTTTGTACTTATACAAGAGGGAAAGCTAACATGCACTATCTTTTTCATATGATGGAATGATGTTGTTCAAAACGTGCACACACTTGTGCAAGAGGGAAAGATAACATGTGATAGCTTTTCCCCATGGTGGAATAATTTTGTTCGAGATGCATTTGTTCTTATGCAAGAGGAAAAGATAGCATGCATTGGCTTTACCCATGGTAGAATGATTTTTTTCAAGATGCATTTGAGTTTGTGCAAGAGGAAAAGTTAACAAGTGCTAGCATTCCCCCATGTTGTAGTGATGTTGCTCGAGATGCGCTTGTGCTTGTGCAAGAGGGAAATCTAGCATGTTCTAGCCTTCCCCGATGGTGGAATAATGTTGTTTGACATGCGCTTGTGCTTTTGTAAAGGGGAAAGCTAGCACACGCTAGCTTACCCCCACAATGGAATGATGTTGTTCAAGATGCACTTATGTTTTTCTAGGAGGGAAAGATACCATGCGTAAGATTTCCCCCACAATGGAATGATGTTGTTCGAGTTTCATTTATACTTGTGCAACAGAGAAATCCAACAGATGCTAGCTTTCCCCCACAGTGGGATGATGTTCTTTGCGATGCACTTGTGCTTTTGCAATAGGGAAAGCTAGCAAAAACTATCTTTCCACCATGGTGTAATGATGTTGTTCGAGATGAGCTTGTGTGTGTAGGAGGGAATGCTAACACGCCCTAGATTTCTGTGACAGTGGAATGATGTTGTCTGAAATGCGCTTGTGCTTGTGCAAGAAGGAAAGATAGCATGTGCTAGTTTTCCTTCACAGTGGAATGATTTTGTCTGAAATGCATTTATGCTTGTGTAAGAAGGAAATCTAGCATGCACTAGCATTCCTACACCGTGGAATGATGTTGATCGAAATGTTGTTTTTCTTCTGCAAGAAGGAAAGCTAGTATGCACTGGTGTTCCTCCATAGTGGAATGATGTTCGAAATGCACTTTTGCTTGTGCAAGAAGAAAGCTAGCATGCACCAACGTTCCTTCATAGTGGAAAGATTATGTTCGAAATGCACTTTTTCTTGTGAAAGAAGGAAAGTCAACATGCATTAGCTTTTCTCCATAGTGGAATGATGTTTTTTGAAATGCATTTGTTTTGTTTAAGAAGGAAAACTATCACATGCTAGCTTTCCTCCATTGTGAGATGTTTTTGTTCGAAATGTGCTTTTGCTTGTACAAGAAAGAAACCTAGCATGCGTTAGCTTTCCTCCACATTGGAATGTTGTTGTTCAAATTGTGTTTGTTCTTGTGCAATAAGGAAACCTATCACGCAATAGCTTTCCTCCATAGTGGATTGTTGTTTGAAATGTGCTTGTGTTTGTGCAAGAAGGAAAACTAGCACTCTAGCTTTCTTCCATAATGGAATGTTTTTGTTTGAAATGTGTTTGTCCTTGTGCAAGAAGGAAAAATAGCATGCACTAGCTTTCCTCCACAATGGAATGTTGTTTTTTGAAATACACTTGTGCATGTGCATAAAGGACAGTTAGTATGCGCTGGCTTTCCTCCACCGTGGAGTGACGTTGTTTGAAATGCACTTGTATTTCCTCCACCGTGGAGTGATGTTGTTTGAAATTTAGCACACACTAGCTTTCCCACAGTGTAATGTTTTTGTTTGAGATCTTCTTGCGCTTTTGCAAGAGGTAAATCTAGCACGCTCTAGCTTTCCCCGATGTTGGAGTGATGTTGTTTGAGATGCGTTGGTGCTTCTGTAAGAGGGAAATATAGAGCTAGCTTTCCCCCATGGTGGAATGATGTTGTTCGAGATGAACTTTTTGTTGTGAAGAAGGGAAAAAGCAAATGCATGCTAGCTGTACCCCACGGTTGAATAATATTGTTCGAGAAATGCTTGTTCTTGTGCAAGATGTAAAGTTAGCATGCACTAGCTTTCCTCCATGGTGGAATGGTGTGATTTGAACCTGGGTGGAGAGGATAACAATTATTCTTTCAATGGCTAGAGCTATACCCAATCGATTAGTCCAAACCAAGCTACTTCTAAAAATTTTCCATTTATTGCCACAATCTATTCTACAAATATGTTGTCGTTGAATAAATTTTTTTCCAATATCTTCTATCATGTTTATTTTAAACTAGTATGCATCTAAATCCACCATTTTTTCCTCCCATAACACCATTTTTCTAAGAGGAATACAGAGTTGTAAATTGCCTCATTATGCTAGCTTTCTTGCAAAATAATTTGAGGGCTCCAACTACTTTTCAAGCATTGCTTGAAATTGTGGAAAACCATTAAATGCACCAACCATTTTAGACTAATAAATACAAGTTTTTCTACTAAAAGCATCAAGGAAATCTCTAATCATCCCACATACATATTCTGCATATTTAGGATGACAAATATCACTCTGCACTAAATCTAGAACCCCACATTCTAGTGTAGACATTGTGCCTTCTAATTTTCTTGTCAATTGCACAATATTCATGAGTCAAAATTAGAATCATTTTTTTTTGTTCATCATCCCATTTACCATGCTTTTCTTTTTCATTTCTAATAGAGTTTTAGCATTCACATGAAGAAACCTCTAATGACACTAGTCCACAAACTATTTTCTATAATAGATGATGCAACTTATAAATTTGACTTTAAAACATATAAATTCCCTTCTTAGGAGCATGTAAATGAACATTCCTTGCTTGGTTATTCACAATGCCAATTTTTTTAGTGGAATTTAACACTCTAGCCAAAATATATTATTTTCGCAATAGATTTCAAATCTCTTGCCAAATTTGGCACATGCAACACTCCTTGCGGAGCATTCCTCCATTAAAAATAGGGACTTGCAACTCTCCAATGTCATATACTTTATGTCAGCTTTAATCTCCAAACTAGATAATTCTATTCATGTAAAGATGACAATAAATCTGAAGCATTTTTTATTTCCTTGTCATGTGCTATGTCGTTCATAAGTATATAGTGAAGAAATCTTAGTCATTGGAGTTCTCCATATCAACTTTAAAATCTTGATCATGTTGATTTCTACAGATGACAAGATGAAACAATGCAATCTTCCACTTCCAATAGTCTCTTTGTATGTGCCCTAACATATGACAATAATTGCAGCTTATATTTTTCTTGTTCTTATATTTGTGTGGTTGCTTTCCACCATGTTGTTGGCATGTAGTCTGGCCTTACATTACTTCATAAATTGTTTCATTTTGTTTCTTTTGCACCCATTTTTGTTACTCTTTCAACATGGCTTTGTTGGAAAGTTTTATGCTTCCCCTTTCTTTTGGCATAGAAAGCAACGTATCCCCCAATGTTGGTGTTCTTGCATCAATTATTCTAATTTCTTCTAGCAATGCATCAAAAATCATCTCTAAATGTGAATGTTCTCTATTCAACATCAGTTTTATTTTCAAAGTATAAAATGATTGTAGCAATGACTTCAATAAAATTAGAAATGTTGGGATTGCAAAACTTTATAGTCATCCCTAACACTAGAAAAATGGGAAAATAGATTAAGTAAAAAATGTGATCACTCATACCTTTTCCCTCCACATAATTCATGTTATAAATTTTTGTATGGAAGTACATTACCTATTTTGGACTAAATAGTACTACATATTTTCGTTGGTCTTATAATTCTTGGTGTCTATCTGAATTTTATTACAAAATGAGAGTTCTATTATGGACATTGCTTTATCGTCTTCCTAAAAATTGAACTTCATCCTTACTAGTAGTAAGAGGACTTGGTTTCCACATTGGTTTCGTTAGAAATACCAATTTCTCCTTGCCCTTTCAAAGGCATGTTAGGTTAATCATTGAGTGCTTGTGGTTTATTGTGGCACATGGTTTTAGCCCATAGTTTTCATGTGATGGTAGTGTATTTAAAAGGCTTATTGTCTACATTATAATGTGTCTCTAACGGATGGTGTTGGTTGAATTGGGCATGGTCTTGGTTGACATGGTCAAGGGTACTGAATATATCTTTGTGTGGTTTTCTTGGCTTTGGATTTACCCATTAGATATGGGATTTTATCTATGTGTGCACGCTTGTGTTATGTCTCTCTTGTAGGTGTAAAATTTCATATGGTATTGGAGCCTAGGTAGGATTGGGATTTCTAGAGAGAGTGGTTTGTGAGATTGAGAGCCTTAGGTTGATGTCAATATAGAAAAAGTGGGGTTCTCAAAAGAAATTGGGGGAAAAATTCTCATGGCTAATGAGAATGTCATTTCTAGAGAATCTCTACATGATGGTATCAGGTTAAGAGAACTTTTTCATTTGGTGGTAGATTGTGTTATGCCTTACAACACCCTAAGGTTTGACCTAAGGAGCTCTATCATATGGCATAATTTCTTTTGAAGCTAGGAAATTGAGAAGCACACAAATAATTTTTTTTTTGGTTTCAAGGCACATCATAAGAATGGGCATGGTATATGTGTAATGAGATGACCAATGGATGATATGCCAAGTTCATATAGTTGAAATTCAAATCAATGCTCTCCTTTCTTCTTTTGTAAACTTTTGTATGAGCACGATTCATACACATACAACAATAAAACAAGTGCCATCTCCATAGTTAAATAGGAACTTGGTTGTTTGATGTGAGTTGATATTTTTCATTCTTTGATACTACTTGGATCTCTAATTGTGTGTAATTTATATGTAGAGTGCCTTTTGGTGGATGGTGAGGAAATGTTTTTCTTTGTGTACAAAATCACTGGCACACCATTTTTAATTATTGCAACTATATTAATTTTTTGAAGATTGTGTTTTTGCTAAAATATAAGAGACACTTTAAATCATTTAACCTTAATTACAAATCACAATTCAATTGTGTGTTACAAAATTCATAGGAGTTATAATGGAAAATATAATTTTGACAAAAAGGGACTATGTTGACCTCCTCATTAATGGTCAAGTTATTGGGCTAGTAAGGGTTGAATCTATATTATTGCAACTATATTACTTTTTTGAAGGTTGTGTTTTTGCTACTTTACATCATTTAACCTTAATTACAAATTACAATTCAATTGTGTGTTACAAAATTCATAGGAGTTACAATGGAAAATATAATTTTGACAAAAGGGGACTATGTTGACCTCCTCATTAATGGTCAAGTTATTGGGCTAGGAAGGGTTGAATCTACAGACACTAGGACTTATTGTGGCAGAGAAAGGGTTAATGCAGGCTATGTTACAGTTTTGATAATTGATGTCACTCAACCACATATGATTGTGGAAGATGTTGACGAAGGGGACATAAATCCATGGAAGATCTTAGATTTGAGGCACAAAATAGGTAAATCAAAATTTGAAAGCATGTGTTAAGTTTTATTGATAGTATATTGAATGTTGTTTTTAGCGAATGCTCAGATTATTTAATTTTGTGTACAGATGCAAATGTTTCTTCTGCATTTTCTATTCGAGAAAAGGTAGATCTTCTACAATATAGAGTGAAGGTAGGTGAGGGCTACATATTCAATACAAAGCTTGGTCATAAGGTGCATGGAAGGATGGTAAAGAAAGGATGCATAGTGGTTAAAATTTAGAAGGTGTTAAAACATGATGCTCCTTTACCACATCCAATAGGATTTGAGAAGACACTAGGGGATGCATTGGATTATTATGATATTTGTACAAAATCATATTTCGAACGTGATTGTCATGATCATCCCACAGATATAATTTTGACAAAAGGGGACTATGTTGACCTCATAATTAATGGTAAAGTTATTGGGCTAGGAAGGGTTGAATATGTAGGCACTGGGACTTATTATGGTAGTGAAATGGTTGATGCATGCTATGTTACAATTTTGTTAATTGATGTCACTCAACCACATTTGATTCTAGAAGATGTTGATGAAGGGGACATACATCCATGGAAGATCGTGGATTTGAGTCAAAACATAGGTAAATCAAAATATGAAATCGTGTGTTAAGTGTTATTGATAATATATTGAATGTTTATTTTAGCAAATACTGTTAAGTGTTATTGATAGTATACTGAATTTTTTTTTAGCAAATACTAATTTTTTTTAATTTTGTGTATAGGTGCAAATGTTTCTTCTACATTTTCTATTGGAGACAAGGTAGATCTGCTACAATGTGCAGTGAATGTAGGTGAGGGATATGTATTCAATAAATATATTGGTCATAAGGTGAATGGAAGGATGGTAAAGAAAGTATGCATAGTGGTTACAATTGAGAAGGTGTTAAAACATGATGCTCCTCTACCACATCCAACAAGATTTGAGCATACACTAGGGGATGCATTGGAATCTTATGAGATTTGGCCAGAATCAGATTTGGAACATCATTGTCATGATCATCCCACAAATATTCCCAAATATAGGGTCACATTCACATGTACAAGGGTTTTTCTTACACATGAATGCACAGGAGAAGGCATGTGCATTTCCAAAGGAATGATAGTTAATGTCTACGAGGATGACATGGTTGAGGGTGAAACACTAGGTGAAATGGACTTCGATGTTTGTGTGGAAGAGATACATGGAAATTGTGAAAGATGTAGGATAGGGGATAAGTCTATACATTGTTTGGTTAGATGGCTAATAAATAAATTGGTGGAAAACAAAGGTGAGATGTTAAGGATCAAGGAAAAGTTAAAGGAACCACCCAAGGAAATGGTGATATGGGATGTGATAGAGGACACAAGTCCCTTAGAAAAATGTGATGGGGATATTTATAATGAAAAAAATTTAGACTCAAATTATATGCATGTAACGAGGCTATATAAAAATACTAAACGAGCTATGGCTACAAAAAAAGTTGCAGAATGTCAAACAAGGATAGATCAAGAGAAAGAAATCCAACTTTTGGCAGTAGATTAATGTTGTAAACAATATTTTCTTCAACATGTGGATAGGAAGGCCATTGCAGTTGCTAGAATAAGTATGGAACATATAAATAAAAATGGTATTCGGGAATTTGTCTTGAATTCACTCCTTTCAAACACAGTCATGTCAAAAAGCCATGGCCATGGCCTATCTCCTATTGTTAGAAAAGTAAAGGGCATGAGATTTAATGGTAATATTATTTTTAAGAAAGCATTGTACAAGATACATAAGATTCCTCAAAGCACCTTCTATAAGTACCAACATTATTTCCAGCATGGACACATCAAAGCCATTCATGGTAACACTAACACATGCAAAGCACGTGCACATACCATGGAAGCCATTGAAATATTACACAAAATTGTAATGGATAATTCAAATTATTCACCAAACCAAACACATCAAGTTGAAAAGGATGGAAGGTCTTCTCCTTTAATATTGTTGCCTTCTACTTACACACAAATTTCTTTATTAAATGAGATCAATGAGGATCTTCAAAAACTCAATTACCCATCAATATCACAATCAACAATGAGAAAGATCTGGAATACTCATTTTCAAGATGTGGCATTCTCAAAGAATACCAACTTTAGTAAATGTAGTGAATGTATCATGTTGAAAGAACAAATGAAGTCTGCAACTACAAAAGAGTTGGAAGAAATGGCACGAGGTAGATTGAAATCACATAACAAGACTGTTATGTGTGGAAGATATTGCTACTATTCCCATAGAATTATGTTAGAGCGGTTTCCAAAGGAGTATTTGAGCATTATCCATGATAAAATGGACAAAAAAAAGACTTCAATCCCAAGGCTACGTGTCAAATCAAAATATATTGCAAGAACAAACTTGGGTTTGTCATTGATAGGTATGTTAACACATGGGCATAAGACAGGAGGTTTTGGTCATTTATCCCTACCATTTAAACATATAGGATCACAATTTACCATTGCATCCCTTGAAAAGTCCTAGAGGGACCTTGAAGACCCATACCTTGATATGTATGGTGATTTTCTTTATGAGAGTGGAAGTTCTAGAAACCCACTGTCAAATGCATTACTAGACAATAATATTTACTCAAAATGTAGAGTGTACAAGGATGATTTTCTATCTCATAGAATATCAAAAAATCATAATGTTGATTTTAAACCTCTTCCTCCACATTTTTTGTTACAGTTGGACAATGCAGCAAGTGATAATAAGAATCATTATATTTTTATGTTTCTATCACTTTTAACTGCACTTGGCGTCTTCAACACTATTGAGGTTGGGTTCTTCCTTGTGGGACACACTCATGAACACATAGATGGAACCTACGGAAGAATGTCTTCCAACTTGAAAAGTAAAGACATATATCTTTACCTGAAATGATGGATACATATCGCACGATTGAAGAAAAACAAGTTTTCTACCAACACTGATTGACAAAGTGTATGACTTCAAAAGTTTCCTTAATGGATACATCAAGGAGGGAAAAAATGCACTAGTCGTACATCTTAATGTCCAATACTTCCAATTTATTGTACTCAATGATGTTCCAGTACTAAGGTACAAAGAATCCATCAGATATATTGAGTGGTCAGAACCAACTGAGTTGTGGAATGTATATGAACAAGGTCGACCTATATTGCCCATTGGGAAGCCATCTTTCTTAGGTCCCAAAGAGAATGATGTCTATTTAAAAGAACTAAAGGAAGGAATAACATCATACATAAAAATGTGGAAAGACACTACCAACAATGATGATTCACCAATTGTTACAGAGGAATAGAAAAATAAAGTAGAGTATTGGGAAAGAGTTCTTGGTACATTAGATGAAATCTACAATGATCATAAAATAGTGGAAGGAAGTGATGCATCTTCTAAGGATTTCTAGCCCAAGACAAGGAAAATTGTCAATGCTAACCGTAATGCACTCTATGTAATATCAAGTATTATGGATGGAGATTTTGATAATGTGACAGATGAACCGGTATATGTTGGACCCAAGTGCAACAATCCAAAGTCAACATTCAATCCTATGATTGATGTTAAAAAGGAAAGACGTTGCTAGTTAGATCAGGAAACAAGGATGAAGGGGAGATGATTTGGATGGAAAAATCCACCTTATATATCTTCCAAGATGATCAAAGTGAGACTCTTCATGTAAAGGTTGATTGGTGGAAGCCTATTTTAGGGAAATACACAGGAAAAATATTATAACAACATTGGGTACCAAATCTCAATGACAAAGAACTTGAATCTATTCCAATTAATACCATTGTTTGGGCATGGATGCCAAAGAAAGAACATTGCAAGAAGACCAAGAAAAACAAATGTGGTGTAGAAGTTGTACTTGATCTACTCGAGTGGATACCATGAGATCATGTGGAGATGATTCATGAATGTATTTTTGTCCTTTGAAGGATCTAATAATATACATGAAGATACACTTTTTCAATGTTTCTTGTATATCAAATATTCTTTTCATATTATTTTTTGAGGAGTTTTATATTATTTAATAAATATATGCAAATTTTTCCTCAACTTCAATGTATTCATGTGACGATGCTTTATGCAAATTACATGACACCATTAAATATTTAACTTTTGAATTCTTTGTTTAGATGAACATAATTTCTCACTATATCAACCTTGCATAATCAAATCCAATAATTCACTTAAAAGCATTTTCTCAATTTGGTCTATTAAAACTATATTGAAGTAGCTAATTAGTATTATTTTCAATATAAAACATTAAAACACTTCTTGAATAAATACTAGACTCTAGCAATATAGTCTCAAGTGAGTTTTCCCTAATATTCATTATTATATTTGTTATAGATCAAATTGTACTACTCTAAGTGAGTTTTCCCTAATATTCATTATTATATTTGATATAAATCAAATTGTACTACTCTGTTGCATTCTAATTCATAAAAAAATGATTTTGATAGTTAAACAACTTGCAAACTTTAAAGTGGTGTGAACATTAATTCATAATAATTTGATTTTTATAGTTAAACAACTTGCAAACTTTAAAGTGGTGTGAACATTAATTCATAATAATTTTATTTTGATAGTTAAACAACTTCCAAACTTTAAAGTGGTGTGAACATTATACTCAACACAGATAAAATAGTTACTTAGTATCAATTATCAAAATGGCTAATAATAGTAACAAACACAATTACTATGTAGTTAAACAAATTTATAGGTAAGAAATTTCTTACACAAACTATTATCAATGAGTCAATTTTTAATAAAAAATTTTTTAATAGAAAGATACAAATATTAATGATAATAGAAATTATGTAAATAATCTAAGTTTTAGAGGAATATTAATATGTTCTTTTCAATATAATACGTTCAAACACTTCATGAATAAACATTGAGCACTTACAATATTTAGTTCACTCACTTTTCTGTGTCCCCTCTGGTATTTGAAAAAAAACAAATTGTACTACTTTGTTGCTATTATAATTATTAATTGTTTTTTACTGTTAAAAAAATTAATAATAAACATTGAACACATTATTAAGATCAATGTCATGTAATAAATTTCTCATATATTAATTTATTATTGATGAAGTAAAACTCTATAGGTTAGATTTTTATACAAAAATACAAATAATAATAGAGATGAATTTTGTTGCTATTCTAATTCATTATTTATTTTGATCAATTCAAGGGTAAACCTAGACTTAATAATGAAATATTTTACTTTGAATACAATATTAACATCAATGTTATTAAATAAATTTATAGGTAAGAAATTTCTCATATATTAATCTATTATTGATGAAGTAAACCTTGACAGGTTAGTTAGTTTTTAATACAAAAATACAAATAATAGTAGAAATAAATTTTGTTGGTATTCTAATTCATAATTTATTTTGATGAGCTCAAGGGTAAACCTAGACTTAATAATGAAATATTTTCTCTTGTGGACTTTAAAATGACAACAACTTCCTAAAATAAAATATATTACTCATTACAAAAAATATTAGTTACTATGACAATAATTAAAAATGCTATAGTAATGAACAAATTAGTATTATGTCATTAAAGATCTGTATTGGTCACTTGAAAATGGTGCCAATCTCCTAGACATACTATAGTACCTCAACTTTGAGACTGTTACTATAATATCAATTTATAGCTAAAACCTAGGTTAATAATAGTAATAGACATTGATTATTAATGACATTAAATAAATTTAGGGTGAGAAATTTCTTACAAATCTATTATTCATAATGTAATCCTTTATCAACTTAGTTTTTAATAGAAAATAGAAGTAAAGTATGTTGTTATTCTAATTTATAATTGATTTTGATTGTTAAAACAATAACTTAATACATAGGAACTCACATATAATATTTCCTTTTGTTGACTATATTTTTAATACAAAAATATAAATATTAGTAGAAATAAATTTTGTTGCTATTCTAATTCATAATTTATTTTGATCAATTCAGGGTAAACCTAGACTTAATAATGAAATATTTTTTCTTGTGGACTTTAAAATGACACCAACTTCCTAAAATAAAATATATTACTCCATACAAAAAATATTAGTTACTTGACAATAAATAAAAATGTTGTAGTAATGAACACATTAGTATTACGTCATTAAAGAGTTTTATAGGTGACTTGAAAGTGTTGTCAATCTCCATGACATACTATAGTACCTCAACGTTGAGATTGTTACTATAATATCAATTTATAACTAAAATCTAGGTTAATAATAGTAATAGACATTGATTATTAATGACATTAAATAAATTTAGGGTGAGAAATTTCTTACAAATCTACTATTCATAATGTAATCCTTTATCAACTTAGCTTTTAATAGAAAATATACATAATAATAATAAAAATAAATTATGTTGTTATTCTACTTTATAATTGATTTTGATTGTTAAAATAATAAACTTAATACATAATTGAAAATGCTAGAAATGGTAGAATAATAGTAATATATCCAAAAATCTAAAAAACCTTATCTCTATGCCTATGCAAGCCGCTGCATGACTGAATCAGGATCCGCCGCAGCAAAACACCAGCAAAGATCCAGCACAGTTAGATACCAGCTCTGACCCATCAGTATGAACCCCGAAGAGGGGGGGAAACCCCCCTCGTACAACAACATCACGACCAATGATAGATCACGAACAAGGGCAGAATGACCTTCATTTGAGCCGCCACAACAGATACGTGAACAACTCCTCGCCAGGGAACAAGGATTTAGTAAGGAAATGGAGACGGAGGCCAGCATGTCCCATCCAAAAGCGTCTCACGGATGGGATCCCGACAAATGCATCCCGCAAATGGAAAAACCCCCAAGATACATTATAAGCTCAACAAGGGTGGGGGAACATACCCATTTTATGCAAGAACATGCTCTCATTGGAAAATTTCTGGGACTTTGGCCATCCGAGATGGACTTGAACAAATGGATCAAACACTGTTGGAACCCTAAGAGTGACTATGAAGTTCAACTCAGCTCCAAAGGCTTCTTCACAATCATATTATATAACACAGAAGACAGAGATCACATCTTTGGGAACGACCCATATTTCTACAACTTGGCAGGGCTATTCCTAAGATTCTGGATAGAGCGTTTCAGACCGAACAAGGAGGAATTCACAATGGCACTTGTCTGGATCCGCCTCTATTCCCTTCCACAGGAGTTCTAGTTGGAGGATATTCTCATTTGAATAGGTAATACAATCGGTCAATATGTCAAAGACTCAGAAGCCAGAAAGCATAGGAAATACACCTCATATGCCCAAATATGTGTTTATATGAACATATTTAAGGATTTACCAGGGAAAGTAATGTTAGAGTATCAGGATGAAGACTGGATACAAACCCTCAACTATGAACACATCCCTTTCCGGTGCAGAAAATGCCATGAACATGGCCACCTGTTTAGGGACTGCCCACTAAATAAGAAAGCTTCTAAAGCCAGTGACAACCTGCAAAAAGATGGTTTCACATGGTCTAGACTATGAAGAAAAATCATCCCAGAGGGAAAATACCTTACCCCAAGCCCAAGATCTCGACCAAGAATGCCTATGACATACTGAGCCAACTACCAGAGGATGTGGAAATCCAAGATCCACACGAAAGGTTGCAAAAGGGTAAAGAACAGAACCATACACCTTCCTCCTCTGGCCCAAATAAAGAAATCCACCCAAAGGAAAAAGGAGATGGAGATGGAGACACCCTAATGCAGATGGACGCCCAAGACTTAGCAGGTATTGACCTCAAAAAACTTGAGGAAGCTCTCAATCAGAAGGATTTGCAAGCCCTCCCTGAAGAGCAAATCTGAAAGGTACACAAGGTCTTTCTAGATTCAACAGCGGGATCCATGACACGCTTAGGAATAGCCACAGAATCAGGCTCAGGCTAAAAAAAAATACCGCGTGAGAATAAAAGAAGGGGACGAAAATCGATACATAAACTAATCAAAGAAGCAGGCAACCTCATGATCAACTCAGGTCATATACATAAGCTCTCGGAGGGATACCTCCACCCACACCCACACTCATAATGATGAAGATCATCACTTGGAACATTAGAGGACTCAATGGCAGATCCAAACAAAGGATCCTCGGGTACTGTATCAAAGCTGAAAACCCAGATATTCTAATGTTACAAGAAACGAAATGTGCGGGGATGGAGGTTGAAACCATCTTCCAATGCATATGTAAAGGCTGCGACTCTATCCAAACAGACTCCTCGGGAGCCTCAGGGGGTCTGGCCATACTTTGGAACCCGAGAAACACCACTCTCAATGGACCCTTTTCCACCATAGGCACCTTATCAGCCCACTTTGAAGTCACAGACTCGAATCAAGAGGGAACCATCACCAACATCTATGGACCCCAAGGGCAACAAGAAAAAATCAAATTTATGGAACGACTAGCTTGTATAAAATCTTTGGCAACCACACCTAACTGGATCATAGGAGGCGACTTCAACATGATCATGTCACTGGAGGAGAAAATAGGAGGGAGAAAAAGACTCGAACAAGATAGTGGAAATTTCAAAACCCTTCTTAAGCATCTAAAGTTAGTAGATATAGAGAATAGCAATGGCACTTTCACTTGGTCCAATTGCAGGTCAGGGAACCAACACGTAGCCTGCTGATTGGATCGCTTCCTTGTGGTGGAGAAATTGATTGAAAGAGACCTCCGCATGGAAAGCCTCATTCTCCCCAAAGCTAGATCTGACCACTCGCCATAGTCCTCCAGCTGGCAATAGAGGCAGCACCTAAATTTAAACCATTCTAGTTTGAGAAATTTTGGCTCACACACCCAGATTTCCAACAGCTTGCAAAATCTTGGTGGGCTCAAGCTGAAATAGACCATGGTACAAATATGTATAGATTCCAACAAAGGCTCAAAAATTTTAAGCAATTGCTAAAGCAATGGAATAAAAATACCTTCTGCAATATATTCCAAAGCATGCAAGGCACAGAGAACAAGTTGGCTGAGATACAAAGAATTTTCATCTCAGGGACTCGAACTTCTGAGCTCATGAAAGAGGAGGAGGAGCTGCAAGTGCAGCTGGAGGAGAGAAGAAAACAAGAGGAAATATTATGGAGGCAGAAATCTAAGGTACAATGGCTCAAAGAGGGGGAAAAGAACACAAAATTCTTCCACAGAACCATGATACACCGACGACACATTAACAGAATAACCCATCTGGAGAATGGACAGGGAAACCTGATCAAAGAACACACCCAAATCAAAGAACATCTCAACAGGTACCACCAGGACCTCCTAAAGGAAACCAAGGTGGATAGAAACGAAGCCATCACATGAGTCACCAGTGACATACCCTCACTGGTGACCCCTGAACAGAACGCAACTCTCATGAGGCAAATCACTCAAGAGGAAGTGGACCAAGCAGCAAAATCTATGCCCCTTGGAAAAGCTCCAAGCCCAGAAGGCTTCACCACTAACTTCTTCCATCATTGTTGGGACATAGTAAGGAAGGAAGTCTAGGAGGTTGTAGAGGAATCACGAATGTACGGCCAAGTTCTCTAGGCTCTCAATGCAACCTTCCTCACTCTCATTCCAAAGGAGGAAAGGGTCACAAATCCCAAATAGTTCAAGCCCATTGCCTTATGTAACATAATTTATAAAATCATTAAAAAGGTGATTTCAAACCGCCTCAAGCCAATCCTACCCTATGTCATCTCCAAGGAACAAGCTAGCTACGTAGAAGGAAGACAAATCATGGATAGCGTCATTTTAGTGCATGAGGTAATCGACTCTCTCAAGTCAACAAAAACTCAAGGTATGTTAATCAAACTTAATCCTCAAAATCTTTTGATAAATCCAGCTGGCAATACCTTAGAGCCACCTTAAGATCTTTTGGTTTTGATCAAAATTGGGTAAACTGGATCTTAAACCTCACCTCTTCAGCCTTCTTCTCTATCCTTGTCAATGGATTCCCTTCCTGGCCCTTCTCGCCCTCCAGAGGTATCAGGCAAGGGGACCCATTATCGCCCTTTCTTTTCGTACTCATGGTGGAAGGCCTGGGCTGCTACATCAAATCAGCGGTTCTAGAAGGCTCTCTCAAAGGCCTACCCCTGCATAACATCTAGCTAGCTCCCTCACATAGTCAATTTGTTGATGACACCCTTCTCATGAACTCCCCTACTGTTTGCGAAGTGAACAAGCTCAACTCCATCCTCTCCAATTTCACAGAAGCCTCAGGCATGATGCTGAACCTAGATAAATCCAAGCTTTTCTTTTTCAATACTCCATCTATGGTTCAATTACATATCTCCAAACTCTTGGGAATCCCCAAGAGATCCCTTCCATCCAACTACCTAGGCATTCCTCTCATAGGAGCACCAGCTAAATCCATATCCCGGGACAACCTCCTCCTCTCCATCTCAAACAGGCTGGCCAACTGGACCTTCAGAATGCTAAATATCGCAGCTAGGTTAGTCCTGCTTAAATCGGTCCTACAAACCCTACCCACTTATCTCTTTACCACCCTAGTAGCTCCCAAGAAAATCATCAAAGCTGTAAAAGACCTCTAGAGAAACTTCCTTTGGCAAGGCCTACAACCCAACAAAAAATGGGCATTGGTAGGCTGGGATAAGATCACCACACCAAAAAGCATGGGAGGCCTCAGACTCCAATACCCAGGGAAGCTCAACCATATAATGGGAGCCAAAATGTGGTGGAGATGGATGAAAACACCAGATGCCCTATGGGCACAAATATGGAAGAGAAAATATGCTCCCTCCATGTAGACCGACCAACTGATCAGGCATAATGTCCGAATACAGGGTTCAAACATTTGGAATACAGCTTGGAAAAATAGAGACCTAATACAGAAGCATGCATTTTGGGAGATCTGAAATGGAGAAAGTGCAATGTTTTGGCAAGACTCATGGCAACAACTTAAACCCATAAATGATCTAGCAGAGTTGAGACCCCTCGAACAAGATCTTAACCAAGATATTCCACTCAAGGTAAAAGATCTATGGAAACCCATCGAACAAAGACAATAGTGGCGACAGTGGAAAACTTCCAGGCAGGAACTAAGGGTCCCAGAAAACTTAAATCTATTAGCCTGGCACCACCACGCAATTCACAGGAAAATCCCCAATAGAGAAGGCCCAGACATCCTCAGATGGGGACACTCCACAACTGGTAATTTCTTAGTCAAAGAAGCCTACTACTTACAAGGAAATTACCAAAATTGGGAAAAGGAAAATATTTGGAACAAAATCTGGAACAAGGCACTATGGCCAAAGGTTTCCACCTTCCTCTGGTTAATTGTCCATAATAGAATTCTAACCCGGGATAATATCAGGCGAAGAGGCTTCATTGGACCCTCAATTTGTGTCTTATGCCAACACCAAGAGGAAACCAAAGAGCATCTTTTCAATGGATTCCATTATAGCCAATCCATATGGGACCAGGGAGCTCAAATAATGTGAAGATCTAACCAAAATAGAGGCATCATCAGACACATGATTGAAAATTGGGACTCAATCACTTACAAAAACCCCATACTAAATTACATCTGGCAACTCCTCCCAGGGTTTATTCTCTAGCAAATTTGGAAGGAGTGAAACAAACACATCTTCCACTCCAAGGAATCCACACTAGAACTAACTTGGGGAAAAATTACCATGCTCATCAAGGAAACAGTTAGAAGCAAGAATTGGCAACCAAAGGACAAGGAATGTAACCCGGAGGAACAATGCACTCTACAAAGATGGCAACTCAGATTGATCGACCAACTCATAATCAAAGCACCTAAGAGCCAAAACATCAGTCCAACCACCTGGACCCCTCCTCCAACAGGTTTCATAAAGATCAACTTTGATGGATCTTCAAAAGGAAACCTAGGACTAGTCGGTTATGGAGTTATAATCAGGAACTCTAAAGGGGAAATCCTAATCCTGGCAGCAGGGTATCTGGGGGAGACTACAAACAATGCAGCGAAGCTAAACAGCCTAATGCAAGGTCTCCGAATCGCAGTAGCCCTAGACAGTCGTAGGGTCATCTTGGAGGGGGACTCCCAAGTCGTCATCCAGCTGATCACTAAAATCCTCCATAGGGAAAACCCATAGAAAATCTCTCCCAGCTGGCGACTCTCTAGGATACTCAAGGACTTCAAAGGCCTCCTTAGGGATAACCTCAGCATAACCCCTTCTCATGTGAAGAGAGGGAAAAAAAGAGTGGCTGACTACCTGGAAAATGAAGGAGTTTATAGAGAACTCGAACAGATATACTGGGAAGCACACAACTCTGAATCTTAAGACATATCAGAGCAGTGTCAAACTCTCGCCAGCAAGGATCTCCAACCCCTGGATGGGGTTCCACGTGGAGCAGGATGGGTACGTGGAGAAGCGCCAGGAGGGGCCATTAATGGTGGCTATCCGCCCTCATATCCTTAATATTTATGATGGGCATCAACTCAGTCGACCTCCACCATTTGATGAGGCCTGTCACTCGAGCGAGGAGACTGGCCAGCTAGAGCATTAAGACCACAACCTTAATGGCTATAGCCACCATTTTCTCCCTTATCAACATTCTTAGTGGCTTTGGGATGTATTGGAAGGCTACAGAGCCGAGTGAGAACAATAGCGCAGGGGGAATTTCGTCTCTCGTTCTAGTTCTAAACATGCCACGGGCAAGGGGAAGGCCTCGCAGAGGTGCAAGGTGGTACGTGGCCGACTCACGATGGAAGAGGCATAAGAAGGTTGAGCGAGCTCTGGCTTTAGCCAAGCGAAAGAGACCCAGGGAGTCCAAAGGAATAGAATCTCCCCCCAGAATGTATGTTGAGGAGATTCCTCTGGAGGAATTTCCCAAAAATCTTTCTGAAAGTCTCATTTTCATGGTTCTGAACAACTGGAACCCCCCTATGTGTTTTGGATCAGACACACTAACTCCCAATCCAAGAGCAGTACACAGTCCCAACGACACTCCAATTGAGGAATTCACAACTTGTCTGGTAGAGGAAGAGCTGCCGGAAGGCAATGAGGAGAACATCTGCAAGGCTCCTAATGAATTGAGGCCACAATGAGCATAGGAATCACACCAAGAGGAGGATGAAGAGAAAAAATCATAACCCCAGCCACCACTTCTTCACCCGGAGCACCTAAACCTGATTTTCAAGGTTTGCAACATGGTGGACGACCAAATCTTTAGAGCCATCTACATAAACCAACGCCTGGACATGTTGTACGCAGCCTACTCCAATGCCACCCCAAGGCGAAAATGCCCCACCTGCGCTCAGATTTACGCCATTCCATTTAGACGCGGCAAGGAGAAGGACGACCACGAGGACACCGATTAATAGGTTCTCCTGTTCAACCACTGCTCAAAACTCTTTCTTTTTTTTATGTATAACAGAGCTATAGCTCTTCTAGCTCATAGCAATGGTAGCGATAGCATAGGCATGATCAGACTAATGATAAAACTGGCCATGCATCCTGGTTTCCTTCGGGCGGGGGGGCAGAACAACATTTTGAGCTTGCATGCTAGTTTAGACTGGCCAACTATCTCGGTTTCCTTCACAGGTAGGACAACTGGCACCTCAATGTCATGTTGTAACTTTGCAATATCAATATATTAGGACCTGCTTTTTTACTTAAAAAAATAAATAAATAAACTAAATACGTAGTAACTCACATATAATATTTTCTTTTGTCTACTATAAAATATTGTCAACCTACTAATATAATAAAATATAGTACTCAATATAGACAATATTATTTACTATGTCTAGAATTAAAATTGTCATAATAGTAAAAAACACATTGGTATTATGTCATTAAATAACTTCTATATAGGTCACTTAAAAATTGTGCCAACCTTCTAGTAGTATACTAACTCAACATTAGTTAGTATATTAAATTATAATTAAATTGGTTTATAATAGTAAGAAACACAATATTATTAATGTCATCAAATAATACTAAACAACTTAGTTTTTAATACAACTTATAAATAATATTAATGAAATAATGTAAGGAATCCAAGTCTAAGAATTAGATTTGCTTATGCAAGTTTATGTAAGTTTGATTTTATATAGTTTATCATGATAAATTTATCAAAACAATGGTGAATATATACAAAAAGTAGTGAACCAAACAATTTTTTAATTCCACAATTTGAAAAAAAACAATCTTGCTAATTTAGTTTGAAATTCTAGAACTATTGTTTTTTATTTAGATCCATTCTTTTACTTAACACACAAGTTAAGATGCAGCTAAATCAAGATCCACTATTTTGATCTAGATCCATTTAACTTTCAATAGAAAAATATAAGTAATAATAATGGGAATAAATTATAATGATACATGAGAGTTTATAATGATACCTTTATCAAAAAAAAATGGTGAATATATACATTCAAACTAATGTATTAAATGATTTTCTAATTCCTTTTTCGAAAAAACTCAATCTAGTTAAAGTTCTAAAATTCTAGATCCACTGAATATTTCCAAATTTAATGAAATATGTGTTTTACACCCAAATACTTTCAAATTATGAACTGCAAGTTTGGAACCATACAAGGATTCAAAAGGAGTAACATTATCAAGACACCTTATTGGACTTCTATTCTTTAAATAAACTACAATGTTTATGGCTTCAGCCGAATATGCATTCGAGAGATTCTTAACTTTCATCATACTGCGTGCACACTCTAACAGAGTTTTTTTTTTCCTTTTAGTGACTCCGTTCTCTTGTGGAGTGTGAGGTACTATAAATTGTTGTACTATTCCATGATCTTTGCAATACTTGTTGAAGTCCCCTGATTTATACTCTCCCCCTTGATCTGAATGAAGTATTTTGATGGATTTTCCTGTCTGCTTTTCCACCATTGTTTTGAATTCCTTAAAGTACTCGAAAACATCACTTTTATGTCTAAGGAGGTAAACCCATGTGTATCTTGTGCAATCATCAATATATATCAGAAAGTAAAATGCACCTCCTAAAGACCTAATCTGCATAGGCCCGCAAACATCAGTATGCACAAGATCTAAAGCATATCGCTTTTTCCTATCAGGATTAGAGGGGAATTCATCTCTATGCATCTTTCCTAATGGAAATCCATCACACACTACATTATCATTCTTTAACATGGGAATTCCTTGAACCATATTCTTTTTCTGTAATATCAATAAATCAGGATGATTGATGTGCCCATACCTTTGATGCCAAAGAATCTTTGTTGGCATAGTTGCAGAAGTCAGTGCGTGTTGTGCTTTGCTGGTAACATCAAGTTTGTATATGCCTCCTTCTCTAACTCCCATTGCAACAGTTTTGAAATGGTCAAGTAGATCCTTCACTATGCAATAATTCTTGAAGAACTCAACCTTCAAGTCTTGATCTGTAATGGTGGACACAAAGATCAAATTTTTCTTTATTACTGGCACATAAACAACATTGTGAATGTGACGAACTGTACCACTCAGCAATGCCATAGGAATGTCTCCATATCCCTTGATCTGATGAGCACGGTCATCACCAAGATATAAGCTAGCTCCATCCTTTGTTTCTTTAAAATTAGCATGCCAAATCTTATTGCATTTCATATGTACTGATGCTCTAGAATCCACAAATGAGGCATCAAAATCATCCGTTTCAGTAGATAAAGCAATGTTAGACACAAATAACCTAAGATCTCGTGAATCAAAATTTGGGGGTTCATCAATATCATCACTAGAAATAAATAATCTTAGATCATGATTTGATGATTTTTCTGCATAATGACATGAATGTGTTATAGGTTTTTTCCTAGTCTCATCACTTTTCTTCTTATGAAGGTGTTTAACAATACATCCAGGTCGACCACAATAAAAAAAACTCTTTGATTCAGTCCTGTTAGATTGCATACCTTGATTCGGTCTTGGAGATTGTCTTCTCTACGATGAACTACCTTTCTGCCATGAACTGCCTCCTCTGCCTCTTTCTCCTGATCTCCATCTTGCAGATATCTTATTTGACCAGAATGCCAAATCTATATTGTGAGGCTTCAGATTCCCACGCCTCTCTTCCTGTTGCAGCAAAATACATGTTAGTTCTTCAAACATAGGAGGTTTCTGCCTTGCTGCGAGACCTGTTATGAACATATGATAATATTATCGCATACCATTTAAGGTAATAGTGACTAGATCAGTGTTGGAAATAGTTTCCCCTATATTTACTAGGTTGTCTTTCACCTCTTTAATACGACCCAAAAATGAACCAACAGATTCATTTCCATCCATCTTAATGCCTAGCAATTTAGTTTTCAGGAACAAAATGCGATTTGTGTTGCTATTTTCATACAATGCTTTAAGCGTTGTCCACATTGTAGTAGAAGTTCTAGCTTCTCTAATATGTGGAATTATGCTATCTTTAATTGAAATGCACAACAATACCTTTGTCATGATTTTGTGCTTCTCCTAATCTTGGATCTGTGCTACTGTCGCACCTGCAGCCACATCAGGTTTAACTTCATTTACCTTTGCAATGTTTCAAACACCATAGCCCTCCATGAGCATCTGCATATTGAATTTCGAGTAAATGAAGTTCAATCCATCTAACTTGTTGTCTTCATTGAGGTAGGTCTCTGCCAGCAGATTCACCATCGTTGAAATTTAGTCTCTGTAAGTCAATCACCAAGGATATGAAACTTTTTGTCACTTTTCCTTCAGATACCACCGATCCATCTCAATCTTGACTCTCATATTTATTAAGAGAAAAACTTATAAACAAACATCCTTAACACCACTTTATATATTAAAAAATAATATAAATTTCTTAAAAAAAGAAACTTTTTTGTTTTTTTAATACCTTTAAATATCCACCTCACTATTTACGATGCTTCATTCTTTCATAACTCCACTCTTATGAAACTATCATAATAAAATTTAATAAACTTTATAACTCCACTCCACCTCACTATTTAAAAAAAACAATTTAAATAGTGGCACCAATTTTAAATGCTCCAAAAAAACTAATGCAAATCGCATGCAAACTATATAAACTCCACTCATGCAAGCTCCACACATGCAAACTAAACCTTCACTATTTATCCAACTTACACTATAACCTCATGCTTCAGTGCTCATGCAAACGCATGAAAATCACGAATGGAGGAGTTCCACCAATCTCACGCTTTATGTCAACCTACGTATGCAAATCCTTTCTCTATCACTGATGGGATATTCATTTTAAGAGAACTCACACAAACTCTTCTTATCCATCCTGCACAACAATAAACGTTTCTGCACCTCACGAGTTAATTGAGTGCCTGGATTTCACACCTCACGTGTTTCTTGGGTGCAGAAATATTTAAATCCTTCCACACTGTAATACACAACTCGACTTCAAAAATCTGAGGTTTTTGAATGCGCGGAAACTTTGAATAGTATGCCGCCACACCCTTCAAGAGATGGTACCTGCGGACTTCAATAAATTTATGCACCTCACCCCATGGCTCTGATACCAAGTTAAAATATGAGAAACAAACACAGACCGGTGAGGCTACACTCATTTCTCTATTGAATGAAGACTGATTACATAATTATATAGAAAACTAACCTACTTAGTCAGTTACATGCAAACCACAGACAACAAGACTCCACAGACAGTGAAGTAGACTTCAACTAGGAACTGACTCTTAGAACTAACTCTTACTCCATTATTTCCAAGTTTAATATGTATGTGAAAACCTTGATAAATCCATAAGTCTGAATCCAAATGTGTGTGAGAGCGAGCGCCAAGTGTTCCAGGTATGAACTCACAAGGAAACGTCCTATTCTAGTAAAACAAAAGGATCAACAATTGATCACCGTAAAGATCAACGGTGACCCATTGAAATGATATCATGTGACTAAGGAGATCCAACTGTCTAATTGTGTACAAATCAACAACAAAGAAGAGGCTTATTGTAACGGCCTCCTCGTTACGACAACGAACCTCTTATAACAAGTAAATGTTTCTTTTTTTGTGTGTGCATGTGTGTACAAGGGTAATAAACACATTCGACTCTACGTCGCCGCCTGATGACGAACAAGACGCATATAATGACAAACACAACATGACGACCCAAGACGCACATCAAGTATCTGCATGCAATGAACGACAATCAATCGACTAAAAAATAAGACTGACTACACATCTGTCCTACCCTGCAATGGTTAGGACCTCCAAGACACATAAGAAATTCTCAACCCCACGTTCCCATTGATTTTAACCATTTAAGGTCTCAGGGCTGGCTATTTTTCTGAGGAACATGGAGGTGTCTACGTCCCGCCCGACACAAGAATACCAAGCACACAAAAGTTTATGACCCAGTACAACATTAATTAAACAAGGTCTACAATCTACATTAGTCTTCAGGCCATTTCATCGTGCAAATTTAGATCATAATTTGTCATCAAGGTACCCTCTAAATTAACATTCAAGGACCTTATTATGCAATTCTGAACTTCGACTGGTTTAACATTTAACAAAATAATTAATCATTAATTTTAATCAAATAATGAATGGTTATAATTTATCATTTAAAGAAAAATTAACATTTAATCTATAATTATAAGAATTAACACAATCTTCTAAAATCATTTAACTCATTCTTTAATTATAGTCAAAATAATGAATAGATGTAAATTATCATTTAAAGGAAAAATTAACATTAATCTATAATTATAATTCAATAATTAACACAACCTTCTAAAATCATTTAACTCATTCATTGTAAAATTCACATTAACCTTCACTCAAAGATCTAATTTATAATTCGATATACATTAGTTATGAACCAATAATTGACTCAGTAACACATTGACCATAATCAATAATTGATGCAAAATTCAAAATTAACATTAACATTGATGCCATAAATGGAGCCCGTCAGAATAAATTAAAAGCAATGAATAATTTAAAATTAGTGCGGCATTGGAAACCTGTCACCCTATAGTTAGAGGCACAAAGAACTAAATCATTGTTGTCCAAGTGATAGGCTCAACATTGTCCAAGGGCTGGGAAAAGGCGATGGCTTGCAGCCTAAGGCAAATCACTGGAAAAAGATTTAGGTGAGGTTTTAACTCTGTCGGAAGATGTTGGCTCTCTCTATTTTAGAGGTAGTTGTGTCATCCTTGGTATTAAGGACTCAAAAACCGTAACCCTATGCATTCGACCATATCAAGGTTACAATTATGAGCTGCTCTTAATTTCAGTGAAGTCAGGAGTGCGTTACGGTCAAAAATAAAAATCACTAAACATCGAGAAGTTGAAATTATGCTGACAGTTTGCTAGGTTTTAAATCCATCACTGTCGATGGCTCAGGTGATTAGTTTACTATTTAATGAATGTTCCAAAAGAAAATGAAATTAACTTATCCAGAATCAGAATTAATTAACTGAGGGCAAGATTAGTCATGGCTGGAAATAATAACAGCAATTCACTGCGTTTGCCACAAGATTTGTCAACTTTAACACCTTCAGTGCATTATCGCATCCAGAGATCATAGGGCAAGGATAGTTCAGCAAGGATACACCATCGTTGTTGCTAAAATGAGGCATGCTATCGCTAACATCACTGTAAATCGACTGCTACCAAGCAACTACAGTTTCATTGAGTTTTAAGGCACCAGTGCTGTCTAGTTTACAGAAAAAGCAATTTAAACAATGATTCTTTTAGTTTACAAAAGGAAAACGATCATGTAGAGTCACTGTCCATCTGCGATTCACTAAGGGTTAATGTAAAAAGGGAAAATGATTAGCGCCAAGATCAATTTATAAACGATTTGGAAAAGTTTGATTGCCAAGAGAGAAATTATTGTTGCTAAATCACAGTCCATCAACGATTCACTAAGGTGTTGCTAGAATTGAAGACGATTATCACAAAAAAAAATTGATAAATTTTGTTAAAAGAAAGGTATTGGATTATAACCAGAAAATCGTAACAGCAAGGGGGAAAAGCCATAGTCAAGGAAGTCTACTCGGTCTGAGAGTGAAGTAACCAAAGGTAACTCGCTCGATACATTAGCCAGTGAAAATAAAAAAGGTTGCAAAAGTGCGAGAAGGGCATGGCATCCACCATTTCGTGATTCAACGCACAGGGGGTTCGCCTAATAAATATTACATATTTGAAGAATGAGATTCACAGAAGTTTAGGTGCTAAACACAATCTAGATGTATATAAAAAAAAAAAACAAGGGGCAGAGTTAAAAAAAAATTGGGGAGGGAGACGAAATGATAAATACAAGGCTAGAGTTTACTCAAAATTTACACAGTAAAAATTTTTACAGCAATGATAAATACACAAGATTTCGTCGGAGTAAGTAAATAAAGAAAAACCATTCAATCCAACGAGATCCAACACCGATTGAAGTTAAATGTTCTTCCATCTAGATTACCCAATGCACATGTAGTTCTACATCATAAATCCTAATGTATTCTACTCTAAAAATCAAAGAGCGTACCGTTGTCTGATCACCCTCTTCAAATGGCGTCCGCGCACTCTGTGCTGCTCTGGCTCGTCGATCGTCGAGACTTCACCAATACCTCCCAGCCAACACTAGGGGTACTCTACTTCCCCCTTAGCCCCCCGAGCTGCAAAGGGGCCACACACTATCCAGATGGTACGTCTACCTACCAGCTCGCCTCGCAAGGCCGAGCTACCACTTCTCTCTGAGTTGGGAAATCCAAACTCCCACAAGTAAATCAGTCAAGTCACTAATCCGACAGTGTAACGTTACACTAACAGTTGATCGCCCTTCTTCCTTCTCCTCCCTCTCTTTTATAGAATTTTAGAACTTCCATTATTTCCCTAAATCTTATTAAATTTTAAGTTTTAATAAAAATCTTCTAAAAATTCTCATTCGTACAAGTGTCATCCATCCCCCACTTTCCTCCAAAAATTATTTTCTTTAATTTATTTATTGTCTCATTTCCCTCACCCACCTATAGTTACTCCTAAATTTACTCCTAGGTGTCACTAGATTCCCTTACAGGTTTTAAGAGCTTTCCCTAAAAAAAATAATTTCTAAATCAGTTCAAAATTAGAAGTTTCTTTAAATGTTGATTCTTTCCTAAGTTGGTTTCTTGATTTTTACCATGAGTTCCCCTCTTTCCCTCTTGAGGTTACCTCCTTTCCCTAATTTCCTAAATTTTACATTTCCTTCATCCCTTTTTTATTTGAGCTAGAAAAGATAGTCGTGCAATTTATCCTCTTTTTACTTTTATTATTAATTTAGTACCTTTTGAAATTACCAAAAGTTAAAATAAATTAATTTCTTCTTGACATTTTATATCCACTGATTTTAATTAAATTCTTACTCTCTTCATTTTACCCCAAAAATTTTATGAAGACCAAAACTATTATTTAAGTGGTTTTTAGTTTAAATTTTATTATTTTATTTTTATATGGTATTTTTCTTAAGGTTGGACAAAATTTTACCCCTAGAGAAGTTTTAGACTTAGAACTTAGATTCTGAACTGAGCGACATTTAATTAGGGAAGTTGTTTTAAAATTTATTAATGTGTTGTCTGCCTTAGGTCCATCTAGGTTCCTCCCTCTATCATCATCAACATGACGTGCCCTTCAGGACGCACTAGGTGCTCCAAGGGTGCCACTCGCCTCATCTGTACCTTTGCACGATGTGGTCTTTAGGATGCACTATGTGCTCCAAGGGTGCCACTAACCTCTTGTGTTTCTTTTGCATGACGTGCCCTTCAGGACGCACCACGTGCTCCAAGGGTCCCACTCGCTTCTTGACTGACTGGTAGACATCAATAACCCCTGGAGTCAACACTCCACCAGGTGAACTTGTGGGAGACTAAGGGATTATAAGTAATAAGGCCCCCGCCTTATTGCGTGCC
>JASDQU010104053.1:153357-166589 GCA_032191745.1 Picea mariana
CTGGAATCCAGGATGCATCTCTCTGACGGCTACGATTGAGACACCCGGATCAACGGCGGTCAAGGCAGTTCCGGACCCCCCTACCTTTCTACCTTTAAGCAGAAGGGGGGGGTCCGAAATCGGGCGGGCAACTTCCCAACGGCCGAGATCTAAGCGCCCGGATCAACGGCGCTCGTGCGATCCCATCCTTCTCAACTACTCTACTCTCAACCAACGTGGGCCCTCCCCCCTGTTATGTCATCCTCCGGAGCCACCTTTCCCCTGTTGCCATGTGTCATCTTTCCTTCTCCACTCTTTAGTCCAGGTGGCCCCTTCCCCATCTCATCATTCACTCACCACCTGCCATGTGTCCCACTCCTTTCCACGTCAACCTCCATCAAAATGTGCCCCTTACCTCTCATCTCTTGCTCCCTCCGCTTATTGTCTTCCGCCATGTGTCTTCCCCTGTAGCCTCCCTCACACCTCATCACTTCATGTCTTGATGCCACCACTCTTGTTATGTGCCTCATCCTTCACGCTGGCCTCCATGCTTACTCATCGAGTTGTTCAGCTAAATCCAAGTGGCAGTGCTAAGGATCCCGCACGTCGCAAAGATGTCGAGTTGGCCGGGCCATCCTCAATCCCAATGAATCAGTTATTGAGTAAGTTGGTGGTGGTTAGACATCGCCTCCGCCATAATGGGAAAGTCCGGCGACAAATTAAAGGCACGTCGATTCACCCACGAAGTTTTCAGAAGTTCGATTGTGTCTGCCATAAGTGCATGATCATTCAGAGACTGTAGGTGCAGATTGTCAGAAGCCATGCAGATGCAAAGTTTAATGCAATGTCTTGATTTTGTTGTTGTTGTTGTTTTGAGTATATGTAGGCGTTTTCGCCATTTTTGTATCTATCGATGGTAGAGCAAAGCCCTGGACTGTAAAGTTTTAACAACCATTCTAGTTTCCTGGTTATGCATCTGTGTCTGAGATTTCTTGTTTTATGACAAACAGTTCTCTTACTCCGTCTATGTTTTCGTCTCATACCAGAGAGTTCATGATCGAATGATTCGCATGGATTGTTGCAGTTATGTTATGATAAAGGATTTGTTGTTACATTATTGTATTCTCTGGTCTCCTGTGTTTGAATGTAAAAGGATCTTGCATTCGGATGCTTTCTTCTCCAATATATTAGCAACCCGATGTTTATGACAGACCTTCGCACTCTTCTCACACAAATCTTCCCCCTGCTCACCTTTTATTACAACTCATTGTTTGAAGTTTATCTAAGACCTCATTTTCCCATGCACGCCTGGCCTAGTTTCAGAGTTGAGACGATATTGTTCTGAGTTTCCTTCCGTTTGATCACCCCTTTATAACAAATCATGACATTAAACTGATGGGTGTCGGGCTCTGCTTCTGTTGCAATCCAGGAGTGACTTCTGACGCTAACACCAGGGTTCAATGCTTCAACAACGCACCAACAAAACCCTAACTAACGGCCCTTTCGGCAACACTTGCGAAGTAGATGAAGTCTCACTCGAGGTAGAGGCAGGGGTGGTTGTAAGACTCAGGTGTCTGCAACCTTAGCTGGGACACATATCTGTGATTCTAACACTTAGCAAACACTCTAGCATAGATCATTCATCAGTATTTAACCCTCATGGCACTCTGCAGATGACGCAGAGCACCGCAACATTCACTTTGATCTAGGTTAAGTTAGCACTTAGCAACAGCAAAATAGGTCTAGCACTCAGCACTTTCATGTATGTCAAGTCTACATCCATACATCGTGGTTCACCCCCACCCTGGGGTTACGTCCACAAATTCTTCTTCTTCTTTATTAGCTTTGGTCAATCTGATTACAGCACAGAGCTCAAACTTGTACTCCACATAGGACATGAGATCTGCACGCACCTCACCAGATCCTCCTTCCCCGAGTAGATCTAGCACAGAGACTTCTTACAATATGTGCACTCAGCACTTACAACACTTGCACTCAGCTCTGCAAGTCGGTCACACAGTATACACAAAGCCTTTACTAGCACTTAGCTTATCTACTTTCTCTTACATTGCCTAACTACTTATTTATACTTTACAAAATAGGCCTAAACATGGGTAAACACATGGGCCGACATCCCATACCCATTACATTATCCCCAAAAACCCAAAAAGGACCCAAGAAATGGGTCTACCTTCCACGATCTCTTCTTTGCATTGCGCTCCATCTTTGACAAGCTGTCGAAGTTCCAAAAACGGTCAAATATGACCAAGTGTTTCCTCAAACTTGGTCAAGGGCTAACACCAACCGGTAAGTAGGGGCGTTAGGTAAAGCAGATCTGGGGATGTGATGAATGGAATGGTCAATGTGTCGGGAGGGGGGAAGTCCCTCTAGAGGTTGAAATACCTCTGCAAACTCATGGAGGAGGGGAGTCATTTTTTCAGGAGCAGGGTGTGTGGTATTGTTTGGTGTTATTGGGTACACCAAACAAAGAGAGACACATTGGTTTAAGTGTACATGTGGGATTTTTTCTTTGGTAGAAGGGGGTTTTGGTTTTGCTGCAATTAGATATAAGTGTGGCCTTCTTTGGTAATTTTGTACTGGCGAGATTTGGCTAGATAGATAGCATTTCTTTGGGTTTGGTATGGGATATCGAGCAGCAAATCTTCACAATCCAAGGGGGAGACATCACAGAGGACAATATCTTTGAATTGGCCTATGGAGAAAGTGACCAGACAACACTTAGAAGCTAAGAGGTGAGGACCATCCTTCTGGACCCATCCAAGTTGATAGGGTTGTGGATGTGGAGTAGTAACAAGATTAAAGCGGTTGACAAGGTCTTGAGACACCAAATTTTGTTGGCTTCCATTGTCCATAATCAGTAAAGCCAAGGCATTTTTGATTTGGAAGATATGGGTGAAGAGGGGTTGGGTGGATGAGTTCGAATCTTCATGGGTCATTAGAATCAGTGAAGGATCTACTTCTGTGGGATTGTCCAGAGGAACTTATTCGGTATCTTTTACTTGGGAAGGCGCAATGAGCTCAGTGAGTAGGGTTTTGTTGGTTTTTAGATTTTGGAGGATTCGACAATCTGATGAATTGTGTGAAGTAGTTTTATGGAATGAGCACTAGGGTGTCCTTGTATTTTTATTGGGTGTGGGGTTTTGAGCCCGAGGAGGTGGAAAGTGGGCTGATGGATGGGAGTTGGATGGTTGAGAGGTAGGGGGGGTTTTGTAGGGATGGGACTGAGGAAGACGACCTATAGGATCGACTTTCCTTTCTATAGCCAAAGATCTCTGAAATGTGTTGTCTAAAGTTGGATTTTCAAACAGCTCTACTTCTCGACAGAATTGAATTAATAAACCAGCCACAAATTTTAATATGAGTACCTCTTCCAGATTTGGAACATGAAGTAAGAGGTGCATCTTGCAGAAGAATTCTATGTAGCCTTGCACTCCTTGTGAAGGGATTTGTCGAAGTTTGTGCCATTTGATCCATAAGGATTGTACATACCCGGGTGGGTAGAAGTGATTTCTCAAAGCTTCAAAAAGTCGATCCTAGGTTTTGATGAGCTTGGAAGTAGAGGATTCTGGAGCATCCCCAATCTCTATCACAAAGGTGGTCTTTTCTTGCTCTGTATCCCACCAAGTTTGTGTCAGTCCTTCTAATTACAAGGTGGCAGTCTAGAGCTTTATTTCCTCGGTAAGGCTTGGACATGTATTGAAATAGGTGGAGAGGCTACAGATCCAAGAATCCACAATTTCACCATTGGTTTGACCAGCAAATTTGGGTAGTTGGATTCGAGTGTCCAACTGGAAGGGATCTGGATTTTTTTTTGTTGCATTATGAGTAGCTCATTGAGGACAGAGGCAAGATCTTGGACAGGATTTGATGTGTTGGAATCTGATTCGACTGCCAAAGTATCTTTGCATGGAGTCATTGTGAGGCCAGTTGAAGAGAAAAGGTGCCCCTAGTTTGCAATGATGAACAGAGGACTATGTTTTGAGAACAGAGGATGCAAAACCCTGAAGCAACGGAGCTTGAACTGATCTAGAGGGAGAGATCTGTATTGTTTTAGATCTGTGGAACTCCTCTCTGTGGAAATGGATATGTGGGCACCCTTGGGGCTTATGAGATCTGTTGAGCTTCTTGCATAAAAATGGAAACCTTGGAATGGGCAAAATCTAGACTATTTCATGAAAACCCCAAAAACAATTGGCTCAATCTTCAAGATCAGAAACTTTTTCATGGATCTTGAGGCTCTGATACCAACTGATTTGCCCAAGAAGGCGATCTACAGGAGAAGATGACCACACAATCCATAGCTCGGCTTCTGACCAAAAATCTCCTCAGGGGCACAAATCTCAACAGGGGCGCACCATTGGTTTGGGTGACCAAGCAATGGGGATCCAACCCACGAGGATCTGAGAGTGGCCAAGAGGCTTTGGCGATATCATAATGATCTCCGGGAATCAATGGGAGAAACACAGTGCAGCCATGGAAGAGGGCGCACTCACTTCATCCCAGCAAAGAAGAAACCAGCAAGGGCGCAAACCCCGGTTGGTGCGCCCTCCCTTCTGCCTTGAAAAACTTGAAGGAAACGATTTTCTCCCTGAGAGAGTGGCTAGCTAATGGGATAATCTTTCTCTCAGAAGTGGAAGCATGGAAAATAGAGTCACCAGGAGGAAGCCATGAAGGAAGGTGCACTAGTTATTCTTCAAAAAACCTAAAAACAAAATTGTTGTGAATGTAAAATGCAAAGTCAGAAAATAAAACAACCAAGACACATAGCTTCAGAAGAAAAGGTAAGAATGTTTTATTTTAGTCCCGGTTCACCTTATATACTGAGGGAACCATTTATTTTACATATATTTAATTCATCGTCAAAAGGTAAAGAAGTGTTGCACCTAGGTGATTGACTTGTGTGCCCCAGGTGGGCGTTCCCTTAGGTGGCCTCCTTGGCCCATAACCAATTCTACCCACTTGATTCCTCCGAAATATATATATATATATATATATATATATATATATATATATATATATATATATATATATTTTATAGTTTATGTTAATAAAAAAATATTTTAAACTAAAATTAAAATTAAAAACATTATAACATAAGTTAAGAGTTTGGTGTATTTTCCTATAATTTTTAAGAATATATTATAAATAAAAAAATTAATGGAAAAAAACACAAATAATCATTAAAAAATGATATACCCATTTGCAAATGGATAATACTACATATTAGTTCATATAAGATACCAAATAATGAATGATAAGAGAGGATAATAAGCAAAGATAATGCATAAGTGAGCCTAATGGTTAAGAACATGTGTTTCCTCCCAAAATATCACAAGTTGGAATCTAGAGGAGATAGGGTATGTATAACTCCCTAGAATTTACCAATCAAATTGGTAAGGGAGGGGTCCCTTGTCCCATAAATAATGGAGTCTCATACACCAATTTGGTATTTGGCTTAGCCATGACCTTAAAATTAAATAAATAAATAATAATAATAATAATAAATTATGTTTTATACGAATTCAAAATATATATATATAAACAAGAAATTCTCATTTTATATTTTATATTTTATTTCTTAAAATTTAAAACTCACATTTCTTTATATTCATTAACATGAAATTCTCATTTTATATTTAATATTTAATTTTTTTATTTAAAATATGGAATTTTCATTTTATATTTAATTTTTTTTAATTTAAAATTTTAAAAAGGTTTTGTTTAATTGTTCTACATTTTTATTTTTATTTTGGAATTTTACAACATATTTTTTTATGAAATCACATTTTTATGTTGTTTAAATTGCATTTTTTAATTTAGAAATGGATGCAGAGTGCTAAAAAAACCCTGAGGTACTAGGATTATACAGAATTAATCACTCAAATCTTCAAATCCAACAAACTCTCACCAGATTTGAAATAAAATAAAACAAAAAATATCACCCTAAAAAAATGAAAATGTAGAACAATTAAATTAAGACCTTAAAAAATATTTCTTACTTGCAAAAGAATATAATAAGATTATAATAATTAATTACTCAAATTTTCAAATCCAATAAACTCTCACCAAATTTCGGATAAAATAAAACTAAAAATATCACCTTAAAAAAATGAAAATGTAGAACAATTTAAAAAATACCTTTAAAAATATTTCCTACTTGCAATATTTCGTATTTCCTTTAACTAATATCTTATTTTTATTTTGGAATTTTACAACATAATTCTTTATGAAATCACATTTTTATGTTGTTTAAATTGCATTTTTTAATTTAAAAATGGATGCAGAGTGTTAAAAAAACAGTGAGGCACTAAGATTATACAGAATTAATCACTCAAATCTTCAAATCCAACAAATTCTCACCAGATTTAGAACAAAATAAAACAAAAAATATCACCCTAAAAAAATGAAAATGTAGAACAATTAAACTAAAACCTTAAAAAATATTCCCTGCTTGCAAAAGAATATAATAAAATTATATATAATTAATCACTCAAACTTTCAAATCCAACAAACTCTCACCAAACTTCTAATAAAATAAAACTAAAAATATCACCTTAAAAAGATGAAAATGTAGAACAATTTAACTAATACCTTTAAAAATATTTCCTACTATAAAATAAAACTTAATAGAATTTAATATTTGACTATTTTAATTCAACAACTCTTTATGTCAACCTACAAGAATAATAAAAAAATGAAAAGACACTTGTCATAACAAGCTTTCATTAGCATTTTCTTCAACCACTAGAATAATGAAAAGTCACCTGTCATAACAAGCTTTAATTTTCAAAAGCATTTTCATCCACACACACATCCCTGACTTAGGGAGATCGATCACTCTGAAGTGAAGTTTTGTTGAGAATGTTGAAGAATAGCACGCCCGAACATCGAACTGGGTTTTTATTTTAATGGGGATATGAATTCCATGCCACAGTAACAATTAACGTTTATCATGGAGAATGACCTTAATAATTTGGCATTTGGGTATGAGCTATTTTCTCAGCCCAAATAAATACTTACAGAGAAGCTTTGCAAGGTCCTATCCGTACTTTAATCCCAGCCTTAAAAGCCATACTCGAGTGTTGCGTTCTAGCTCTGAAATTGTAAGTTAATTCCAAAGTCATTCCATAATGCTTTGTGGTATAAATCTAATTAAAAAAAAATGGTTAGTTGTTTTATTAAATGGTTGGTTTTTTTTTTATTGGTTTTCCTTGAATTCTGCCTTATAATTTATAATAATCATTATTTTTTTGTTATTCAGAATTCATTTCTGAATGTAAAAATGGATTCAGTATGTTAGTATGCTGAAAAATTTTGAAGGTTCGGATTTTACAGAAATAATCTACTAATCCAACAATTTCTAACCGAATTTGGGGCAAATATTCCCAAAAAAATCTTAGTTTTGTAGAATATTTAGCCTACAGCAAAAAAAAATAAGTGTATCTGAAAAAAAAATCATCATTTTATGAAAGAATTCTCCGTACAGATTTGTCAAGGGTTTTCAGCAACAAGATCCTGCTTTGCAGCCTCTGCACATTCTTTGAATATTTTTTTCTGTTAGGGTTCTAGTCCCTTTAGATTTTGCATATCTGAAGCTTGTAAGAATTAAAACCCTGCATAGACAGGGGATAAATGATGTCCTACGGATGTTTCAATGGACTTCATGTTGCCTCCATGGAATTTGTGTACAGAAACAACAATGATGGCTCAATCACAGTACATGGCTTAACCTCTGCTGGGACAATGACCGGGACAGTGTCTTCATTCTCATAAGATAACGTACCTTTCTCTGCCATGTTAGGGCTTTGGGATTCCTGCCTCGATGCAGATGAACTCGAACCTGATTCTCTCCATCAACAATATTTTCTCCATTGTCGACCATCTCATTCTGAACATCACTTTCCCTCGGCAGCTCCTCTTCGTCGAAGTAAAACCTGTTACCAATCTCGTCTGAATCCAGTGCCCGTTTACCGATGCTCACTTGAAGAGCGAAAACCACGGTCTTCAATGCATTAACCGGATCGTTCCTATTCTTGATCAGGATTTCGCTGATCTGGGCCGGCGTCAAGGCTCCCCCGGCCTGAATGCTCTGCTCGACGATGGAAAACAGCTCGTGATCTTCGATTCCTAAATAATTGAACGCCAGGCATTTGAAAGCCGGGAATCCAGCCGTGGACAGCAGGATATGCATGTCCATTCGGCCGGACCGGATGAGCGCCGGGTCGATGTTGTTCTTGTGATTCGTGGTGAAGACTATGATGCGCTCCTCGCCACAGCACGACCAGAGCCCGTCCGTGAAATTGAGCAGACCCGACAGCGTGACGCGGCTATCGTCTTGATCGTCCGAAAATTCAACCGATTTTCTACTCTCGGTTCGTCTCGGAACCTGAACCGATCTGCCGGGCGCCCGCTCCGTGAGATCGATAGAGCAATCGATGTCCTCTATGACGATAATAGATTTGTTCGTCGTCTGGATCAGAAGCGCACGGAGCTCGGAATTGTCGGTTACTTTCGTCAGTTCCAGGTCGTAGACATCGTAGTGGAGGTAATTTGCCATGGCGGCGATCAAGCTCGATTTGCCCGTTCCGGGCATGCCGTGAAGAAGGTAGCCGCGCTTCCACGCGCGCCCGACGCGGTGGTAGAACTCTTTACCCTGCCCGAACGAATCAAGGTCCGCCTTTATCCTGTCCATGAGCTCCGGGTCGAGCGCCAGAGTCGAGAACGTGGCCGGGTGCCTGAACGGGACCGGGGTCCACCCACAGTCGTGCGAGCCGTGGCCGTTGTTGGTGTACAGCTTCCGGTCCCGGCTCCGGTTATCGTATTCCTCGCCGCGGGACGCGACGTGGTCGAGGTAACAGTCCAGGACCCGGGCCCGGTCCCCCTTCTTCATTTTCAACGTGAAGCTCCGTTTTTCCTCCATGGATTCCTGGACCGGGTCCACGTTGTGCGTCCACCAGAGCCTCGTGCCCCGGAACTGATCTTCCACGGTCTGATTCGGCGCTACGGTGTACGACAGATGGGTCGAGTTCTTGGCTCGGCTGACGCTCACTCTCCTTGAATGGACGGCCACGTCCAGGCTATTCAGATAGAGCTGGACGCTTCTGTAGAGATCGTTCATGTCCACCCCGCAGTAGCCATTGAATTCTGGGATCTCCAGATAGGAATTGGGGCTGTAGAAATCCTTGAGGCATTCCCACCAGGAACAGAAGAGACGGAGTAGCCGAGAAGGTAATACGTTCTGCAACACTGTTACAAGGCCCAAGAAAGACCAGATCTGTGCCAACACCATGTTTGATCGATTCTCGAGTCTCTGTATATCTATGATCAAAATGGCTGACCAGATGAATGGTATATATGATGAAATTTGAGTGGTAGACCTAAAATCTGGTCTCCGTATTGTGAAGAATGCTAACTTTGGGATGCAGAATATATCCAACAAAGGGCAACCAAGGACACCAGGTTGTAAAATCTTTCTCTTTTGCAGAACAAATACTGAAAAAAGCAGAAGGCATCGCTGCTCAATGGAACCCACACTGCTGATGGTCGGCGAGACGATTTTGAAAGTAAAAAAGAAGAGTTAGAAGAGATTACAACTAGCCCAGCCACTTAACCCGGGGCCGATGAACGCCTATACACGTTCGACATCTTTTTGCTCGACATTTTGTCGTCAGTCATCTTGCCATAGTTTATATTTTGCATGAAGGTTAACTGTGTTAATGACTAGCACAGTCGACTCGAGGCTGGAGAACGTCGAAAGGTATTGGTCACTAAAACGTCGCCGTGCTAGTTGAAACGATGTTCAGCATCCACTGCGTTCAGCTACTACTGTTGTAGCTACCACTGCGTTCAGCTATTACTGTTGTAGCTACCACTGCGTCTAATTACAAATCCTTAATTTCAAGGAACGTGACAATGCAAAGTTTTATACATATTAATTTTTCTTAATCAGTTAATCTATCAATCAATGGTTAGAGAAGTAATTTTTTAATCATATTAAGTAAATGTGAAAAAGTAAACAAGGTAACGGAAGTATTCAGAAATGCAAGGAAGTTATGAGCATTAAATTTCGTCCATTGATTAGAGAGTACGACTAAAAATAAGCCAGCATCTTCAATTGTTAGCCATAAGATTAGAATTTTAGATTAAAATGTGATTAATTGTGTCCATTGTCAATAGGTGTAAGCCTTTCGGTGTAAATAATTTGTGTTTCGACATCTTGTTGTTCGACATTTTGTGATCAGTCATCATTTTGTGTAGACATTTTGTGGTCAGACATCATTTTGTGTAGACATTTTGTGGTCACTCGTCTTGCAATAAGGTTAATTAGCACAGTCACATGATTGTGGTTGATAAACTTGGAAAAACTTATTTCATTTACAAACCCTAATTAGAGTTTACTTTAAAGTTTTGGTAGGAAAAAAAAACAGTTGTTAAAATGCATACTCAGATCCATGAAAGAAGCTCTAAATGATCTGCTTTGCAGGATATTTAACTTTTTGTTCTCCAAATGGGCAGAGTTAAATAGCTTGCAAAGCAGACCATTTAGAGCCTCTTTCATGGATCCGAGTACACAAGTTATGGTACTTATGCTTTTTAACCGGAGAACTGTTTTTTTCTCTACCAAAACTCTAAAGTAAACCTTAATTAAGGTTTATAAATGAAATAAGTCTTTGCGATGTTCATCCACTACAATCATGTGATTGTGCTAGTTAATTAACAGACTCAAAATAACATGGATAAAGATTATCTATACTAATTTTGATATTTAATTTATGGAGGTGGCCGTGGATCTGAAAAGCATGGTATGATTTACAGGTGAAGTCAAAATGAAAAAGCAAACTAAACAATGAATTGAATAGCTGTATTTCAATTGTTAAAAGGAAGCGTAATGAATTGAATGGCAGTATTTCAATGGTTAAAGGAAACGCGTGATGCTGCTTTATCTTTGCAAAAACAAAGGCACGTCTTCATTTGTTTATTTATAGACTTTCAAACTTCGATAAAGCAAGCCAGCGCTTTTCATATCACTTACATATTTTTACAGGCCCTTTCGTTTTTCTGGTTCACTGTCATTCCTTTTTTCGTTTCATAATACCATATATCTAGCTTTTYCCTCGATGTCTTTCTTTCTTTTTTCCKTTTTTCATGTCTACTTYTTCTTTACCTTTTGCCTTTTTCATATAGCATGAATTTGTATAGAGATGGGTGAATGGAACCCTAAAGTCGATACGTATTTAGATATTTTTAACACCAAAAAACRTGAATCGTTATCCAAAWTGGAAATGCAACTGGAAACCTTTTATTTAACCAGATGGAAATGCAAGCATTTTAGTTCCTCTCTTTTAAACAAATTAATACAAGTTTTTTAAACAAATTAATGCAATTGTCAAAGTATTTTTTTTAATGGATAATTCCTACTATAAGGTGGTAGGAGAATCTAAACTTTTGAAAATTGAAACACTCTCAAATATACAAAGAATATAATTGCAAAAAAACAAGAGATAATGARATAAAATTTGTAAAGATATCCTTGTATATTGATAATGTGAAGAAGGAAAACAATGTTCACTTTCCCTTTAAGGTGGGACAACCTTCCACTAAGCAGAGCTCCAAATACACAACACAAGACAAAACATTATATAGTCTCCTATCTCTTTAAATAGTTTTTCCATAGAAAAAACCCTGGCTACTTGTGGTCTCATCACTAATGGATACCAACTACCTAGTGGTTCTTATAAAGTGGACCATTTTACATTAAATAACTATCCACTACTATCCAATGGACCTTATTCAAAGACTGTGGATACATACAATTGTTAACTAACTCCTAGGTAGTCGAAAGTTGGGAAGTTAGAGTAGGGCCCTAACCTGCCCTCTGCCTTCACAAGAAACATTTTTTCTCAAGGAAGAAGACAAGGAAATTGTTGTAGGATCATGGTTGATTTCCATGTGGCATGTCTTTCCATTGGATCAACACTTTATTGATCGTGCACAAGCGCAATTGATGTTCTTTGGTATCCAATTTTGCTTTCAACTGAAGACAAACAAAGCCTTATTCATCAAATTTTGGTAAGTGGGTTTTCACCTTGCACTTCAATCCCACAACCTTCTTTAGACAAGACACGTGAAATACTGGATAAATCTTGGAGTGGGTTGGAAGAGTCAATTTGTAGGCCCTATGTCCAATGTGTTGGATGATCTCATAGGGTTGATAGAAATTGGGTGCTAATTTATAAGGTGTTTTGTCTTTGAGTGATGCTTGTTTATAKGGTTGAAGGTGAAGAAACACCTAATCCCCCACTGAAAAAYGAATGCTCAAAGCAATGTTGGTCYGCATGTTGCTTCATTYTGTTTTGAATCATAACCAAATTATGCTTTAGTATGTAGAGAATGGCTTCTCTAGTGTGGAGTGTGTGATCCACTACCTAAGTTGTGGAAGCACCTGGTAAATATGAAGTGGTTGAGAATGTTTTTTGGCCATAAACAACTTCATATGGGGTCACTTTGGTAGCTCCATGATACGAGGTATTGTACCACTATTTTTTTAGGGGAAGACATTGTTCCCATTGGTGTGATTTTTCAAAGGAAAAGCATCTCAAATAGGTTTCTAGGCACTTGTTGACCAATTTACTTTAACCACTTGTATGGAGGTGATATGCAATGCTCATTTTTAGCTCAATACCATGTAGTTTAAACATCTCCTGCCAAAATTTAATAATGAAGATAAGGTCTCAATCCGAAACAATGGAAGTGGGCATGCCATGTAACTTAAAAATTTAATCAAGGAAAACTTGGGCAGCTGGGGAGGGGATAAATGGATGTGGTAGGGCACAAAAATGAGCATATTTTGAGAGATGATCAACTACCACCATGATCATATATTTTTTTCCCGCCCTCGAAAGTCCCACTATAAAATCCATAACGATGTCATCCCATATTGTGTTGGGATTAGTAGCACTTGCAATGCCCCTAGTATATTTATTGTCTCCCCTTTGTTTCTTTGGTAGGTGTCATAGGTTGCCACAAAATCCTAGACATCAAATTTCATGCCCTCCCAAAAGAATGAGTTCTCAGTGTGTTCATATGTTTTATGAAATCCATAATGACCTATTGTGGGTGATGAATGAAATTCCTCTAAGATTTATTTTTTTGAGAATTCTTTACTAGAATAATGTGTCATTTATATTGAAATGTATATAGCTTCCATGTATATCCCTTAGTAAAGTTGGGAT
>JASDQU010104054.1:0-13078 GCA_032191745.1 Picea mariana
TTCAATGGTGCTATATGTTTTCTTATCTGAGAAAATGTTTTGCAGCCTGATTCCAGAATGAGGTATACTTATGTATTTTTCGAAATTCTTTTGTTGAGTTAATAAAAAGGCCTACCCATTTCAGAGCAGGACCTGGAGACATAGTCCACCAGGGGCGAACTCTGTTATCAATTTTTTGTGTTCATATTTGATTCTTATGTCTCTTCATTATTGAGATTTTCCTTATTTAATGGTCCACTTTAATTTATGCTCATTTAATACAATTATTTATAAGTCGCTTCGATGAAAAGATCCTGGATCACCCATGGACCTCACCATCACAGACCCCACCCTTCACAGTACTAAAAGGTAAAAAATTATTTATTACAAAGGCATATATGCCCCAAAACCTATTTCACCTTTGTTACATGAATCAATGACCCTAAGACATGGATAAATCACCAAACCTAACCTCTCGTACATACAAGATCCATGTAGAATAGAAGAAGTATAGTAAAGTACAGGCAATTTTAGATAAGAAGAGGAGATGTTTAGGTCAAATTAGTTTTTGGGTATGATGTTCATGTACCAAAATACTAATGGAATGATTAGCCAAGCAAGCAAACACAAATTTTCACACTCCAGATTTAAATGAATGACGGCCATATCTCTTCCCACATGAAGTATATAGGTTGTGAGTATTGAATGAAATAAAACAAAATAGCAGGGCAGAGAGGAAATGCATTTCACCAACCCATGTGACATCATACAAATCTGAGTGATTAATGATGATGATGTCTGTTATAAATAGTAAGAGTCAAGTAGGACAACATTAATGAAATCCTTTCCTTATCATCATACCTCAACAAAAATCAGCCAAAATGTTATAAGAAGAAGTAGAGAATAGGGAGATTGTCATTGTTTTGAAAAGAGATGGGTAGAGAGTGAGCTATATTAGTCGCGATAGTGGCGATAATACACTCCTTCATCATTTTATTTCCACTAGAAGGAACTATCAGGATTCAACAGAGTCGAAGGATCAAGGAACTTCACTTCTTTTCACAAGAATCAAAGTACATGTTATCAGATAAATCATGATGCACATAGAGAGAGGATAATAATACATAATTTGAGCTAATGTATATCCAAATAAAAATGAATATCCAAGTCAGAACCTTGCTACGAGAAAGAAATGGACATACATAGTTTGATAGTTATTCATGTTTCCAAAAGGGTAGGTCTAAGGAGGAGGATTTTTTCTTCTTATTGGTCAATTTGTTCCCCTAAATCCTCATTGTGGGTCTATGGTCAATGAACAGGTTCACCTGTACTTGGCCATCATCTGGACAAAAATTTCGAATGGAAATCCTTCACCCCCCAAAATTTAAATTTTCTCAGCTTCCTAAGGAGATCCTTAGTAGGAAGGAATACCATGTAATGATTTATTTTGGCTCCAGAAAATACAAATGTAATGGGAATGGGAAAATTGGGGAAACTATAACAGAAAATTCATGTAATTAGGAATCCCAATAGTCCATCCTCATGTATATACAAAACTTGATGCAACAAAAATAAAAGGGGGGATGAAAATCCAAAATTGGGTATTGTATAATTCTTTATCAAACTTAAACGTGGGTAGGAAGGTTCTCTTCTTGTTAATGTATTCCTAAAAATGATTTTTTTCTTGGGAGGATAATAGAAAACATGTCCATGGTTCATTTATTTAATAGTGCACTATTGTTGATTGTTTTTTGCAAATGTTTCAATTTTTCATTTTTTTCAATTATCATTTGTAGGAAATGATTATAAATGAATTATGAATTCAGTTACAGGAGCATGCTTATGAACATATATATGTAAACAAGTATGTAATATGATTTGATTCTATAAAATTGGAACTACTTTTGTTTTTCACATTGAAGTATAGACCTATAATTGATCTTGATATTGTTATATAGGATTGCATCTGCTCTTAGAAATATAATTTCACTTACATATTAGAATAGACATGCATTCATATTTTAGCCTAGCTCCGATGGAAAGTCTCTCTATAGGGAGAAATCCATTTGTTTAGTGGTATTCAAGCCCATATATTGGTGGAGGCTTTTATTCAAAATAGAGTGGGTCTAATTTGGGACCTTCCATCAAGAAATTCTCCCTCATGTCGATGTAGAGATTTTTTTCCCATGTCAATAGAAAGGCACTAGAAGGAGGGAAGAAGACAAGTTGAGCCATGGTAGTTTGTTGTGTTATTTTTTTCCAACAAGTATCCATGGCTCCTTCTTGAATCCCTTTATGGAGATTTATTTTTGGTCCTATACCTCCAAACACTCCTATAAATCTAATAGATCTCTTGTCACAAGTAAAATTTGATGGTGAGGGACAAACATCCTCATATGAGCATGTTGTGCAGTTCTTTATGAATTGTTATTCTCACAATATTTGTCAGAAAGGAATTATTTGTAGGCTATTTACCCTTAATTTCAAAGGATGGGTCAAACACTAGTGAAAAACCTCTCGATCCACTTCCATCATATATGGTATATATATATTTCTAATTATAATTATGATGATTCATGTCAAGAGTTAATCAACCTAAGAAAGGAATCGGACAAATCCTTGGATATCTTCCCTTTGAGGTTTAAACATATTATATTTAAGTTCCATCTTGAAAAATCCCTCTTGTCGATGATTTTCTCTCTCACCTTCTGTCTCTTTCTAATGACAAAAATTGACCTGTAGGGGTTGAACCTGGCATCACCATCAAGAATGGAAATCAAGATACTCCTACCTAGACCGAACAACATATGTTTGGACATTTCTTTACTTTAGTTCACCCTAATTTCTCAAAGTGCATATTTCCATAGGAATCATAAACATGCTCTCACCCCTTTGTACCTCCTTTTTTCCTACATAATGAAGATGAAATTCATTCCAAAGATCTATCTTCTTTCGCTTCCCTCGAGAATGATATAGGAGAAATGGTCACGTCATATTTTGAGACACTTTGGTTGGCACCGATGGTTATGCTAGGAAATCATTACTCTAATTTTTCTTAGACAATAATAGAGGAGGAAGAGGAAGATATAAATAACCCAAAGAGAAGTTGCTCCATATTTACAATTTCCCAATCACCTTCAATAGAAAAAAGTAGGGAGTATGATTATGTTTTTCCTATCAATAACCTCAAACCGTCCTCCTAATTGTCCATCCATCAAAAACCTTACATTTATCAGGAAACCACCATAGTTTTTTATTTGTGCATGTTGAATATCATCCTTGGATTCTCCTATTACCTAAATCATGGTGGGCACTCCATGTTTTTTCTTATCAACGAAGATCACCAAGATGAAGAAAAGGGTATGATATTGGGTTGCTAGACAGAGGATACCCAGGATGATTGTCAATATGTGTGTGCAAAAAGAATTGAATCCTATTGTATCACCTTTCCTACAAACTAAGACACAAAAAAATTAATTGATTTTTCTTATAGATACTATGCCACTCTGACTGTGGTTACCTTGATTAATACTAGACAAGGGACTAGCTCTCAATTTTTTGAGTTTTATACTTTCTTCTCACACATTAATATGTGTCGCAGCCTATTTGAGTATCCAAATATTGAAATCGCACTCAATAATCCCTTGCATCAGACAGAAAATCAGTCTGGCCATCATGACCAGGAAACTTTTAAGGTTGAAACCAACATCCTCCACACTACACCTTATAAAGAGAGAACCTTGACTGACCCATAGTCGGTTACTATGGTCTGCAAATTCAATCCTAATATTTACCTTTCTGATCATTTGTATGTTACTACCTCTAAGTAAAAACATTTCATTCAATCATTTCCATCCAAATAATTTGTAACCCAAGATTAACTTATCCCTAGGGATGTGCATAACTCTCTTATCTTTTCAAACTATTGGCTCATCTGTTCTAACTTTTATGATGATACATCTTTTTTTCGAGTGTCTTTTCACCCTACTTTTAAAAATTTTATGAGGTTGAAGTATTATGGATTGATGTGGGACATGTACATATCTAACATGTAAATGGATGACACAGATATATAGTAATACACAATTTCTATTAATGAGCGAAATGTACAAAACTGTAGAAATACAGGGTGAAAGACTCGTTAGAATGGTGGCAGCTTATCTCTCAGAAGAGATGTGATGGATACTCGCATTCACAAGAGTATTATTGTTACAATGAGGCTCCAATTCATTTTTAACATAAAGAAAATCCAAAACCCTAACTCCGAAAGATGAAAAGCCAACAGTTTTGTGGACCCTGTTTTGGGTAGTTTGGTGTATCAACTTCCCGGGGGCGTAACTTTTTCATACAATATCCGTTTGGGGTAAACGATAGATCGTTGGGAAGGTATCATTAAGGAGATTCATTTTGGGGGATCAATAAAATCCTTTTTTCATAATTGATGTGCTCGATCCCAAAAAAAATTCAATTAGGCCCTCAAAATGGCCCCGAAAGTTTAAGAACCAAAAACTGCTAAAAATAGTAAGTTGCCAAAAAATTGTTTTGAGGTAGTTGGAATACGTGGGTGGCCACCAATATCCACTTGGATCAATTCTCCCTCCTTTGGAAGCAATGGTATCCATTTTTTTTAGTTCCTGGGGGAGAGGGGAAAGTGTTTGTTGAATCTGAACCTTGGTGAGTTGCTTGCTTTGATGGAGAAGTTGTGTTCCTTGGTTTGTGGGAGGTTGTTGAGAATTCGACGAGATGACTGTGTGTAGAAGGAATCCTTGTTATTTTATTCAATATTGTCTACCTGCTTCTACTGGAAAAAATGTGCTTGGACTGAGGCTTGAGTGGTTGCAGTGTTATTATGTTCACCTTTTGAATAGATTGTGAAGAAGATGAATTTTGAAGTATGAGATACTACCTTGTGGCATTTTTTAGGTGGGATAGTAGTTGGAACTACCTCTGGTATCCTATAGATATGACTCCCCAGAGTAATAATGACACTATGGGGTCTAGACTGATAAATAGCATGGTGCTTCCACATATACGGTTGGCCCAAAAGAACATCATAGACATCCAGTGGGGCAACATCATATAATACCTCATCCTTGAAGGGATGGATGTTGTATGAAAATAAACACTGTTGACTGACATGGAGATCTCATCCTTAGTGAAGCCACCCAATGTTTTATGGTTGTGGGTGTGGCATTGTTGACAACCCCAAATATTTGACAACCTCGCCTGAGATGAGGTTCATCTGGCTTCCGTTATCAACTATGAAATGGAGCGGGGTCCCCTTCACCCACATCCATGAATGAAAGAGGCACTCCCCCTCTTCATGATCTATCAGTTATTTTGGTTGAATTGTTGTAGTCACAATAGTAGTAGTGGGGTCTATGTCGATGATTTGTCTTATACCAGTATTTTATGAATCATATTTCGGCTCCTTGTCCTTGATCTTGGCCACCAATGAATTTTTTGAGCGACATTCATCAGTGTTGTGCCAGGGGATTTTGTGGAAATCGCACCATTTTCCAGTGTCCTTCTTCGTCTTTCCATTACCCTTCTTTTCCTGTGGCTTGGACTAGTTTTCTAAAGGCTGGTTGTTAGGGTCATATTTACCATACTTTGGTTGTTTCGGATTTGCAGACCTGAACTCCCGCTTGTTCTAGTGCTTAAATTTCTACTCAATTTTAACATCATATCGATAAGTATCACCGATTGATGAGATGTCTAGAAAATCCATTTTAATTTGGATGTATCTGTGTAGAGACCCATGGTATTTCAAAACAAAATTTTGATTGGAATCTTTGATACCCAACTTAGTGTGCAAGGTATGGAAGATATTGGTGAAATATGACACTTCTTGGCCCCTCTCTTGACGCAGTGTGGTCCATCTCATGTACTGGTCTTCATAGTTTCCAATAGGGTAATATTGTTCCTTGACTGCATCCAAAAAAAAATCCCAAGTGGGCTCGACCCCATATATTCCAGATTCCTTTGTGGAACTTTTCTTCGAGTTATTTTCCCACCAATTTTTGACATGGGGGAGAGCCTTAAGGAATGTAAATGTGATATTTTCCCTGTTGGAAAAATTGTGAACAGAGAAATAAAATTCTAGCAGATTTAATCATTTGTCTGGGGCATCTGGATCTATCTAACCTTCAAATATAGGAATATCAAAATTAACATGTACCTTGAATGGAAAGGTTCTTCCAAAGTGACCACTTGATGAATATGTTCCTACTGCTATCAACAGGCATTGAAGGATGTGCGAAAAAATCTCCATCATTTTGTCCCTCTCTCACGTGAGAACTTGCTCAAGCAATAGATTGATAGAATATTTTTCTCTGTATTTTTTATTTTCTTCCTCCATGGAGGATTTCTTGGACATATGAGAGAAATTTTCCTCAACATATACAAGCTCTATACCCAACTTGTTATACTCAAACCTCATCGGGGACATGAACTGAAAAATGATCAAGAGTAGCCTGCTCTGATACCACTGATCTGGATTATTTTCGGCACGAAATAAGAGTGGAGATATAATAAAGAAATGTACATAAATATCTCATATATCCAATAATATAACAAAAATATATCATAGATGTTTTTGGATCAAATATTGAAATTTTGTCTTTCAGTAGCTTAGGAGGAAAAAATTTATAGTATTTAGCTACCGAAAGTGCATACTTTCGGTAGCTTAAATCTCAGGTTTCATATGCCCTTAGATGCCAAAAGTGTAGATGCATTTTTACCCAGAAATCAAGTCACATGGAGGTACTAAAAGAATGCAATACACGACAATAAAATCACTATAATAAGGTTTTACATAAGTGTCATGTCACCATTTCGGGTTTTCGGCAGTCAGGGGTTTGGTCGACATAAATATTTTGACCATTGCTCTGTTTCCCTGAAACCCGAAAGCTGAAATCAGGGTTTTGGGAATTTAGGTAGCTTACGATGCTTTGAAATCTCAATGTTATCTGCCAAAATCAAGGACTTTCGGTGGCTAAGATACCCTTATTTTCTGCCTATTAGCCACTGAAATCGTAGGTTTTTCCAGAAAAACTGCCTGTGGGAAAACTCACTTTTCTCAACCTTGGAGAGGTCATTTTACACGTTTGAATAGTTGATTGACATCTACAGATCCTAATATTTCCAATGGTATATTCATATCCTAATTTATATCTTGGGAAGGTAGATAAAATTACAACACAATATGGCACTACAGACATGGCCCTGAAATGTAGGAACACACCCAGATTTCAGTTAAATAACTGCCAGTTCGTTTCTTAGTCGATTTTGAGGTCATTTATCATGTGTTATATGCTAAAGGATTATATATTTTATATATCTTTGAGAGAGAAAGGAGAGAGGATAGGAGTAGTACTCCTGGGATGTAGCTTTCATTTTCAATTTAATAAAAGATTGCAGAAGCATGTTTTATCCATATCAGAGATTCTTGTGATGTTGCTTGCAGAGTTTGTCCATTTGCTTACTTTCAATATCACTCCATCTATCTTTTATTCTCGATTTGTAACTGTTTTGTAATAGAATTCATCCTCTGTTAGATGCTCTATTACAGACTAGTTATAGGTTGTTTCTTGCAGAGATATAAAGGTTCAGAATTCATCCTTTTCTAGATGCTCTATCCCAACCATCTCTTTCCACTGATTTATTCTTAGAATTAACTCATCGCTAAGTGATACTTGTGTATTGATATGTTTTCTCTGTATTCTTCTGTCATACTTTTATAAATCTTTCTCTTTGTAATCAGTTTCTATCTTGCCTCTACTCCATTGATTTCCATTTCCTAAACACTCTTATTATTTTCTTGATCATTTGACTCCATGCCCAATGGACTACCTCTCGGTTCAACCCATCAACCCTAAAAACCCAAAAACTTTATGTTACCCATATATCCACCCACTGTTAATCTTATTAAATATCCTATTGTGACATATATTTGAGAGGTCCCTCTCGGGTTGGAAGGGGAAACTTCCAATCAAAAGTGGTTCGAGGTTATCTCATAATTTACTTGCATGCAACCCAAGTCAAGTTCCGAGTGATAACTTATTATTTCATTTAAAATGTACTAAGTCTTGGCTCTATTATAGCCTAGAGTCAACTCTTGTGACAACATTTTATGGTGCCATTGTCGGGGACGGAGGACAAAGTGATCTTCCCTGGGATATGACAAAAAGTTTAGATCTATCTCTTGATGGTGAACAAGGCATAAGCATTCAATTGGTTGTGATCATTCACCTGGAAACTCCTTGGTTCAAAGACTCTACATGATTCACTAGCGACTTCACTAGTCTTAAAATGTTGAATTCGATCGTTGCTCGGATTGCTTCAAGGTTTGCTCCTCTAGACTTTAAAAATGTTTATGGTTTTCCCAACACTGTTCTAGACATTAAAGTTTGGGAAGATGCCCTTCCTAAATTTGGAGAATATGCGGACAAAGATCCTTCTCAACACTTGTTTGAATTCCACAAGCTCATGGATGAATTAAATATACATCATGAAGATGTCCTCATGAAACTGTTTATGTTTTTGTTGGAAATAGATGCTTGGCTCTGGTATAAATCTTTACCCCATTCTATTATTCCTTCATTGAATGAATTTCATACAACATTCCATCATCGATATGAAAGGTATTTTTCTTAGGAATTTCTTCTTGAGCAATGTTGTGAAGAATATATATTGCATGATAAGCTTGAGAGTTCTCCTGCTTCACCTTTTTTTTATTATTGTACATATGAAGATCTAATTACTCCTACTTCAAATCATATGGATCAGTTGTCTTTTAGTCAGATGGAACTTCAAATCAATGAAGGCAATCCCCATATTTCAGTTTTGCAGATAGAGGAAAGTTGCAACAATCATGAGGAACATCAAGAAGACTATCTTTCTTCTTCTATACCCTTTGTTTCAGATTTTCATGTAAAGGTTGTTGATGATGAGTAAGACAATGATATTTTTCAAAATCTGTTTCAAGATCAGAGTGTTGATTTTTCGATGTAGAAACCTTCAGGATTTTATTCTGATTTTCCAGTATTTGATAAATATAGTGATGATGAAGAGGATTTTGAAGATTTGTTGTCTAATGAAATTTCATCAAATCCTACTTATCAACTAAAAGATGATCATAAAAGTATGAATGTTATGGTTGAATATAGATATGAGTCTATTGTTCAAGAGTCCAATGATGATCCTTTTAACTTTGATACATCCTCCAAAGATATCACTATTGGAGAGGGTGATCAAAAAAAATTTCATGATACATATTTTTCAGACTCAGTTTTCATTTGATCATTATCAAGACAATAATGTAGGAAATGAAGAACATATCTCTTCTTCTCACTTTAAAATTGTCAATTGTAATAGGCCATCATATCATAGTGATGCATTCAGATCACAAGGATATGATGAAGGAGAGTAGACAAGTTCAAATCAGCAGTTGATCATGCATGTTTCCCCAGCAAATATTAGGCAGTCCACATTCAACATTCAGATCAGTAAAGGCAGCAAGAAACAACATTTCAGTCAATTAGAACTGTGAAAAAATTAGGTATTTCTATGTGACTTTTATGATCCTGTTGCTGATTATTTGGAGTCAATGAGCATGATAGATGTCAAGACATTCTTGTAAAATGAGAGTCAATTTTTTCATCTTTTCAAACTACATTTCTGCATGCTATGGTTTACTATATTTTTCGGGTACAGATCAAAGATGATATTAGTAAATTGGTTTCTTATATGGCTTCATTGGAAACATGATTTCACTTGATAAGAGGTAGTACAGTTGCTTAGAGTAGGAGTAGGCAGGAGAATAATCTCTTCATACAAGAAGCTAGATCATTTTCAGTTGTTGATTTCTTAAATAAGAAAATTAGGATACAGGAAGGCTACACGGTTTCTAAAGATCAGTTTCACAAACATTATGACTCCATAGCCCAATGAATGCATAAGAGGTTTTTTGTTTCGGAAAGGTGCAAGCAAAGTGACAAGGTTCAGCGTTTGATAAGGATGATCTCAGGTCGACCAATGGATGAAGGCACTTGGTCTGTTGTTCTTGGTGCTTTGCAGGAAATCACCATCCATAAATGGAGCCTATGTTGGAACAAATATTGAAATTTTGGCTTTCGTTAGCATAGGAGGAAAAAATTTATAGTGTTTAGCTACCGAAAGTTTAGACTTTTGGTAGCTTAAATCTCAGGTTTCATATGTCCTTAGTTGCCGAAAGTGTAGATGCGTTTTTACCCAGAAATCAAGGCACGTGGAGGTACTAAAAGAATGCAATAAACGACAATAAAATCGCTATAATAAGGTTTTACTTAAGTGCCACGTCATCATTTCAAATTTTCAGCAGCCGGGGGTTTGGCCGACATAAAGATTTTGACCATTGCTTCATTTCCCCGAAACCCGAAAGTCGAAATCGGGGTTTTGGGAATTTTGGTGGCTTACAACATTCTGAAATCGCACTATTATCTTCCAAAATCCAAGACTTTCAGTGGCTAAAATACTCCTGTTTTCGGCCTATTAGCCACTGAAATCACAGGTTTTTCCAGAAAAACTGCCTTTGGGAAAACTCACTTTTCTCAACCTTGGAGAGGTTGTTTTACACATTTGAATAGTCGATTGATATCTACAAATCCTAAGATTTCCAGTGGTATCTTCATATCCTAATTTAGATCTCGAGAAGGTAGTCAAAATTTCCCCACAATATGGCGCTACAGAGATGGCCCAGAAATGTAGGAACGCACCCAGATTTTAGTTAAATAACTACCAATTCGTTTCTCAGACGGTTTTGAGGTCATTTCTCATCTGTTATATGATAAAGGATTATATATTGTATATCTCTTTAAGAGAGAAATGAGAGATGACAAGAGTAGTACTCCTGGGTTGTAGCTTTCATTTTCAGTTTAATAAAAGATTGCAGAAGCATGTTTTATCCATATCAGAGATTCTTGTGATGTTGCTTGCAGAGCTTGTCCATTTGCTTAGTTTCAATATCACTCCATCTATTTTTTCTTCTCGATTTGTAATTTTTTTGTAATAGAATTAATCCTCTGTTAGATTCTCTATTGCATACTAGTTATAGGTTGTTTCTTGCAGGGATATAAAGGTTCATAATTCATCCTTTGCTAGATGCTTTGTCCCAACCATCTCTTTCCACTGATTTATGATCAGAATTCACTCATCGCTAAGTGCTCCTTGTGTATTGATATGTTTTCTCTTTATTCTGTTTCCATACTTTTATAAATCCTTCTCTTTGTAATTAGTTTCTATCTCGCCTCTGCTCCATGGATTTCCATTGCCAAAAAACTCTTATTATTTTCTTGATCATTTGACTCCATGCCCAATGGACTACCTCTCAGTCCAACCCATCAACCTTAAAAACCCAAAAACTTTCGGTTACCCATAGATCTTCCCACCGTTAAGCTTATTAAATATCCTATTGTGACTTATATTTGAGAGATCCCTCTCAGTTTGGAAGGGGCAACTTCCAATCAAAAGTGGTTTGAGGTTATCTCATAATTTGCTTGCATGCAACCCAAGTCAAGTTCCGAGTGATAACTTATTATTTCATTTAAAATGTGCTAAGTCTTGGCTCTATTACAGCATAGAGTCAACTCTTGAGACAATAGATGCAATGATAAACATAGAGATACAGTGATACACAATTTCTATTAATGAGTGAAATGTACAAAACTATAGAAATACAGAGTGAAAGACTCGCTAGAATGGTGGTAGCTTATCTCTAAGAAGAGATGTGATGGATACTTGAATTCACAAGAATATGATTGATACAATGAGGCTCAAAGGCCTTTTTAACATAAATAAAATCCAAAAACCTAACCCCGGAAGATGAAAATCCAACAGTTTTTTGGACCCCATTTTGGGTAGTTTCGTGTATCAACTTCCCAGGGGCGTAACTTTGGAATATGATCTTCGTTTGGGGTGCACGATAGATCATTGGAAAGGTGTCATTGAGAAGATTCATTTTTTGGGTTCAAGCAGAGACTTTGGATATCATTGACATGCTTGATCCCAAAAAAAATTCATTTAGGCCCTCAAAATGGCCATGGAAGTTTACAAACCAAAAAACTGCTAAAAATAGTAAGTTTCCAAAAAATTGTTTTGAGCCAGTTAGAATAAGGAGGTGGCCACTGATATCAACCTAGATCATTTCTCATAAGATTCTTGTTATATATATCTATTTGGACAAGCAATTGAATAAAATATAATGGTTGAGGCTTCCCCCTAACCTCCCTTCTTTATACAACAAATCCAAAATAGGGTAATAAACTTTTAGCTATCTTGCTCACTCAAATTTCAAATGAACCCACAATCAGATCACTACGGACTATGAAAAAGTGTCTTACTTACTAGAAAAATGATAATTCTTTTTCTAAATTTTGAAATGACCTATTTGAGGGCTCACAATATCCATTTTTATTTCCCCTTAATATATAGAGCCTTCACTTTTATATGATCTGTTATAACCCTATGTTTCATAGGATCAACTGGTGACTGGAAATTTTTACCTCTAGTCGTATTTGTATTGTAAATAATATTCTATTTTGCAAATGATTTACAGAAAGAAAAAGAAAAGAATAAAAGAAAAATAAAAGAAAAAAAATAAAAGAGGGTATGAAAAGAAAAATGATAAAACCCCATGCAATAAGAATGGCTTTATTTATACATTCTAAACATGGTCAAGTCCTTTGAATTTATGTTGATAGGATTAGTGAATAAAACTTGAATAAACTGTTTAATCATAGCTAAGGTAGATAGGTTAGTGAGTAAATTTGATCAAATGGTTTAAACTTGATCAAATAGTCCCATGATAGAGTAATTTTTTGACCAAACAGTCTAATCTGGGTTAAATTTGATAGGTGAATAGATTAGGATATAGGATTAGTTTGATTTCCTTTCAATAAAACAAACATGAAGTTGGTTTAATTCTTGGATTTGAGTTAGAAATGTTGTGTTCTAACCCCTTGGTGACAAAAATGAAAAAGGTGAACAACACAAAAACCCATAAAAGGGCATTATCCTAAGTTTTTGTGGTATAAAGTGATCTATGCTCTATGTTAAAATG
>JASDQU010104054.1:16817-28567 GCA_032191745.1 Picea mariana
TTCCCTGGGAAGTTCACACCCCACCTGAGAGAAACTCGAGGGAAGTTCGCACCCTGCCTGTGTGTAGCCTGCGAACTTTCCTGGGAAGTTCGCACCCTGCCTGTGTGTAGCCTGTGAACTTGCTTGGGAAGTTCACACCCTACTTCACTGTAGGGTGAGGGGAGTTCGCACCTTGCCTGTGTATAGCCTGCGAAGTTGCCTGGGAAGTTCACACCCTGCCTTTGTCTAGGGTGCGATAATTTCTTCTTTGAGAACTGAGCGTAGTCTACAGTACTAAAGTTCACACCCTACTAGAGACGAGACCTGCGAGAATGAAATAATGTTCGCACCTCACTTCCGTGGCTCCGTGGCCTCTGTGGCTCTGATACCATGTAGAAATTTCAATACAAATTAAGTATTTCTTGCGATTCTCCTGATCTAACAATTACGCCACTGTTAAATACAAAATCATTTCTACTATTATTCTTGTGGAAAATTAAACCAGGATCACAACCACAATCACAAAGTGAAATATCAATAACACATAACACATAAATTTTTCTAGGAAAGAGTAAACCTAAAAACCCCACTACCATATATTATGTATATCATGAATCATGAAACAATCTCAATAAAAACTCTAATCCAAGAGCTCTCAGTACAATACAATCGTATCACACTGCCATACACAAATCAACAAATACATGTGCCAATTCCTGTGTCTAGACAACTTGCCTCCTTTGCACAATCTCTGCAATTCGAATTCTCACAATCGAATCATACGCAAATTGCCTAGTTTGCACATGCTCATAAGCATATCCACTGCATGTGTGATCAAATCACAACTGATAGCCAAACTTTCCCTTTCACCTGTTATCTCAACTGGGTCTCCATTGGATCTGACATGCATGTAGTTAACTATGGAAAATCTTCAGTTGCATGTGAGTTCACTGTTTAACATAACTCTCACTAGTGCATGTTTAGTTACAACTAGTACAACTGATCTTAACTCACTTAACTACACTTATAATTCTATTACAAATCCAACTCACTCAGTTATGAATGAAATAATAGATTAATATTTATTGTCTAATTTAATTAAGGGAAAAGTAAATTAGACACATGTTTTTTGTTGAATTTTCAACACTCATGGCCGAGAAGGTGATGTCCGCAGGCATCCAAGCCTCGTCGATGAGAGGAGTTCAAGAATCCCCATCGACTGATCGTGGATCTGGACCATCCTGAGCTACGAAAGAGAAATGAATGAAGCATCATGATGATTTAGCGAATGTGAATCTCATCCCATATATCCTTCCTGACTACATCCCTACTCTGGCTAGCGCGGTTAGTCGAGACAGTGTCCCGAGGGACTTTGACTACATAGTGATCACTGGATACCTCCCGAAGGGGATCCATGTAGTCAGACAACAGTTGGAGAGGATTCCAATGTTGAAAATAAGTGACTATAACCTGGGATACCACAAGAACTATGGCATGCTCACACCATAATAATATTTGACCAAGACAAAGGGGAAGAATTCGAAGATCAGCCCCCAGCCCTGGACCATGGACATCGCGAGGTCCACTATCCTGAATGTTATGAAGATACCACACTTCGGAAGACATCATGGTGGTTATATGTGATTGGACAGACTCATCACTGTTGATCCGGTGCTTATCCATAGGATCACCGGACTAAGCATGCAAGGACCAGACCTACAAGAATTTTATCCAAGGAAAGCTGCAGATCGTTCCCTAGCATAGACAATCAAAGACACCTATGGCGATGTGGAAAAGGGGTAGAGGGGATACAAGGTAGCCTCCATATAGAATGGTGCAATGTGTCTAGCCTTCCAGTTGATTTCTAGTAATATAGTAAGGACGAACAGACCCATGCAGGTAATAGGGTTTATCATCGACCTCGCAGGAAAATGCGTGGAAGGGATACAAATGAATTGGGTGAGCTACCTCATCAACCAGTTAGATAAATACTGCCACAAAGCTCAGGATCAGAGCTACAAGTTCCACTTCAATTGGATGTTGATCCTTATTGCCTTCATTCTTGGGAGTTTCCAGAAGGTGCGACCTTCCCTAAGATTGAGCCATCAGAACCCTTAGCTACGAATTTCACCACGCTCTGGTATTTGAGCGACATGGCTAAATAATGACAATAAAATGTGGTGTTTCAAACCTATTACCTGTAGTTGAAGAGGTCTATTGAGTCTTCCCCTTGCATGACACCGAATGCCTTTCACAGGTTCAGACCATTTGTGAAGTTCTGTGCAGATAGACATTTTATTTATATCACTACGCAAGGANGACACCGAATGCCTTTCACAGGTTCAGACTATTTGTGAAGTTCTGTGCAGATAGACATTTTATTTATATCACTACGCAAGGACATGAACATAAAGAAGAGATCCAATATTACTACAAGGTCACTGAGGAGGACATGGAAGAAATAAATAAGAAGTGGCCTGCAGATCTCCTTGTACCAGTCGACCTGGCAGAAATGTCCGACCCCGACCTAATCGGAAGTCCTCTGGTCACTCGCGAAGAGTATGATGCACCCAACAGTAGCAGAAGGAAGAAAAAGGAAGAGGTAGAGAAGATGAACAATGCATCAAAAGAGACTGCTTCAGACTCACCTAGAGGAGGAGATGATGACAAAGTAGACAAAGAATAAGACAAAGGAGAAGAAGACAAGAAGGAACAAGGTGAAGTAGCACTGCCTAGGGACCCTATTGACGAAGCTGAGACCCCCAATAAAAGAAAGGTTTCCCCCACGAAACCTACATCGCAGAAAAATTCCAAAGCTACTAAACCACAGATGTAGACTATGCTCATGATTGATGACATAGATTTCATCATCGCCATTGTCTCAGATACCTCATAAGATATCTTACAATGCAATGAAGCCAAACAAGAGACCATGTATGAAAGAATTGAAGCAGCGCTGAAAGGGGTACAACAACCCCTCTACTCCAGCCACACAGTGTCTACTGTGCCCTCGTCATCAGAAGGAATAGAGTTGGGAGACAAACCTACCCAGCTACTCGAAATAGCAGATGTGATCGAAGCTCACCTTCATTGTATTTAGGAAGAAAAAGAGGAGGCCGTAGAGACCTTAAATCAATAAAAAGAGGAAGCCAGAGAACAACATTGGGTTTCACAACAGGAAAAATATGACATCCAAGTCAAGTTTGCATAGGATAGAGCATAGATCCAAAAGGAGAAGGAACAACTGCTCACCGAGTATATTGGATTTAAAGAAGCAGTCACTAGGGAACTTCATGCTGTGACAGGCTTAGAAAAGATGGAGGAAGACCCAGTAGAAAGATAAGTAGGGAAGCTTGTCGAAGCCATTCAACAGCTCCAACAGAGGATAGCCAAACTAGATTTACAAGCAGTGCCAAGCACTCCACATGAAGTGCGATATCTAAGAGAAGAAAATGCTAGGAGCGTAGTATAGAGAATCAAGGAATTATCCTTGGAATGCAAATAAATCAACAGTCGAAGTGCACAGATCTACGAGCACCTTGCATAGGACCCTAAGCTTAGGAAACTAGAGTCACAACTCCAGGAGGAAAAACATCAAGCAACAATAGTTCAAGCGCAGTTGAAGCTACAATCACCAGTCAAGAGGATGAAAAGAGCCTAGGAACAATGCATGGTTCAACAACAGGCCCATGCTATTCAGAACAAGGTGATGGAAGTAACCCAAAGACTCTAGCCAGTGCAGGATGAAGCCTACACACTTTTTAAGGAGATTGAAGGAAAAGGTGCACATCTAGAACAAGCAGTCGCCTCAGTTGAACAACAATTGGAAGGACTTCTCACCGAGAAGGTCATTGAGGAGTTCGTTGAGTAGGAGGCTCTAGCGAAGCAACATGTCGAAGCAGCTCAAGCCAAGCTTGAGGCATTTGAGGTCAGGGATGATTTTAAGGATGGAAATTTATTTTAAAATGTAGAAACCTTGGCAAATCTTAGTATCCTTCATATGCCAACTATAAATGTTTGGCGATAATTTTGTAAAAATATTCAAATTTCTAAGGATTTTATATAGTTTGTATAATTTTTTTGTGATTTTTAAGGTAAAATAATTTTATCCTATAGAATTTGGGTGAATCATTTTTAGAATAGTGAATCTTTTTTTGGGGAAAACCATGGAAAATTAGCCCATGAGCGAAATTTAGCCCCTAAAATCATCCTTGTTTGAGGTAGAGTTACCCATATAAGAGTGACTCGGGACGAGTCACAGGTGAGTGTTGGGGTCATGTTGGCCCTTGAACAAGTTTTAGAGAACCTTGGTCACATTTGACCAATTTTGGGACTTCGATAGGATGGTTGAAGGAGGATCGTAAGGCGAAGTAGAGATAGTTGGATCCTGGCCCCGTCTTAGGGCATTTTTCGGTTTAGGGTTTATGTAACAGGTATGGGATGTCGGCCCATGGATTTACCCATGTTTAGGCCCTTTTGTAATGTATAAATTAAAATCTAGGTGATGCAAGTAAGAGAGATCTAGATGCGTAATGTGGCTGGTGATCTAAGTGCGAACAATTGTGGATGCTTCTTGCATACAGTGTGTTAAGAACTTGCAGAGCTAATTGCAAGTGATTGTAAGAATCTTGTGTGCAGATTGTAAGAAGGCTCTGTGCTTAAACCTAGCTTGGGGAAGGAGGATCTGGTGAGGTGTGCACAAATATCATATCTTATGCAGAGTGTGCTCCTGTGTATCTGTGCTTGTAGAATATTGAAATAAGACAATAAATAAAATAAGAGTTGGTGGATGTAGCATCGTGCTGGGGGTGAACCACATATATCCTATGTTGTGGTTGATTTGTGCATTATAGTTGTTATGTTATTGATGTAATGTATGCTTAGTGCAATGATATATGTTATATGCATATAATATAATATATTAGTGCTTAGTAATTTGAATGGATGCTAGATCTGATCTATTTCTATGGGATAAGTGCTTGGAAGTGTTAGACCTTGTTGAATACTGCATTGTTCTGTAATTAGGTATGTGATGTGAATAAGGGTTAAATGATAATGAATGTTAACTAATAAGTTCTCTATTAAGGTATCGTAATCATAGATCTATGTCCCATCTAGGTTGCAAACATTTGAGTCCTGTAACCCCCCTGCCTCTACCTCGGGTGAGACTTCATCTGCTTCGTAGGTGTTGTCGAAAGGGCCAGTCGTTAGGGTTTTGTTGGTGCGCTGCTGAAGCATTGAACCCTGAGTCTACCCATGTGCCAACATTCCTTCTCTTTGGTGGAGATAATGGACAAGAAATCCAAGATGGGTTCATCCACCCACTCGTTTGAATAATATCCGAGCAGACAAGATAGGGAGGAAATGATTTTGTTACCTTTTACTAAGAAAATGAAGGATTGGTAGGGGGGATTTTTCTTAGGTAATTGGGCACTCTCAGGGAGGAAAAAATCAAAGATTTGTGCTCTCTAGGGAAAAGAAAACTTCTGGTACATTTCGGTTAGAACTTCAATGGTAAAAGGGGGAAGGGATTCGACTCTGGGTACTTACATCATCTGGTCAATGGTTTTGGGTGTAATGGTGAAAAGAGTCTCTCTAGATGATGAAACAATGGCTCTTGGATTGGGAAGATAGTGAGACTGGCACTTGAGGGAGAACTCAAGGAAATGGTATATTTGGGGGAAAAGATACAGTGGGAGATTGGATTCCCAGATTCCAATCTCATCGCTTTGGTCTAGGAAGGTATCTCTGAGCCAGAAGTGCAATTCAAAGAAGTTGAATTTGCACTTCGGCTCTACAATCAAGTAATCTTTGTTAGCCATAGGTATCCGAACCAGGTCGACGAGAGGTGGGAGAAATGAATTTTCTTTGATTTCTGACGATTTGGATTTAGGCGCCATTGAACCAACTGATATCTTCAACAAAAGATTGTTAGTTGCATCTACTAAGAGTTAATGGTGGATGTTGATTTAGTAGAACGGAGAACGGTGTGATATGGTAGCATCTAGATCATGAATAGTGCAGTAATGGTGAAAAAATGGAATTATGAGGATGAACGGATGTCCGTTGGGAAATTGGATGACGAGTCAGCAGGCTAACAGTCATGGTTGCTTGCATTTTTTGCCAACGGATATATCGAAGATGAGGTGGAGGGTAATAAATGGGTAACAGGTGTCTGAAGGTGATATCGAGGGAAGTAAGTGGATAACATGTGGATAGGATGTGACAGGCGACGGGTGAGTGGGGTGTGGTACATCGGCGGAGTAATGGAAAATGACGTGTAGGTGGAGATAGTGAAGTGTGACGTTAGATAAGAGAGGTGGTATGAAAAAATGGTTTGGCCGTTTAATCGAGGGAGGTCGGTGGTAATTGGTTTAGAGCAACGGGGGTCTGATTTAACACAAATGCACCATGTTATGATGGGCCCCACCAAGGAATACCACCAACTTGGACTCCCCCCCACCGTTAAAGATAAAATGGTCGGGGGGGGGGTGTTTGATATTATCTGTCGGCCATAGATCTGAGCGCCTTTTTCTATGTCGTTTATCTAAGCATGCCTTTTAACATAGAGCATCGATCACTTTATACAAAAAACACTTAGGATAACGCCCTTTTATGGGTTTTTGCACTGTTCACCTTTTTTATTTTTGTCACCAAGGGGTTAGAACACAACATTTCTAACTCAAGTCCAAGAATTTAACCAACTTAATGTCTGTTTTATTGGAAGGAAATAAAATTAATCCTATATACTGATCTATTGACCTATCAAATTTAACCCAAATTAGATTGTTGGGTCAAAAAATTACTCTAGTCTGGGACTATTTGATCAAGTTTAAACTGTTTGATCAAATTTATTCACTAACCTATCTACCTTGGCTAACATTAAACGATTTATCCAAGTTTTATTCACTAATCCTATCAGCATAAATTCAAAGGACTTGACCATGTTTAGACTATATGAATCAAGCCATTCTTATTGCATGGGGTTTTATCATTTTTCTTTTCATACCCTCTTTTATTCTTTTCTTTTTCTTTTATTCTTTTCTTTTTCTTTCTTTTCTTTTTCTTTCTATAAATCATTTGCAGAATGGAATATTATTTACAATACAAATACAACTAGAGGTAAAAATTTCCAGTCACCAGTTGATCCTATGAAGCATAGGGTTATAACAGTGGCACCACATGGGGATGGTGCTCTCCTTGTGAGGTGCCAATAACCTGCTTCCTGGTTTCTTGAAAGATTTTTTTTTAGTGCTTCTTCTGCAATTTGATTTATTTTATTTTGAAAATCTGGTGGATCTAGTCAGTGGCTTAGGGCCTTCTCTTCGAGCTTCAACCATCTGATCAACAACACTCACACATAACCTGAAAGTAAAAGGAATGGTTTTTACAATGAAATTGAATGACTAAGATCCTCATTGGGGTGGGACATAATGCTTGAGCATTTTGCCATTTATAGGTCCTCCTCGCAGGTCTGCTCCATCACTGTCCTTGAGGAAAAATGCGTTACTTCCTCTGTATGCCTGAATGATATAAGGGCCTTTACACAAACTATCAAACTTTCCATGTTTACCCTTATCCTCATTCCTGGAATCCCACTTCAATACCAAATCACCCAACTATAAATCATCCTCTTTAGTTCTCCTATCATAAATATTTTTGATGCTTTCTTGGATAACTTGGGTCTTGTTATACACTTCTTCTCTAGACTACTATAATTGGATCATATGATTTATCCTCCTTTTGGTATAATTGGGCTCCACCTGTACTTCTTGCAACAATTTCATAATAGGGACTCCCAAAGAAGTAGGGAAAATTTCCTTAGTGCCATATAGCAACTAGTATGGAGACATATCAATCGATCTTTTGGTGGTTAGTCTGTCAACCTAGAGTGAAAAAACCAACTTGTTATGCCAGGACTTCTTGTTCTCTTGTAGTTTCTTCTTAATGATATTCACCAGACTTTTATTGGAGGACTCAGCTAGCCCATTTCCTTGAGGGTAATAAGCTATGGAGTGACCCAGAGTAATCTGGTATTTGCTGCAAAATTCTACTAGATTTTTGGATTTGAAGGCCATTGCATTGTCAGTTATGATGTTCCTAGGAAACCCAAAATGAGACAGAATATTATTTTCCAAAAATTTAATGATGACAGAGTTAGTGGCTTGCCTGCAGGGTATAGCTTCGATCCACTTGGTAAAGTAGTCCATAGCCATGAGGATCCATTTGTGATGACCTGAAGAGGGTGGATATATTTCCCCAATAAAGTCCAAACCCCATTGCTGGAATGGATCTTCAATTGAAATGGGTTTCAAGGGCAGAGGAAAATTTTTCCTTTTACCCTCAAAAACTTGGCATTTGTGGTAGGAGGTGACTTTTTGATGCACATCAACAAAAAAGGTGGGCCAGTAAAAACCAGCTCTGAGGATCTTATTAGTCGTGGTCTTCCAACTTAGATGCCCGCCACAATATCCTTCATGGAAATCTTGCAATACCTTGTCAGCTTCATATTTTAATAAGAAATTAAGAAAAATACCTCTAGGATCTTTCCAATAAAGGTTTCCATCTAGAATACACAATTTCAATACTTTTAGTTTCAAGAATTTGGATTTAGTCTTTGTTAGACTAGGAGGAGCTTGTAAATTATGCAGGACAAAAATGAGGTATACATACCAAGGATAATTTAAGAATATCTCTTTTACATTTGGAGTTGCCTGCTCTCCTTGCTCATCAACTGCAGCCAAAAAGTTACTATCTAAAGCATGAAAATTGGATTCAACCATCAACTTGGCCAAAACTTGACCCTTGATCAGTTTAGTGGGTTTTATTTCTATATCATATTCCAGAATAACATCAATCCACTTCCCTCTCCTGCCATCAGGATTATCCTGAGTCATGATATCCTTCACCACTACATTTGAAACATAAGCAATAGTATGAGAATGGAGAATATAAACTCTAAAATATTTTATCGCTTTTACTAGGGAAAAAGCTTGTTTCTCCATCATTATTTTTCTGTAGTAAAACTACTACAATGGTGTGTTCTGAGGCAAAAGAGAATAAATAGAAATCCTTAGTGTAATCTGGACTGATCAGGGTAGGGGCTTGTGTAAGTGCGTGTTTGACCTGCTCAAAGGACTATTTAGACTCAATGTTCCATTTTATTTTGGTGTATTTTTTTAGCATATTTGTGATGTTCTTGAGGAGTTCTGCTAAATTGGGTATGAATCTCATCAGAAAATTTATTTTACCAATGAATGATTTCAATTCTTTGATGTTCCTAGGGTGGTCTAATTTCCGGATGGATTCTATTCTACTGGGGTCTATATTAGTTCCATATTTAGAGATTATATGCCCCAACATATTTCCTTCTTCCAAACCAAAAAGAGTTTTCTTGGGATTCAATGAAATCCCAAAATTTTTGCACTTCTCAAACACTCGTCTGATATGTTTTAAACATTCCTCATATTATTTGGATAAGACAGTAACATCATCCAAATATATGACTATGAAACTAAAAAGCTCATCCACAAAGGAAATATCCATTGCTCTTTCAAAAGTGGCCCCAACATTCATCAAACCAAAGGGCATTTTCACATACATGAAAGTTCCCCAGGGTGTGGTGAAATCTATTTGTTTTCTTGGTCATCTGGGTGGACAAGGACTTGGTTATAGCCCAAAAAACATCTAGTAAAGAGATCCTACTGGCCCCAACTACCTTTTGTAAGATGTGATCCATTTTAGGCAAATGATAGTTGTCTTTGAGGGAAACCTTGTTTAGGTTTCTGAAATCAATGCAAAGCCTGATTTCACAAGTCTTCTTTCTTGTAGAAACCAGATTAGAAACCCATTTTGAAAATCTTAGAGGCACTATTATGTTTGCATCATACATCTTTTTAATCTCTTTTTCTATCAGGGGCAGTAACTTTGGATTGATTATCCTAAGTTTTTGTCTGAAAGGTTTATGATCTTGTTTTATTGGGATTTTATGTTGTATGATACTAGTGTTGTAAGCTTTTAAATCCCCATATCTCTAGGAAAAGACATCTACAAACTTTTTACATAGATTGATATATTTCTTCTTTTTCTCTGGAGGTAAAGATTTAGATAGTTTAATCATTTTGGGTTTTTCTTCTGTTCCTATATTACATTTCTCAACTTCTCTGCTAGCAGGTTCTATCTTTGGATTTTTTTCTACATCTTTGAAATCAAACAGGTCTTCTAAAGGAACTAAACCTCTAGGTAAAACATTATTTTTCAATTGCAAAACATTAGAATATTCATCATTTTCATTTATTTCATCTGAATCTAATTTATTTACACTAACATTCTCTAACTCTGATTTATTTACATTATCATTTTCCAAGTCTGATTTATCTACGCTATCATCATCATTATCCAAATCAATATTTGTACATTCAAAATCATTCTTAGTCTCCAAGAAATCTTCAATTTGTTCATCATTTCCAAATACTTTCCAGTACCTGATGTTATTTGGAATAGTCGGTATGCATTTCACCTCTACTGTGTATTGGCGATTTGGTTTGAAAGGTATTTTGCATGTGGTTGCTGAAGTAGCCATTCTGTCTGCCAGTATGTTCTGGCCTTTAGGCATTACCTGCAAGTCAACTTCAATGAAGCATTGTAGAAAATCTAAAACAACATTTCTATAAGCCCTAAATCTAGGTTGTTTTGTAGAATACTCACCTTTAATTTGTTTGACAACCAGTTCAGAGTCACCTCTTACCATAATCCTTTTGGCACCATGTTTCTTCAACAACTTCAAGTCGAGCATCAATGCTTCATACTCAACTATGTTATTAGTGCAATGAAAATTTAATTTGTAGGAGTGAATTTCAGAAAAACTGGTATTATGATTATGTATCCACACCCCAGCTCCAATTCCCTCTTTGCTCACGGCTCCATAAAAATCCATACTCCAGAGATATTCTTGTGTTTCATCACTTTTTGTTGTCACAACTTTACTTTCCTCAATGATTCCTTGATATTTCTGGAGGTCAGGTGCAACATCTTCCGACTGTGCAATTTGATTATCCAAGTCACCATCATTGTATAATATGAATGAATCCAGATTAGAGTGGACAAAGTATAATGGGTAGTTGTGTGGTTTTTCCTGACTACTGCCCATATACTTCATCAGAGTCTCTTTGTACAGTCTTCTCTGTTGTCCAAATACCGAGATGATAGAATAATACATATCTAACTGCAAAGTGCCCTTCAAATTAGCTCCTCAAGATATAGATAGCAACATACCATATTTCAGAGGAATATCTGCAACCACAATATCCATCACCATGATTTCTGCTAGGATTTGAGCCAGGGTGATACACAAATATTTAATTATCCTTATACATTTGACCTTTCTAGAATCGAAAGAATGCAAGTCTTTGTAGGGTCTAGTGACATCAAGCCCCAACTTCTCCATCACAACTTTGGGCATTAGATCATGAGAGGCACCAGAATCAAGCATGGCATTATGTAAGGTCTTGTCATGGATATTCAGACTGGTGTAGAAAAGAGGTATGTACCATTATTAGTTTGTCCATCAACTTCAGGACTGAACAATAGCTTAGGCTGATCATCAGTAAGATTTATAGTGTCTGTGTGTGCTCTTCATCCAATATTTAACGCCTTGGTGCCTATTTCTGGTTCAATTCTCAATTCCTTGATCACCTATGATCTATAAGAATTTTTTCTCATCAGTTCAGACAGGGGAACAAGAATCTTCAATTTGGCTAATTCCCCTTCCA
>JASDQU010104054.1:54226-72098 GCA_032191745.1 Picea mariana
TCTGATCGAATGATTCCACGGATGTTCAAATTCATCTCATCTATTCACGTTTGATGGAATGTACTAAGGTACCTTGGGAATCATTGACATTAATGGTGATCTCCCTCGCACTTGTTAACGGTTTACCTCATTGACCGGTAATCAAGTGGTTTATGCCATGTTCGACACCAAGACATCTATTCACATGGTCAGATTCGTACCATTTTGGGATTGGTAAGAAGACCCTGGGTTGAGTAAGTCACTTTGATATATGTTTCGCCCAGGTTGCAAAGGAGTTCTAGACTAAGAACACATACACTGTTACATAGATCCACTTTGTATTGGTCGTGGCTATGTCTTGTCATCTCGTAGATCCACTGTGTATTCTTTGTAGCTACGATCAGTTCATGTCATCAAAGTATAGATCCACATTGTATCTTCGGTGGCTATACTCTTTTATCAATACAATTATGGATCCGCAGTGTATTTAATGGNACTTTCGTTAGGTTCTCCGAGTCTATACCCTTGCTCGAACGTCTACAAAGCATTTCAGTCATCAGTTCGCATCTTTTGACTTCATACTTTGGGGGGCATTCTGTTACACGTCAAAATTGCTCAGATGGATAAGTGTCTCATTGTCCCTATCAATCGTTGTAAGTGTCGCATCTTCCCTAACAACTTTCGCAAGTGTCACAAGTTGATCACTAGTGTCGCAAACAATGTTCAGACATGATGTCATGATAACGACACTAAGGAAGCACTTATGGCACATCACATGATTTATTTGAAGGAGGAGAACTGGTTTACTGGGATCAAATGAATCTTGACACCTAAAAGGAGCCCTGAAACAGAGGTTTGGAGAGGGAACGCTCCCCTAATTCAGCTGCAGAAGCACTGGCGCTCTCCTATAATGTCTTAGGGAGCGTTATAACGCTCCCCATACCCTTTTGGAGGAGCGCTGATCATCTTAAGAGCACTGGCTCTTCCCCAAGGATTTCCAAGGAGCGCTACAACGCTCTGAGACCCCTTCTGAAGGAGCGCTCCCTAATCTAGGTCAGTTGTTAGCCCGTTGAGAAGAATAAGGGGAGGAACATTCGAGATTAGGAGGCAGTTGTGCTCGAATTCTTGTTTGAATCAACAGATCCCTGATCTATGGAGAAGGTTCCCAAATGGTTCTAAACATAACTCAAGAGGTTAGGCTCCTCCCAACCTATATAAACAGGCTCTATGATGGTGGAAAGCGGAAGAATTGAATAGGCGAAACTTATGATCTTGGAGGAAATTTACACTCAGCCAAAAGAGAGTGATCAGTGAAGCTGCTGTTATCCAGGTCGTGGATCTTTCAAGCAAGGGTTAGACAAAGAGGACTTGACGAAGTTTTCGCATTCGCATCTACGGTTGTAAGTACTGCTGTCGTTATTCTCATTAATATGACACGCTTGGCCTGTTTCTTTCTAGTTTGTGTCTGATGTTACACGAACTTATCATTTAGTGATAGATCTGTTTTCAAGCTAATATCAATAGAGTAGGAAGTGGTCGTATCTTGTTTTGCCCGCAGAACTCAGCGAGGAGCAAAGGATTGGAGTGCAACTCGTAGCGTGCAGGGACAAACATCGATAATAGATACTTCTATCATCCTTCCTTCTCATGTGTTAGTTTAGATAGATTTGAAAGAAATTCAGTGTCCATGATAAGCATTTTTCTGTCTAGGGTTAAGGTCAAGCCTTAGAGGTCGATCTACTTGTCCGCAGGTAAATTTTCCTACCACAGTTTGGAGTAGCTCCCTCTGGATATAGAAACACCCATCCATAGAAAAATACAAGTCTAAACCCATCAATCTACAAAGCTGACACTGAGATAAGTTTTATTGTCATCTCTAGAATAAAAGACACATCGACCACTTCTAGAAAGCCTCCTAATTCTAGTTATAGTCTTTCACTTCCAACCCCCTTTACTACAAGCCTTGAGCCAAATCCACTATCTACACAACAGTTTGAGTCTAGCTATGAAATACTAAGGAACACTGACCTCACTCCTGTCATACGCCGATATGTACCACTTTCCACAACCGACGTTGTAATGTCCTTGAACAATGGACAACCACTGCTTGAAGGGAAAGTCATCAGAGAAAATTTTGTCTCAAATTTCTCAATGAAATCACCAACCTCAGCTGATGCTGATACCTCTGAATCCTTCTTCTTATTCTTCTTCTTGTTCAAACATTGACTAACATAGTGGTTAGTCTTGTGACATGAAAAGTATTTCACTTTTATCATGTCCTTCTTCTTGTCTTTTCTCTTTCACATAAGATAAAATTTATGCTTGTCTACACCACCCTCTTTCTTCTCTTGATCTCTACTCTGAGAATCCTCCTGGATCTCCTCCTAAGTAAATTCATCCCACAGTCTGCTCCAATATGGGAGATTCTCTCTCCACAACACACACTTCACAAAAACATCCCACTCTTTGGTGAAGCCCTTGAGAGATATGCACACAAACTTCAAGCCTGGAATAGTCTCCCCTACAACTTCCAACTCATCATTCACCTATCTAAGCAGGGTGATATAGGAGGCCACGGTCTCTCCCTTGGAAATCCTAGTGTTGTGAAGATTTTCCCCGAGGGCCATATTCCTATTCTCATTCTTGTTCCCGTACAAGGATTTTATTGCATCCCACATTTCCTTGGTTGTCTTTTTCTCAGCCAAATGTGGAATCAGGTGGTCTCTCATTCCATCCAAGATTATCCTTTACACCCTTTCTTCCTTCACATCATGGAAATTTAGAGAAATGTGATCTAATGAAGTTATTTACAATGTGGTATTCACAAATTCCCACAACTTGTTCTCCTTGAGAACAACTGTTATCATCACCTTCTACTATAGGTAGTTGGGGATCCCCTCCAACCTATCCTCATAACTGATACTGAAATCCAACTTTGTCCAACTAAAAAAAAAACCCTTTCTTCCCCTTCTTGTTCCAAGAAAAAACCATGCAAGTCACTGCTATCCAAGTGCCAAACTCTGTCTAATGAACCTTAGAGCCCAAGGTCTAATACCATGTAAAAATATACCAGAAAAACACTTAGCCAAAAACCTATATTTCAACCTCCAATAGCCATTCACCAATAATGCAAGTTAACTCAACATGGAACTGGAATAGAAACATTAAATGACTAAGATCTGAAACTTAGAAATGAAAAATAAATGAATAATGGACAACATTTAAACACATTTGACACAAGAAGTTTATAGGAAATGCCTCTAGAAAAACCCACAAGGGGAAAACCAGTCAATGAGATATTCTTCTTATTAAGCTCATAGGAGAAGTTTTATTTTACAACAACAATATTTTCAACATTAAATACTTAGTACTTATCTAGAAAAATGTGTGGATAGTACACATAGATTTCTATGCCAATTCTACCTTGAAAAACATGCCAAGATGTTTTACATGTTGTATGGCCCTATAGAGTCAACACAACAACAAACTACACCTCAAAAACTATGCCTAAATATATCTTGTATGGTACAACACCCCACTGTACAGATTTCTCTTAGAAAATTTCCTTGGAAATCATGTCAAACTTTAGCTAAATGGATACCTCGACTTTTGTTCCTTACTCTTGTTGTAATTCCAACAATAAATGTTGTACGACCTTCCTGTAGCATTTATATGGACTATATTAAATGTTTATTTCTCTCCTTGGGATGCATGCCAATCCTATCCTAGGTATGCATTCCAATCCTCCTTCCTATTATTCTATTTCCTTCCGCTCAAAATTTCTTGGAAAGTGTTCCTCTTCAAGTTCCCTCCAATATACCTTGGAAAGTGTTCCTCTTCAATTTCCAATTAACTTTGTCGTAGGATTTTGATAAGTCTATCTTTAAAATAATTGTTGGTTGATTAGATAAATGTATCGAGAGTAATGCTTCTTGTGCTATTGTCACAATGTCATGGATTTTCCTGCGGTGCAAAAACCTGAATTTTTTTTTTGAGATAACTTCACTTAGGAATGGATTTAGTCTTAAATATATAACATTTTCCACTAGCTTGTAGATCACATTGTAGCACACAATGGGTTGGTAATCGTCGAAAGGAACTCCATCTTGTTTTTTAGGGATCAGGGTTATAAAAGTGGAGCTCATAGATCCAAACACCTTCTTATAGATCTGAGACTCCCTTAACACCTTCAATAGATAGTCCATCAATAAATCATAAAATCCAGTGACAAATTCTACCATTAGACTGTCCGGTTTATGGCTCTTACCTTTTCATATGGAGGCTAGAGCTACTTGTACTTCTGATTATGAGACTACTACCTCTAGTGCCTCGGTCATTTCTTCCGAGAATATGGGAGAGGATTTGAAAATGACTTCCATGATTTATTTAATCGAGAATCCTTCACCATCGTTGAAACATGATTGGAAATGGTGAACTCCCTCCTCTTCTATGTCTTTAAACATATGAACCAGAGAACTGTTCGACAACTTAATCTCCCATATTGTGTTTAAGTTTTGTTGATGGTTAGCATATTGATGAAATAATTTAGTGTTGTTATTGATCTCCTTATACCATATTACGTGACTCTTAAAACACCATGTTTCTTCCTCCTATAATATAGAGTGTCGAAGGGATTCCAAGGCACAAAGTTGAGATAAATATGTGACATAGAGAGTGCCCAAATCATTTCCTGCATACAAGTTTTAAATATTCATTTTGGCCTCATTCAATGAGGCTTGCATCTTTTCCTTAAATGATTTTTTCCACTTATTTGTGGTCTCTTTGATTCAAGAAATATTGTTCTCCATTTGTAACATAAAAGAGGAGGAAGTGGAGGGGGTCAGGTGCACCCTGATATCCTCAACCAATTTTATATAGCCTTTTTCCACAAACCAAGTACAATTAAATTTAAATGGAGAGGGAGTGTTCACTCCGATGAAGTCCATTTCAAAAAACAAAGGAAGATGATTAGACTAACCTTTAGTGGAGACCCATGGTTTTAAAATAAATGAACTGTCCATAAAGGATTCCAACACTAGGAAACAATCCAATCTTCTAGAGATTGTCGTATCATCTACACAAAAGTTTCACCATGTTGGCACCAACTTCATTGGTCCTACATCCACCAATTTATGTTTTTTGAGGAATAAAATGAGAAAACCACTTTTATGTGTTGGCCTTGCATTTCCCCCCCACACCTCTCTCATGGAAAAATTCAGGTTTACATCTCCACTGATGATAGCGAAAGGGTCTTCCAGAGCCTTAGAGGCTGAAAAACTTTCCCAAAAAGGGACATGATCCATGTAATTCCTGTATGTATTCAATTCAAAAATCCGGATTCCCATATTTTTATCTTCCAACTGTACTAAAATATAAGAGTTGAGAGTATTCTCAGAGTGATATTTAAAAACAAATATCTATTCTGAAAGCAATCCTCTCAACTACTCATTTTTATCCAATGTACAAAAGGACCAATTTTTTAGCCATGGTTCAAAAAATTCATTGGCTCTTTGACCGTCCACCATAGTTTCATGAATTAAGATAATGTTTGTTTTATGGATTTGAATAAGTCATTTGAGGGATAGTTTCTTACAGGAATCCCCAAACCCTTTGGTATTGAAAGAGAGAACAATCATGAAGGATCCCTTTTAAGGGATTTCCCTGCTCCAAGGTCCCCGACTATGGTGAATTTCTTTTCTTTTTTGATGTCTTGCATAGCCTTCTATTGAGCCTTCAATACATTGGATTTACTTCCAACGGGTTAGGCTAAAGAGGGTAAAAGGATAAACCTCCCTATGACAAAGAGTTCTCTTTGATTTTTACCCATTAGCTAAAGGCATATCCCTTTTTAGGAGATAAATTTCTACCTATAGGTGTAGGAAGTTAGGCAGATGCCCTTGCCTCCTAGACTATTTGTGGATGAAACTGAGAGGCTTGGGGGATGAATTAGGGAGAGAGAGGTGAGATTTTTCACTTCAATGGGGACACATTTGACATAAATATTTAGTGCGAGTGGGGGTCCACTTCCTTGTCTAATACTAACTTCGTAACAGAGGGAAGATGAATTAAATGGAGAGAGTGAATTTAAGTGAAATTAACATGAGTAGCTACCTAAGGGACATGCTCATCCTTAGAATGACATATAGCCTGATGCTTGGTCCTTTTTTTCATCCAAGTAGGTTGGCTTCATACCTTGCATACCAATCTATAGAGAAACTTTATATTTTTTAACCCAACCATTTTTCCCATTGTTTACCTTAGGGACCAACTTGCTGCATTGTCTTTGAAGGTGACCGATTTCATGAAAAACAAAGCATTAGAAAAGAAACCTTCAATAGTCAACTTTTTATCTGCAAGTTTTATTTCCAAGGATGAGATCAATATCACCTACAAGACCATCCCACTATACTCTCAATGATCAATGATCAACATTTGTCTCCTAACTATACTCTAGCCTACAAAACTTCCCAATCTTATTCCCGATTGGAATCAATGATGGCTTAGTCCACAAAACCAGTGGAAGGCTAGGAAGAATTTACCACGCCCTTTGAATGGCCACCAAATCCCTGGCCAGTTTGAAATCCACAGCCCACTTTTGAATGAATAACCTCGATAGGCCCCAATTCCATTTGTGCCCAAAGATTAAATTTTTATCTGCTTCAGAGGTAAACTTAAAATAGAGACAACCAGAAACTAAGACATGGAAAAAAGACATATAGCCTAGAACGAGTGTCCAATTGAACTCCAACCACTAATATAGAGAGTTTTCTCGAATGATATTTCAACAAAACTTCCTTACCAAGGTTTTACCCATGATAATTGGCAGGTCTTCCATCTAAATATCTCTGCTCACAACCATGGAAACTTTCTCACTTCGGCCCCGAATACATATTTTATTTTCTATTACCTCACCCTATAAATTACCTCCTTACCAGTGACCTCGTCACCTTTAATTTCCTAAATACAATCACATGATGGTGTATTCTAAGAAGGAGATGTAAGCCTCCATGCATATTTAATGGACCTAAATTTTTTCTCATGGAAATTCAGATGTAGAGTAACTCCAATGTCTTTGACCATTGCTTCTCCTAGTATGATGGGCATTGGGGAGTGAACCTTCTCACATGCGCATTGTGAAGATTGAGTTGTCACGATCTTCCCACCCTCCATCATGTATGGAAATGTCCCATGATAGAATTCATTATTCAGTCTGAATTCTATGATCTAGTACAAACTGTCCTGGTAATCTAGTTGTTCCTCATCCATGCCAGAGAGGCAACAAAACTGGCCATTGGAATTTGGAGACCAGCTGAAGAAGAACCATAGATGAGATGGAAAAACTCCCTAGCATGGAAGAACATACCATTATGGATCACCTCTCGTGTCACCTCTTCCTCTCTACTCCTCGAATGGAAAAAAACTAGATGGGGTTGCTAGAAAAAACTCTGAGGGTGCTAAAGTTTTTCATAATGTTACACATATATTTTGTATTAAATTGATTTTTTTTGAAATAAAAAATTATTTGAAATTTTTTTCGTTTCGAAAAACATATTTCGTGGATTCCTGGGTGTTATCCTTGCCATTCGATTTGGTAGAAGGTATTTTCCATTCCAGGATGGCCATGCTATTGTCTGAAGCTGAGATATCTTACCGAGCCATCCAACAAGTTGTTGTAGATTTTGATCCTACTCCTTTATGGATGAAAGAAGTGGATCAACTCATAGAGACCATATGGGCCCCAAATTATTCAAATTCACTCGATTGTATTGGTATTTTGTTTCCTTATTATGAAGCTATTTTTGAGGCAATGGAAAGGTCGAAATGACCTTGGGAGGATTACATCACTGATCTAATTTCCTCCTCGAACTCAATTGAGTTGAGAAAAAATAATTTTGATAAATTTGAGTGGAGGTGTTGATCACCCCGTGAACCCCTTAGAAAAGCACGATGTCTATATTGAGGGGAACATGGAAAATAATCATAAACTATTTCAATTGACATCTCCAAGACCCCCGATGTTGTGGAAAACGTGTTTATTAGTGTGTATTGTTCCCCAAAAGAGATCCAAATGTATACCTCTTTGTTTAAAGAGTTTTGTGACATGTTTTCGTGGTCTTATAAAGAAATGTTAGGAATAGACCCCCGTATTGTTGAACATGAAATTCAAATGTATGAAAACGATAAGGTTGTTCGACAAACGTTGCGATGTGTGAATCCAAGGAAGGCATGAACAATCAAGGAGGAGGTAGAGAAACTACTTAAGGTTGGTTTCATCCATTCGATTCACCTTACTGAATGGGTGTTGAATCCCATTCCGATAGATAAAAAATAAGTAACTTGATAGCACTAGAAGTCACACCTAGACTGTTGTAGGTGTAATCCTAATACCCATCAAAATTTGAATAATTAAATCAATTTTATGGTTGGTAGATAAACAAGAAAGAGAAAGAAAGAGGGCAACATACTGTCTGCAGAGACATTCCATTGGGCATGGAGTCATAAACACCTTACAGATCAAAGGCAATCAAGTTGCATAATAGACAAAAGGGCTATGTAATGATGAACAAAAGAATGTAGTAGATGGCACTAAGAAAAATATTCATCAAGTAGTGATCATCTCTACAAAATGAATTAAAATAATACTTGAACATAAATCATGAAAGGAGGCAATCACTACAAATCCTTTCAATCTCATGAATTCTCCTACCCATGGAAAACCATTGATATTCAATACCTGATAAATATTCAAGCAAGAGGATGAGAAAAGTAATGGAAAATAAAGAATGCAATCTGATAAAAAACTCTCATGAATCCTTAATGGTAGAAAATGTGATTACAAATAAGCCCTCGAGATTACAAATAAGTAGATAAATTGCTCCTCAAAATCTCTCCTCTCTTGGATTATGAATTGAACCCTCTCCTTAACAAAAAAAATTCTATATATAGTGTATCATTCCTTCATACTCTAAATAGGTCGAATCCCAAGTGGTTGCATTGGATTCCCTTTTCTCTAGGAATTGTTACAACAAGGTGAAACAAAAAATCCACCTAGCTCCTATTTGTTTGGATTTTGACTATTGTAATAAATGTCTTTTGAAATAGGTCATGCTGCTTGATCTGGTGATATAACACATCTACCTCATTTCAAAATACCTCCAAAGAAACCATTCGAACCCCCTCAAACATGTGGCAACCCTCCTACATATCAGATTTATCAGACTGTTAGAGTTTGCAGCACAATTTCAGGATTCATTGCAAACTTCCCTGTAGGTGACGATTTCAAGGTTTCCCCTGAACAACGAACTGGGTTAGGTTTATTTTTGGTCATCAAGTCAATAATTTGATTATTCATCTCTACAAAATGTTTTAGAAGAACCCATATTGTAATTTAAAATTTGTGATGAAAATATGATTCTGCTGTGTACTAATTCACTAAAAACTGTCCCAAAACTATCAGTTCACAAGGCCTTTGACAACACGCACTGTGAACTTTCCTGTAGGTGCGTTTTTACATTCAAAATTGATTTAAACTGTTAAAAATTGCACATAAATATGTGGAACCTTTTATAACCCGCTACAATGTTTTGAAACATGAAGTAACCTTTGCAAAAAGACATATGAGTGTGATAATAACAACTAAGACAAATTCATTCCTAAGAATTATAAACATGTGTATAAAATACATCATGAAATTTTTTTATGTTGATGTAGAAATTATGCCTCATCTTCATCTTCTCCTAGTGCTTCTCTGAAAAATGGTTCTGAGTTTATAAGCTACAGGTCATGGGGATCAGTCCTGGCAATTTCTCCTCCTTTGTGAACCTTCTTATCTTGCTGTCTATCCATGATAGATGATTTAAAACCCTTTTCCATTTTATAACAATTGGTATCATATGTATGATGGAAATAAGAATATTTAGGGTTTTTTATTTGAATTTTGCACAATTTAGGATTTATTGAATGAAAATTACATGTACAACAATAGTGTGAGAATGAAAGGACTGCAAGTAGGATATGAGAGGAAAGAAAAAAATCCCTAAACTGGAAGAGGCTACAATCAAGAAACATTCATGGAAATTATGTGTAAAATAGAGGATTCACAATGTGATCCTTTAGTTTGCAACACACAGTCAGGTTTGCACCGCACAATAAGTTTGCAGAGCACATTCAAGTTTACAACGTGCAAACAAATTACATCAATTAGGGTTCAATTATAATACATCTCCAAGAAATTAAAATTTACATCAAGCAAATTTCCTGGTATATAAAGCTCACTCCTTGTTGTAGAAAACCAAACCAATAATTCCTTGAAGCTTTTAATCCGCCATCAATACGCTACAAAAAGTTGGCAGCGCTAGGAGTTTGCAACAACAATTAGTCTGCATCGCTTTCTTTGCAAAAGGAAATGAAGATGGAAAATGATAAACTCTTCTTTTGAAAACGGTCCTTTAGATCTACTTGATGATGTGATGGCATTGAAAACTAGAGTTCATCATTAGAGACTTTTGCAAAATGATAATCATAAAAAAAATTGACACATACTTTATTTTTGAATTCCTGTAAACTTTTAGGAGTCTCTTGACTCCTGAACATTCCATGTGTTAACAAAACCATTCATGTATATATGGATTTCCATGATTTCAATAAGGCATGTCCTAAGGAAAAATTCTCCACATTGTTTATCAATCATATTATTGACATGTTGGCGGGAAGCAAAATATTTTTCATTTATGGATGGATTTTCTAGTTACAATCTTATTCAGATTTGGCCCAAGGATCAACACAAAACAACAATTATATGTCCTTGGTTTACTTTTGCATACATGAAGATACCTTTTGGACTTAAAAATGTTGGTGCTACATTCCAACGGGCTATGTCTTTCACTTTTCGTTATTTGAAGCATATCGTTGATGCTTATCTGGATGATCTCATTGCTCACTCTCACAAGAGATTAGATTATTCGACTCATCTTAGAATTATTTTTGAAATATGTTGGTGCTATCCCATTAGGTTAAATATGAACAAGTGCATATTTTGCGTCATTTCGAGGCATCTTTTGGGATTCAGTGTTTCCAACAAGGGGATCATGGTTCATCCATTGAAGGTTGAGGCAATAATTCAGTTTCCTCCCTTGTAGAATATTCGTCAACTTTAGAGTCTACAAGGAAACACTAATTTCCTTCATCGATTTATATCCAATTATGTTGACATTCCCAAGGGGATTATTCACTGGTTGAAAAAGGGTGCCCTTTTCATTTGATAGGAATTTACACAATGATCCTTCTATGCATTCGAGAACACACTTGTTTCTTCCCCTTTTCTTAGTCCTCCAAATTATAGAATATATTTCTTCTTGTACATCGCAATAACAAAATCCACCATTGGAACGATGTTAGTTCAGGAAGATGATTAAATTTATGAGCACGTCATCTATTATCTCAATCATGGTTTGATCGGAATTGAACTGAATTATTCACATGTTGAGAAAATGGCTTTGGCAGTTGTTCATGCTATCCAAAGAATTCAACACTATATTCTTTTATGTAAGACTATTGTGATTTCCAATGTAAATACATTTCAATACATCCTCCCATGATGTATAATTGGGGGAAAATATAACAAATGGATCATCATATTACAAGAATTTGATTTGGAGTTTGTGTCTACCAAGTCCAAGAAATCATTGGTCTTTCCTAAACTTATGTCATAATTTCTTTGGGAGGATGAGGAAACCGTTATTACAGACTCATTTCTGAACAAGCATCTTTTCCTTATCGCTTCTAGCGATCCGTGTTATGGGGATATATTGGTATATCTCCAAAATATGAAATTTTCTTTGCATAATTTGTGAGATGAATGACGCTGTATCCACCATCAGGAAAATAACTACCTCATCATCAATGACACTTTGAATCGCTATTGGGTCAACTCAATTCTCTATCATTGTTTCACTCATAAAGAAGCGAAGGATGTGATTAATTATTTCCATAGTGGATCATGTGGTGGTCATCTATCTAGTATGGTGACATCCCAAAAATCTTGTGCGCCAGATGCTTTTGGACTATGATCTTTAAATATTGTGTTGAGGTGGTCAAATGGTATCAACCTTGTCAACTCTTTTCAAGAAATATATGAGAACATGTTGCTATGTTGTTTCCTACCATAACCATTTATCCCTTCACCAAGTGGGGGATTGATTTCAAAACATGCCACCCACCTTCGCCTAGGGGGCATCGATATATTATCATGTCCATTGACTACTTTAAGAAGTGGGTAGAGGCCATCACTACGTTCACAAACAATGGTGAGACTGCATCATTATTTATATTCAATCAGATCATTTTCAGGTTTGGAGTTCCGAGAGAGATTGTCATTGACGATGGAAGTCACTTTTATAACTGAATGATGACAACGTTAGAATCCAAATTGGGTTTTAAGAAGAAGTATTTTTCTTTGTATTATCCACAAGAGAATGGTTAAGTAGAGGTTGTTAACAAGTCTCTTAAGAGCATACTTTAATGCACTGTCAATGAGATTAAATCAAATTGGCATTTGATGCTTTATCTATCATTATGGACATACTAGACCTCGATTAAGACTATTATAGGATCCTTTCCTTTCCAACTCATCCATGGAGTGGAAGCAGTCATGCCAATTGAATTTCAGAGTCCTTTAAATATTGTTGTTGAGCTTCTTCCAGACATGAATGAATTGGAAACACATCTTGTTCACCTAGAACATCTCGATGAGTAGGGTCGTGATGTTACCGCGATGAATGAGACACAAAAAAATCATGTCAAGAGCCAATATGATAAGTCTGTTCCTCCAAGGAGTTTTTTTGAGGGTGACCTTGTTTTGGTTTACGATCAAGAAAAGGATGCATTAGGGGCAGGGAAGTTTAATACGATGTGGCATGGTCCTTAAATCATGAGGCATTCCCTTCGAAAGGGATATTAAAAGTTATTCAATTATGAAGGTAATGTGTTTTCACATCCCAGAAATGGGCTCCATATCAAGAGTTACTATGATTGAGCATTGATGCTCATAGGTTTTCCCCTTTGTAATTATTATACATTGGTAGTATTTATGACTTGTGTAGTTTTTTTTTTCCAACTTTCTTATAGTTCTTTTTCTTGATTGAAAGATGTCACTGGAGTCTTCGATATTCATTGAGTTCACATATGGTGCTATTTTTCACACTCAGAACCTTACTTCCACCACTTGGGTGATTTACTCACCTCTGGGCCAAGTGGTAGCATCTGGAGGTGATTTTCTCAGGCTAACAACCAATGTGGTCGAGTATAGCACCATGATTGAAATTATTAGGGATCATATTTTTCATGGTATTCTATATTTGGAAGTTCACCTAGATTCCCAGTTGGTAGTGTCACAATTGAATGGTGAATACTATGTGTGTGATCCTACGCTTATCTAATGATTCCTTTGGGTATGTCTTCTGGAATGTTATTTTAATTAAGTCATGTATGTTCACATTTCTAGGAGTTCAAATTCAGTATCTGATGCATATGCTAATTATGTTTAAGATTGGAATTTGTCTCATAATTAAAAATCATAAGCACATACAGATGAATGTGTATAAAATATTTCACATTTTCACATAAGTATATCAAGGAATATATATATATATATATATATATATATATATATTACTTTAATGTTCATTAAGTACAAAAATGTGGGTCGAAGTTACAAAATGGGTTCCTAGCCCCAAGTGTCTCTATAGAAAACTACAAAATTTCCTAAGAGCTAGAATAGCCACACCCAAGCCCATGGTACTCTAGAAATGTGTCGTTGCATGTGCTCCGATAGGTCCTCTATCTGCACCTTGGGTACTTGGTGTGTCAAATGGTCCAAAATATTCTAGATGTTTTGAATAACCCTCTTGACTCTTTCGTCCCTTTTGATTTCTTTCTTCGTGCCACGTCCTCTACGACGGTGGCAAGGGTATCCCTCATTCCTATTCATTCCAATGTTTACAAATTATGGTCATTTTTTAGCATTGTTTTCCACATAAAAAATATTTACTTTTTGGTTTTCTTCTTGAGAACCTTAATTTAATAAAATTAATAAAAATTAAATAAATTTAACAAACTTAAAATATTTTTTACCTATCTCTCCCAGTGTGGAACCAAGAGGAATGGGCATGTTTGGATCCCTAATGAATCTTATCCCTCCATAGGGATAGTTTTGAATGGCTATGATATAACGTTTCCACCAATCGAAGAAGTCCTTTTCATATGGATTTTTCAAACATCCGCCTCCTAGTCAATGCATAAGTTTGTCCAACGGAATAATACATGGTGCACAGAGTCTATGTGGAACTATGAAAACTCTCATACTAATAGCAGGTACCCTATCGAAGAAGATGGTACAAACGATACTACGATAACCAAACATTTTCATCATTCCTTGCTTACATTCAGTTATTTGTGTTTTCATTCTCTATAATAATGATGTGCTCCAATCATAGAGGCTAGGCTGCAAGAAATCTACGACGTAAAAAAATTGTGGCATGGACTCCCAATGGAATTCCATATATCCTACAAATTTAGTGATGTCCAATAAGATGATCTTCAGGCTCAAGCTCTTTATGCTTCATATTGGTACTTGAATCCCAACGCGTTGTGTCCCTAGAGTACAATAAAGGGCAATGTACTCCTCAATATTCATGCCCTCTCCTCCTCAAGTAGGGAGGTTGAAAACATCACCTTGCTATGAGATACCTACAATAAAGTAGATATATTTAACCTATATTTTTAAATGTTGACCATCGAGCATGAATGAATCTACATCCGAATCCCAACAGTGGATAAGAAGTTGTAGTATCCTTTTTTGAGCTCGCATATTTATTGACTCAAAAAACATTCTGAGACTGCACTGATAGAGGGCCTCCAAGGCCTATGCATCATCAATGACTTGGTTGTTTATAATTTCATGTTCTCTCTCCCTCCACTCTATCGCCATCCTATATTTTTCAAGAAGAAAAGAGGGGTTAGTATCTTATTTTTTCATTTTTGCGTAGGTGTATATGCCTTTCCTTTAAAACATTTGCATACATACATGATTTTTATGAAGGAACGACATGTATAGGGACACTTGTACGTGTCCCATGCTAAAGGGAGGCGTGTACAAGTCTTCCCCCTTTTCAAAACTAAAAATCCTACTTGAAAAATTAAAAAAATGGGAAAACAATTGAATGAAGTTGAAGAGGATGAAGAGATTTATTACCCGATTCAAACGATGTTTGATTCCAATCTATTTATCTCTTGTGTCAAAGGAATATCAGATGGTTTTCACACCAATTTCACTCTTTTGGTAAAAAATTCAAATGATATGGTAATTTCAATAATTTTCACTATTTTAATATAAATGTTTTCCATGTTTTTTTAGTTTTTTACCATATTTATATGTTTGGACACCTAATGATCTAAGTTTTGAGTATAGATAATTGTTTGAGTGTAGTTTTTTAAGGGAATATTATCAATATGGCATTTCTTATGTCCATTGGTACGTTTATTTGACTCTTTTAAGGCAACATTTTCGTCACTAGTATATAGGGTAGGTTATCTCTGCCTTGCATTTTTCAAAGTCAGTGACTATTATAAATCTACCTTAGGGTCGACCCCACTTACTGGTGACACAATCCTTTTCCCACTAATTTTAAGTGTCATTTTCTTAGTGGTAGAGTCTATCGTCCATGGGAATCCTAGATAGCACCTTGATTTTCCTTTTGGTTCCCATGATGAAACATTTTCATAGGATTGGGAGTCATGTCACACCATGACATTGCGTTGAAGCCTCGTATTCTTCTCAATATTTTTCTTCCTATTTACCTGTGGGGATCCCATACTTTTTTGTGTTTAGTTTTAATTGCATTGGATATTTACCGCTTGCACATTTGAGCCTAATGCCAGTTTCAATTTTTGTTGCTTAAACCATTTTTTCTTATGCATTCTCATCAATTTCTAGCTTCAATATATTTTCCTTTTCAACTTGACTCATGTATCCTAGGAGGAAACATTCCCTTGAGAGGCCATATCCTACATGTGTTTCCTTGCATTGAGCATAGGTATGTTCGTTGTGCTTGGAACTAGTTTGATTTATTGCGACACTCATTTCCTCTATGCATTTTATAATTATTTTATTCTTTTTAAATATTTCCAATATGAAAAAGACAAAATATCAAATAACAAAAAACAAGCATGGGAAAAAATCTTCTTTTTAGTTATTGGCAGCAGTCGAGTCACCTTTGAACAAAGAACAAACTAGAAAAAACCCTAACTCCCTCAAAAACCAGAACCCCAATAGAAATGCCTACTTACCTTACATCCAAGGAGTAACCAATAAGATTGTGAAATTCCTTAGCAAAACACATATCAAGATCTCCTTCAAACCACATGAAACCATCAAACAAACTATGATATCTGTTAAAGACAAACTTGACCCTCACAAAGGAAAAATAATTTACAAAATAGAATGCTCCTGCGACGAATGCTACATCAGTGAAACTGGTCATTCCTTCCAGATTAGGATTAAAGAACATGGATCTGACATAAAGAATGAACTCATTCGCATCTTCGCGTTGGCAGAACACTCCCTTAAAACAAAACACCATGTTCTCCTAGAAGACACCAAAATCTTAGCCAAAGAAGAACACCTCTTTAAACTATGAATTAGAGAAGCAATTGAAATCCTCAAAGACCCAAGCAACCTAAACAGAGACAAAGGCCTAGAATTAAATTATAATTGGCTCCCCTTGATCCATAAAAATAAGGAAAACAACAGATAATGTAACTCTCAATCTGACCTTCCCTTAAAATCAATTTTATTTATTATTAAAATTTTTACCTAATTAAACTATTTACCTAATTAACACCTTTAATAAAAAATCCTAACCTTAATCTATTATTAGCACCAACAAATAACCTTAAACACTAATCCAACCCCATACAACTTTATCTATTAAAACTTAATAATCCTAACATATAAAAGACCTTAATTTATTCTTTTACTTAACATATTAACAACTAATGAAATAAACAAACACACCTAAAAACACTAAATTAATTCTAAAACAACTCTACTATTTAAAAACTTAACTTTAACTTTAACCTAGAAAACCTTTCTACACCAATAAAACCTAAAACAACAAAACCACCTTCAATAAAAAAAAATTTAAATTAAAAGATTTTAATAAAAATTTAAATAAATCATAGGAAAACCCCTAAATGAACCTTAATAAAGCTTCAAATAATTGATTCACTCATACACCTTCAATTAATTGAATTACTTAAAATAACCTTAAAAATCTTAATAAACATTTTTTAATAAAATTTTTAAACAATTTTTAAAAAATAAAAAAACCCTAATTAAACCTAATCTAATCCTCACCATAAAACTCCAGGCGACACATAATTCTCCCCGCACACTTAGTATCATTATTTATTACCAACTCTTCCCTCCAATTAGAACCCATGCTTCTTGTCCTAATGATGGATCCTGATATGGATATGAAACGTCGACAATCCATTGACAATACTGTGGTCTCTCCGAACACGCCTGAAAACACTCCCCACCACATAAATCTCATCAATCAAAGAACAAACGTTTGAGTCTAGTCTCAATAGTTTGGGTTTAGTATGGATTTAGGAAACTGAACTAGTTACATAGAGTTTTACTCCGGTTGGTTATTCTTCCAATCACTATGGATATTTTGTCGATGCCTCCTACATCACAAACTTATGTCAACGTACTTTTTTAGTCTGTACTTCCTAAGTCACTCTATTATGTCATGCTTTTTGTTTAAAGGAAGTTTAACCTGCGTCGACCATTCCTCAAAATTCGTGACTTTGCAAGTCAACCATCTTGTAT
>JASDQU010104054.1:89101-117853 GCA_032191745.1 Picea mariana
AACCAATGGTTGTTGAAAGAGGCAAGACATGTTCCAGATCTAAGGAAAAGTCTAATTTCAACAGGGCAGTTGGAAAGTTAAGGTTGTATATCCATATTTATAGATAAGGTGTGGAAGGTCACCAAAGGACCATTGGTTATAGCAAAAGGAGAGAAGGTAGGTACATTGTATTTATGTATTAGTAATACTGACTCTTCTATATCTTTAGCTTCTACAAGAGTGGATACTACACTATGGCATCATAGGCTTGGATACACGAGTGATAAGGGGATGCATATACTTCACAAAAAAAAATTGTTGCCAGATATTAAACAAATTTATTTGGACTTCTGTGAGCATTGTTTTTATGGAAAACATAAGAGAGTCGTATTTATCAAAGTCGAAAAAGAAAAGAAGAGTGAAAGGTTAGAGCTTGTTCATATAGATGTATGGGGACCAACTCAGGTATCATCTCTTGGTGGCTCTCATTATTATGCTACTTTTATTGATGATGCAACTAGAAAAACTTGGGTTTATTACATTTGACAAAAAACTGATGTTTTTGATACTTTTAAGAAATGGAAAGCTTTGGTTGAGAATGAGACATGAAAAAGGTTGAAGTGTATCAGATCAGATAATGGAGGTGAATATTGCAACAAGGAGTTTGATGATTACTGTTCATACCATGGGATTCATAGAAAGAATAAAAATCTAAGAACACCACAAGAAAATGGTGTGCCAAAAAGGATGAATAGGACAATCATGGGGCGTGCAAAGAGTATGAGATTGCATGCTGGTTTGCCCTTACAGTTCTGGGTAGATGTTGTAGATACTGTTTTTTACTTAATAAACATAGGACCTTCAAGCTCTTTGGATGGTATGATTCTAGAGGAGGCATGGACATGAAAAAAGGTAAACTATTCTTTTTTGAAGACTTTTAGTTGTGAAGCATTTGTCCATATTGATAAGAAAATAGAACAAAGCTTGAGGAAAAATCCAAGAAGTGTACCTTTATTGGATATGGTGTTAATGATTTTGGTTATCACTTATGGATTTATGAAAATAACAAAATCATTCGGAGTAGAGATGTCATATTCAATGAGAAGGTCATGTACATAAATCAGTTGCAGGGAAATAAACAGGAACAATAAAAACTAGAATACATAGTGCTTGATGAGATCACTGAAACGGAAATTCCAAAGGAACCAGAAAATCAAAATGTACAACAATAGGAGCAACATGTACCTCAAACTCCTACAAGTGTGGTTAGAAGATCTACCAAGTTAAGTATACCCCCTGAACGATACTCTCCTTCATTGTATTATTTATTGTTGACTGATTCTAGTGAACCAAAATGTTATGAAGAGGCAATATAGGTAGACACCAAAAAGAAGTGGGAGCAAGGCATGAAAGAAGAAATGGATTCCTTGGTAAATAAATAGACTTGGGACTTGGTTCAGTTGCCTGCAGGAAAAAGAGCATTGCAGAATGAATGGGTTTACAAGTTGAAGGAAGAAGATGGAGGAAAAAAGCTGTACAAGGCTAGACTTGTTGTAAAGGGGTTTGCACAAAAGAAAGGTATAGATTTTGATGAAATATTTTCTTCTGTTGTTAAAATGACTTCAATTAGGACTATTTTAAGTCTTGTGGCAATAGAAGATTTACATCTTGAACAATTATATGTAAAAAAAACTTTTCTCCATGGGTATTTGGAGGAAGAGATTTATATGTAGCAGACACAATGGTATGAGGTCAAAGGGAAGGAGAATCTGGTATGCAGGTTGAAGAAGAGCTTGTATGGACTAAAGAAATATCCAAGGCTATGGTATTTGAATTTTGATAGGTTTATGATAGAACAGGTTTATAATAGATGTCATTTTGATCACTGTGTTTATTTTAAAAATCTAGAAAATGGAAGCTACATTATCTTGATATTGTATGTATATGACATGCGTGTTGCAGGGTCTAATAGATATAAACATGCTCAATAAGAAATTATCTAATTCATTTGCGATGAAGGATTTGGGTCCTGCAAAGAAAATCCTTGGTATGAGAATAACGAGAGACAAGAAAAATCACAAATTGACATTGTCTTAGGGTGAGTACATAGAGAAGGTGTTGGGGAGGTTTAAAATGCAGAATGCAAAACTAGTTAGTACACCTTTGGCCTGCCATTTCAAATTAACTAAGGAAATGTGTCCCAAGACACAAGAGGAGATAGAATACATGTCTAGGGTCCCTTAGTCATTAGCAGTTGGCATCTTGATGTATGCAATGGTTTGCACAAGACTATATATTGCACATGCAGTGGGAATTGTGAGAAGGTATATGAACAATCCAGGTAAAGAACATTTGGAGGCAGTAAATTGGAATCTCAGGCATTTGAGAGGTACTGCTACTCATGCATTATGTTTTGGCAGTTCAAACACTTTTCTATAGGGATATGTTGATTCATATATGGCAGGTGATAAAGATAACAGGATGAGCACCACATGGTATGTTTTTACTATAGGTGGAACAAAAATAAGTTGGATTTCGAAACTACAAAAGGTTGTTTCACTTTCAACAACAGAAGCATAGTATGTTTCTACTACAGAGGCTAGTAAGGAAATTATTTGATCACAGAGGTTTATGGAGGAATTAGGAAATAAGTGGGAGAATATCAGGTTGTACTGTGATAATGAGAGTGCCATTCATCTTGCAAAGAACTCAACCTTCCATTCGAAGACTAAGAATATATAGCTGAAGTACCATTTTAAACGATCCGTCTTGGAAGATGGACATTTGAAGTTGGAAAAGATACACACTAGCCATAATCCTGCAAACATGTTAACAAAGGGATTAAATAGGGAGAAACTGAGTTCTTTCTCAGTTTCATTTGGTCTTCAAGCATGAAGATGAAGATGAGAAATTTTCCAGGTCCAAGAAGGTTCATAGTCCAGCAGATACAACATCGGTGGAGTTAGTGAGATCGGTCTCCAAGTGGGAGATTTTTGGTTGTGGAGCCTGATTATCTTCCTGATTCAGAGGTCTTTGTTTTTAGCCATGTTTATACCCCATGAAGTCTTTACACCCCATACAAATGTACACTATTCCACGTGGGGGAGTGCAGAGGGGGGTTACCCCCTCTACTGTAGGTTGTATCCCTTCATTTGATGGATAATAATAAAAGAAGGACCTGACAATTTCTCTGGTGGACATAGCCCACACTAGGTGAACCACGTATATCTATGTCTCTATTGTATTGTGTATATTCTATGTTTTATTTTTGCATTTGTTTTATTTTATTGCTCCGCGATCCTATTTTTCTAAAAAAGTGGACATGATCGTGGAAGAGTACATAGAAATATTCTCCTCACTGACCAGGGTACCAGCGTACTTCTAAGTCAAGCATCCAATTGATTTGACCCCCGGTGCACCTCTTCCTAATAGACCAATATATCATCGCTCACTGATGGAAAATGATGAAATCAAGTGTCAGATCCAAGAGATTCTTCTAAAGGGGCACATCATACCTAGCTCCTCCCCTTGTGGAATATTGATTGTACTGGTGCAAAAGAAGGATGGGACCTGGCGAATCTACATTTATTAAAATTCATTAAACAAAATCATACTCAGGAACCGATACCCAATTCCCAGGATTGATGACCTTCTTGACCAACTCAAGGGGGAAAAGTTCTTCAACAATATTGACCTAAATTCTAGATACCACCAGGTTCCCATCGAACCAACTCATGTATGGAAGAAAATATTCAAATCTAAAGAAGGTATCTTTGAATGGATAGTCATGCCCTTTGGCTTAACAAATGCACCAACCACTTTCAGGAAGTTGATGGATGATGTATTAAGACCCTTCGCCAGCTCTTTTGTGGTGGTATATTTGGATGACATCCTCATCTTCAATAGAACTTGGGAGGAGCACGTGCGACATATTCAATAGGTTTTGAGCACCCTTTAACAATACAAGCTATATTCCAACTTAGAAAAATGATCCTTTGGCATGAACATGATCTAGCTAATATCCAAGTCATCTATGATTGGCCAGCCCCAACCACACTAACTGAGCTTCAGAGCTTCTTGGGATTGGCCAACTTCTACCGAAGGTTTGTGTTGGGATTATCCCATATTGCATGGGCCCTCAACCAAGTGACCAAGGGCAGTGGAAGGGAAAATTTGTGTGGGGGGAGGAACAATAATGATCATTCGATGATCTGAAGCATCGCTTGTGCTCAACTCTAGTAATCTCCATAACCGATATGAAACAACCATTCGAGATTGAGACTAATGCATCTGACTATGCTATAGGCGCAGTTCTCACTCAACATAGTCATTCGGTGGCATACCATAGTGAGACACTTTGAGATACTGTTTGGAAATACCCCACCTATGATAAGGAAATGTGTTCCATTGTACAATCCTTTTGGCAATGGAAACATTACATTATGGGAAAGGAGACGATCATCCACACTAATCACAAGCCCCTGTAGTTCATGCAGACACAAGGGAAATTGAAGAATGACTGCCATCAAAAGTGGTCCACCTACTTGCAAAAATTCCATATCAACATCAAGTATAATACAAGGAGCTCAAATCGTGTTGCTGACTACCTCAGTCGACCTCCCATGGATGCACTCACCACTGTTCTCCATTCGTGTGGACATGAGGCATTTGAGTGGCCCCAACTTTATCAACAAGATCCAGACTTCACCACCACCTATCAACTCTTGGGTACAGGCATGACTATCACCGCTTTTCATGTTCAGGAAGGACTGTTATGCCATCTGGTCCATCTATGTGTTCCTACAAGCGAGCGTGCAAAAATGACTTTGGAAGCTCACTACAGTCGGATGGTAGGACATTTTGGCGTGGAGAAAACTGTGATCATTCTCCAGAAACATTTTTGTTGGAAAAAAATTCGGCATGACGTAAAAAAGTATATCCAATATTGCAATTCCTGTGCCATTTCCAAGCCAACCATCAAGAAGCAAGGCTTATACACCTCTATTCCTACTCCCAAGAATCCTTGGGAATCCATCTCAATGGATTACATGTACAACCTTCCATCCACCAAGCAAGGAAATGATTGTGTATTTGTGGTCGTTGATCGGATTTATAATATGGCCATCCTCATAGCCTACAAGAATAACATCACCGCAGTAGATACTGCCAAGATCTTCTTCAAACGAGTATGGATCCATTTTCGGATACCACAGACCATCATCTCCGACTTGGAAAATAGGTTCCTCAACACATTTTGGTCGATTCTCTGGTCACTGTTGGACACCAAGCTCACTAAATCCACTTCTTTCCACCCCCAAACAAATGTCCAAACAATGTCGTCAATCAAATGACTGTGCACATCCTGCACATGTACAACTCTAAGCATCCACATACATGGGATGAGAGTCTCCCCTATGTTCAACATAGTTACAACAAGGCTCTCCATTTCTCTACTGGCCATAGCCCATTTCAAGTGGGGCCGAGATTCCAATCCTTGGGTCCCATTGATGTTGCACTACTTCTGGAAACCACACAGATAAAATATTCCCATGTTTAGTTTGATATCGACAAAGCCACTAGATTCATTGAGCGGATTCAACACGTCATCCAACAGGTCCATGAGATTTTTCAAAAAGCCAATGCTAAGTACAAGAAATGCCATGATCAACACAGGGTCCCGCACCAGTTTTAGGTTGGAGACAAGGTTTGGTTACACTTGCATAAGGAGCATCTTACAGGGCCCCATAGGAATCTCCGCCCACTTCTCTATGGGCCTTACACCATCACCAAGGCTGTGTGTAACAATTCTTTTGAGCTCAACACTCCACCATTCCTTGGCTTGTACCTAGTGTTCAATGTAGACTTCCTTTGACCATATTTTCCACCATTATTGGACACCTCAGATATCACAGAATAACTAACACCAACAAAGATCAACCCTCACTATATGGAACAAGCATCCACTAATTAGATAGTGGACACATAGGTCAAGGGCACTCGCCAACAAAGGATCCAACTTTATCAGGTTGTCAAGGAAGGGAATCTCCTACACCAAGGCAAGTGGCTCACCCAAGGCCAAATCCAACAAAAGTTTCCTCACCTGATGGGGGAACTCAATGCAATGGAGAAGATTTCTTCCTAAGGGGGGAGGATTGATCCAGGTGGATATTGGTGGCCTCCCACCTATTCCAACTAAATCCTCTTGTCAGTTTTAGTTCAACACATTTTTCTATACTTCTTTGTAATTGTGGGTTATACCATTCTGGGGATGTATGAATCCCTACACATATTCCATGTGGATACTAGTGGCCTCTCACCTAATCCAACTGGTTTATTTTGTATGTTTTCATGTTAGCACATCTTTCTGTACTTCTAGGGCTATTTTGGAGCCCTAAACAATGTTTTTTTGGCTCTCGACAGTCAAACTATAGACATAGTCAGAGTTTAATGGTGTAATGTGTATCTCTCTAAAATAAGTTTCCAACGGGCTATCACACACCTAAAACAGAGATCGTATGCAAAAGTTACGACCCTTGGAAGTTGAGGTACCAACTTACCCATAGGATCCCACATGAATTTTGGTGTTTTACCTCCTAGGGTTATGTTTTTGAATGTTTAGGGTTTTGGAATTTATGAGTAATATTAAAAATGCCTCTGGAGCCTCATTGTAATCATTCTTCTCAAACAGATGCACGTAGCAGTCACATCTATTCTTAGAGATAATTACCACCATTCAAGAAAGTGTTTCAATTCTGTAGTTTTACAGTTTCAACCTATTTGATTTATTCAATAGAAGATATTGTTCATTGGATATCCGTGTTGTTATTTATACTCGTGTGTGGGAAGGAAAAACAACAAGCATTCAATGATTTGAAGCATCGCTTGTGCTCAACTCCAGTACTCTCCTTGCCCAATCTGTAACAACTGTTCGAGATTGAGACTGATGCATCTGACTATGATTTAGGTGCAGTTATCACTTAGCACGGTCATCTAATGGCATACCATAGTGAGACACTCTTATATACTATTCGAAAAAACCCCACCTATGATAAGGAAATTTATTCCATTATACAATCCTGATGGTAGTGGAAACATTACATTCTGGGAAAGAAGACGATCATCCACACTGATCACAAGCCCCTGTAGTTCATACAGAGAAAGGGGAAATTGCAGAATGACCACCATCAGAAGTGGTCCACCTACCTGCAACAGTTCCATATCAACATCAAGTATAAGATAGGGAGCTCAAATTGTGTTGTTGACTGCCTCAGTCAACCTCCCATGGCTGCACTCACCACTATGATCCATTCATGTGGACCTGAGGCATTTGAGTGGCCCCAACTTTAACAACAAGATCTAGACTTCGCCACCACCTATCAGCGCTTGGGTACAGGTGCGAATGTCATTGATTTTCACATTTAGGACAAACCGTTATGCCATTTGGGCCATCTTTGTGTTCCTGCAAGTCAACATGAAAACATGATTTTGGAATCCCACTACAGTCGGATGGCAAGACATTTTGGCATGGAGAAAAATGTGGTCATTCTCCAAAATTTTTTTTATTGGAAAAAACTTCAATAGGATGTCACCATGTATATCCTATATTTCACTTCCTGTGCCATTTCCAAGCCATCCATCAAGAATCAAGGCTTATACACCCCTCTACCTACTCTCGAGAAGCCTTGGGAATCCATCAAATCAAATTTTCTTGGAAAGTGTGCCTCTTCAAATTATCTCCAGTCTCCCTTGAAAAGTGTGTCTCCCTTCTCCTTTAGAGCTACCTTTATTCACTCATTAATGAGTAACTTCCCTAACCCTTGATCTTCCAAAGAAATAAATGGTCTTGAGATCAAATATTTGCCTTTTGAGATCAACGGTTGTGAATTAATCATCCATTGAGTTCACTTAAATCACTTAAGTGACCCACACTTCATAAATTCACTTTTACCCATTAAATTCTAAAAGGCTCAACTTGACTTTATAAAATCACTTTATAAAGTCACTTTATGAAAACACTTTATAAAGTCACTAGAGAGATAAATTTTCTTTTTCTCTTCTACATGCTGGGTGCCACCAATGCAGAAGTACCTCTAAGCTATAAACTCTAACAATCCGTCTTGGTGAGGGATGTACTTCTAGTACCTCCACCAGAATCTATAGCCAACTCCATCATCTCATTTTCTGTTGTAGTTTATCCCTCTGAACTATAATCCTTTGCTCCCTTTGAACTGGAAGCCACTTATGATACCTGGGCTGAAATCTAATCCAAAGGCCTATCCATCCAATATATGCTCCTAATATTGTCCTCACTCTCTTGAGAATCCATCTGTTTCATATCATACTTTATGAGTCCTCTAAGAGTACTGGAAGAATACTGAGTGCTCAATATCAACTCACTCTCCCGAGAAACCTGCTCACTCTCTGACACTGAGACAGGCTCTGAATCCAAGATTCCATTAGATCCAACCATATACTATCCTAGAAACCTATATAACCTATCATGACTAACACCAAGAAATACTCTTGTGTCTAGAGTAGCTCCCTCTGGATATAGAAACACCCATCCATAGAATAATACAAGTCCAAACCCATCAATCTCCAAAGTTGACAATGAGATAAATTTTATTGTCATCTCTAGAATAAAAGACACATCGACTACTTCTAGAAAGCCTCCTAACTCTAATTATAGTCTTGCACTTCCAACCCCCTTTACTGCAAGTCTTGAGCCAAATCCACTATCTACACAACAGTCTGAGTCTATCTCTGAAATACTAAGGAACACTGACCTCACTCCTGTCATATGCCGATATATACCACTTTCCACAAACGACGTTGTAATGTCTTCGAACAATGGACAACCACTGCTTGAAGGGAAAGTCATTAGAGAAATTTTTGTCTCAAATTTCTCAGTGAAATAACCAACGTCAGCTGATGCTGATACCTATGAGTCCTTCTTATTCTTGTTCTTCTTGTTCAAACATTGACTAATATAGTGGTTAGTCTTGTGACATGCAAAGTATTTCACTTTTCTCATGTCCTTCTTCTTGTCTTTTCTCTTTCCCATAAGAGAAAAATTATTCTTGTCTACACCACCCTCTTCCTTCTCCTGATCTCTACTCTGAGAATCCTTCTGGATCTCCTCCTGAGTAAATTCATCCAACAGTATGCTCCAATATGGGAGATTCTCTCTCACCAACACACACTTCACAAAAACATCCCACTCTTTGGTGAAGCCCTTGAGAGATATGCACACAAACTTCGAGTTTGGAATAATCTCCCCTACAACTTCCAACTCATCATTCACCTATCTAAGTAGAGTGAGATAGGAGGCCACAGTCTCTCCCTTGGAAATCCTAGTGTTGTGGAGCTTGTCCCTGAGGGCCATATTCCTATTCTCATTCTTGTTCCCGTACAAGGATTTTATTGCATCCCACATTTCCTTGGTTGTCTTCTTCTCAGAAAAATGTGGAATCAGGTGGTCTCTCACTCCATCCAAGATTATCCTTTACACCCTTTCTTCCTTCACATCATGGAAATTTAGAGAAATGTGATCTAATGAAGTTATTTACAATGTGGTATTCACAAATTCCCACAACTTGTTCTCCTTGAGAACAACTGTTTTCATCACCTTCCACTACATGTAGTTGGGGATCCCCTCCAACCTATCCTCATAACTGATACTGGAAGCCATCTTTGTCCAACTGAAAAAAACCCTTTCTTCCCCTTCTTATTCCAAGAAAAAACCCTACAAGTCATTGCTATCCAAGTGCAAAACTTTGTCTAATGAACCTTAGAGCCCAAGGTCTAATACCATGTAAAAATATACCAGAAAAACACTTAGCCAAAAACCTATATTTCAACCTCCAATAGCCATTCACCAATAATGCAAATTAACTCGGCATGGAACTGGGACTATCAATAGAAACATTAAATGACTAAGATCTGAAACTTAGAAACGGAAAATAAATGAATAATGGACAACATTTAAACACATTTGACACAAGAAGTTTATAGGAAATGCCTCTAGAAAAACCCACAAGGGGAAAACCAGTCAATGAGATATTCTTCTTATTAAGCTCATAGGAAAAGTTTTATTTTACAACAACAATATTTTTAGCATTAAATACTTAGTACTTATCTAGAAAAATGTGCGGATAGTCCACATAGATTTCTATGCCAATTCTACCTTGAAAAACATGCCAAGATGTTGTACATGTTGTACGACCTTGTAGAGTCAACACAACAACAAACTACACCTCAAAAACTGTGCCTAAATATATCTTGTATGGTACAACACCCTGCTGTACAGATTTCTCTTAGAAAATTTCCTTGGAAATCATGTCAAACTTCAGCTGAATGGCTACCTCGACTTTTGTTCCTTACTCTTGTTGTAATGCCAACAATAAATTTTGTACGACCTTCCTGTAGCATTTATATGGACTATATTAAATGTTGATTTCTCTCCTTGGGATGCATTCCAATCCTATCCTAGGTATGCATTCCAATCCTCCTTCCTACTATTCTATTTCCTTCCGCTCAAAATTTCTTGGAAACTGTTCCTCTTCAAGTTCCCTCTAATATCCCTTGGAAAGTGTTCCTCTTCAATTTCCAATTAACTTTGTCATAGGATTTTGATAAGTCTAGCTTTAAAATAATTGTTGGTTGATTAGATAACTGTATCGAGAGTAATGCTTCTTGTGCTATTGTCACAATGTCATGGATTTTCCTGCGGTGCAAAAACCCGTTTTTTTTTTTTTGTGATAAATTCACTCAGGAATGGATTTAGTCTTAAATATATAACATTTCCCACTAGATTGTATATCATGTATTGTAGCACACAATGGGTTGGTAATCGTCGAAAGGAACTCCATCTTGTTTTTTAGGGATGAGGGTTATAAAAGTGGAGCTCATATAACCAAACACCTTCTTATAGATCTGAGACTCCCTTAACACCTTCAATAGATAGTCCATCAATAAATCATAAAATCTAGTGACAAATTCTACCATTAGAACATTCGGTCTATGGCTCTTACCTTTCCGTATGGAGGCTAGAGCTGCTTGTACTTCTGATTATGAGACTGCTACCTCTAGTGCCTTAGTCATTTCTTCCGAGAATATGGGCGAGGATTTGGAAATGAATTCCATGATTTCTTTAATCAAGAATCCTTCACGATCGTTGAAACATGATTGGAAATGGTGAACTCCCTCCTCTTCCATGTCTTTAAACATATGAACTAGAGAACTGTTCAACAACTTAATCTCCCATATTGTGTTTAAGTTTTGTTGATGGTTAGCATATTGATGAAATAATTTAGTGTTGTTATTGATCTCCTTATTCCATATTACGTGACTCTTAAAACACCATGTTGCTTCCTCCTATAATATAGAGTTTCGAAGGGATTCCAAGGCACAAAGTTGAGATAAATATGTGACATAGAGAGTGCCCAAATCATTTCCTGCATACAAGCTTTAAATATTCATTTTGGCCTCCTTCAATGAGGCTTGCATCTTTTCCTTAAATGATTTTTTCCACTTATTTGTGGTCTCTTTGATTCAAGAAATAATGTTCTCCATTTGAAACATAAAAGAGGAGGATGTGGAGGGGGTCAGGTGCACCCTGACATCCTCAACCAGTTTTATATAGCCTTTTTCCACAAACCAAGTACAATTAAATTTAAATGGAGAGGGAGTGTTCACTCCAATGAAGTCCATTTCAAACAACAAAGGAAGATGATTAGACTAACCTTCGGTGGAGACCCATGGTTTTAAAATAAATTAACTGTCCATAAAGGATTCCAACACTAGGAAACAATCCAATCTTTTAGAGATCGTCGCATCATCTACACAAAAGTTTCACCATGTTGGCACCAACTTCATTGGTCCTACGTCCACCAATTTATGTTTTTTGAGGAATAACATGAGAAAACCACTTTTATGTGTTAGCCTTTCATTTCCCCCCCACACCTCTCTCATGGAAAAATTCAGGTTTACATCTCCATTGATGATAGCGAAAGGGTCTTCCAGAGCCTTAGAGGCTGAAATTTTTTCCCAAAAAGGGACATGATCCATGTAATTCCTGTATGTATTCAATTCAAAAATCCGGATTCCCATACTTTTATCTTCCAACTGTACTAAAATATAAGAGTTGAGAGTAGTCTCAGAGTGATATTTAAAAACAAATATCCATTCTGAAAGCAATCCTCTCAACTGCTCATTTTCATCCAATGTACAAAAGGACCAATTTTTTAGCCATGGTTCAAAAAATTCATTGGCTCTTTGACCATCCACCATAGTTTCATGAATTAAGATAATGTTTGGTTTATGGATTTGAATGAGTCATTTGAGGGATAGTTTTTTACAGGAATCCCCAAACCCTTTGGTATTGAAAGAGAGAACAATCATGAAGGATACCTTTTAAGGGATTTCCCTACTCCAAGGTCCCCGACTATGGTGAATTTGTTTCCTTTTTTGATGTCTTGCATAGCCTTTATTGAGCCTTCAATAGGTTGGATTTACTTCCAACCGGGTTAGGATGAAAAGGGTAAAAGGATAAACCTCCATATGACAAAGAGTTCTCTTTGATTTTTACCCATTAGCTAAAGGCATATCCCTTTTTAGGAGATAACTTTTTACCTATAGGTGTAGGAAGTTAGGCAGATGCCCCTGCCTCCTAGTCTATTTGTGGATGAAACTGGGAGGCTTGGGGGATGAATTAGGGAGAGAGAGGTGGGATTTTTCCCTTCCATGGGGACACATTTGACATAAATATTTAGTGCGAGTGGGGGTCCACTTCCTTGTCTAATAATAACTTCATAACAGAGGGAAGATGAATTAAAGGGAGAGAGTGAATTTGAGTGAAATTAACATGAGTAGCTACCTAAGGGACATGCTCATACTTGGAATGACATCTAGTCTGATGCTTGGTCCTTTTTTTCATCCAAGTAGGTTGGCTTCATACCTTGCATACCAATCTATAGAGAAACTTTATATTTTTTAACCCAAACATTTTTACCATTGTTTACATCAGGGACCAACTTGCTGCATTGTCTTTGAAGGTGACTGATTTCATGAAAAACAAAGCATTAGAAGGGAAACCTTCAATAGTCAACTTTTTATCTGCAAGTTTTATTTCCAAGGATGAGCTCAATATCACCTACAAGACCATCCCAAAGGTCTACTTCGACTTGCACTAGAACCATCGACGATCAACATTTGTCTCCTAACTATGCTCTAGCCTACAAAACTTCCCAATCTTATTCCCGATTGGAATCAATGATGACTCAGTCCAAAAAACCAGTGGAAGGCTAGGAAGAATTTACCACACCCTTTGAATGGCCACCAGAGCCCTGGCTAGTTTGAAATCCACTGCCCACTTTTGAATGACTAACCTTGATAGGCCCTATTTCCATTTGTGCCCAAAGATTAAATTTTTATCGCTTCAGAGGTAAACTTAAAATAGAGACAACCACAAGCCAAGACATGGAAAAAACACATATAGCCTAAAACGAGTGTCCAATTGGACTCCAACCACTAATATAAAGAGTTTTCTCAAATGATATTTCAACAAAACTTCCTTACCAAGGTTTTACCCATGATAATTGGTAGGTCTTCCATCTGAACGTCTCTTCTCACAACCATGGAAAATTTCTCACTTCAGGCACGAATACATATTTTATTTTCTATTACCTCACCCTATAAATTACCTCCTTACTAGTGACCTCATCACCTTTAATTTCCTAAATACAATCACATGATGGTGTATTCTAAGAAGGAGACGCAAGCCTCCATGCATAGTTAATGGACCTAAATTTTTTCTCATGGAAATTAAGATGTAGAGTAACTCCAATGTCTTTGACCATTGCTTCTCCCAGTATGATGGGCCTTGGGGAGTGAACCTTCTCACATGTGCATTTTGAAGATTGAGTTATCATGATCTTCCCACCCTCTATCATGTATGGAAAGGTCCCATGATATAATTCATTATTCAGTCTGAATTCTATGATCTAGTACAAACTGTTCTAGTAATCTAGTTGTTCCTCATCCATGCCGGAGAGGCAACAAAACTGGCCATTGGAATTTGGAGACTAGCTGGAGAAGAACCATAGATGAGATGGAAAAACTCCCTGGCATGGAAGAACATACCATTATGGATCACCTCTCGTGTCACCTCTTCCTCTCTACTCCTCGAATGGAAAAAAACTAGATGGGGTTGCCAGAAAAAACTCCGAGGGTGCTAAAGTTTTTCATAATGTTACACATATGTTTTGTATTAAATTGATTTTTTTTGAAATAAAAAATTATTTGAAATTTTTTTCGTTTCGAAAAACATATTTCACGGATTCCTGGGTGTTATCCTTGCAATTCGATTTGGTAGAAGATCTTTTCCATGCTAGGATGGCCATGCTATTGTCTGAAGTTGAGATATCTTATCGAGCCATCCGACAAGTTGTTGTAGATTTTGATCCTACTCCTTCATGGATGAAAGAAGTGGATAAACTCACAGAGACCATATGGGCCCCAAATTATTCAAATTCACTTGATTGTATTGGTATTTTGTTTCCTTATTATGAAGCTATTTTTGAGGCAATGGCAAGGTTGAAATGACCTTGGGAGGATTACATCACCGATCTAATCTCCTCCTAGAACTCAATTGAGTTGAAAAAAAATAATTTCGATAAATTTGAGTGGAGGTGTTGATCACCCCGTGAACCCCTTAGAAAAGCACGATGTCTATATTGAGGGGAACATGGAAAATAATCATAAACTATTTCAATTGACATCTCCAAGACCCCCGATGTTGTGGAAAATGTGTTTATTAGTGTGTATTGTTCCCCAAAAGAGATCCAAATGTATACCTCTTTGTTTAAAGAGTTTCGTGACATGTTTTTGTGGTCTTACGAAGAAATGTTAGGAATAGACCCCCGTATTGTTGAACATGAAATTCAAATGTATGAAAACGATAAGGTTGTTCGAAAAATGTTGCGATGTGTGAATCCAAGGAAGGCATGAACAATCAAGGAGGAGGTAGAGAAACTACTTAAGGTTGGTTTCATCCATTCAGTTCCCCTTACTAAATGGGTGTTGAATCCCATTCCGATAAATAAAAAATAAGAAACTTGTTAGCACTAGAAGTCACACCTAGACCATTGTAGGTGTAATCCTAATACCCATCAAAATTTGAATAATTAAATCAATTTTATGGTTGGTGGATAAACAAGAAAGAGCAAGAAAGAGGGAAACATACTGTTTGCATTGACATTCCATTGGGCATGGAGTCATAAACACCTTACAGATCAAAGGCAATAAAGTTGCATAATAGACAAAAGGGCTATGTAATGATGAACAAAAGAATGTAGTAGATGGCACTAAGCAAAATATTCATCAAGTAGTGATCCTCTCTACAAAATGAATTAAAATAATACTTGAACATAAATCATGAAAGGAGGCAATCACTGCAAATCCTTTCAATCTCATGAATTCTCCTACCCATGAAAAACCATTGATATTCAATACCTGATAAATATTCAAGAAAGAGGATGAGAAAAGTAATGGAAAATAAAGAATGCAATCTGATAAAAAACTCTCATGAATATTTAATGGTAGAAAATGTGATTACAAATAAGCCCTTAGGATTACAAATAAGAAGATAAATTGCTCCTCAAAATCTCTCCTCTCTTGGATTATGAATTGAACCCTCTCCTTAACAAAAAAATTCTATATATAGTGTATCATTCCTTCATACTCTAAATAGGTCGAATCCCAAGTGGTTGCACTGTATTCCCTTTTCTCTAGGAGTTGTTATAACAAGGTGAAGCAAAAAATCCACCTAGCTCCTATTTTTTTGGATTTTGTCTATTGTAATAAATGTCTTTTGAAATAGGTCATGCTGCTTGATCTGGTGATATAACACATGTCCCTCATTTCAAAATACCTCCAAGGAAACCATTCGAACCCCCTCAAACATGTGTCAACCCTCCTACATATCAGATTTATCAGACTGTTAGAGTTTGCAGCGCAATTTCAGGATTCACTGCAAACTTCCCTGTAGGTGATGATTTCAATGTTTCCCCTGAACGACGAACTGGGTTAGGTTGATTTTTGGTCATAAAGTCAATAATTTAATTATTCATATCTACAAAATGTTTTAGAAGAACCCATATTGTAATTTAAAAGTTGTGATGAAAATACGATTCTGCTGTGTACTAATTTGCTAAAAACTGTCCCAAAACTATCAGTTCACAAGGCCTTTGACAACATGCACTGTGAACTTTCCTATAGGTGCATTTTTACATTCAAAATTGATTTAAACTATTAAAACTTGCACATAAATATGTGAAACCTTTTATAACCTGCTACAATGTTTTGAAACATGAAGTAACCTTTGCAAAAATACATATGAGTGTGATCATAACAGCTAAGACAAATTCATTCCTGAGAATTATAAACATGTGTATAAAATACATCATGGAAATTTTTTATGTTGATGTATAAATTATGCCTCATCTTCATCTTCTCCTAGTGCTTCTCTGAAAAATGGTTCTGAGTTTATAAGCTATAGGTCATGGGGATCAGTCCTGGCAATTTCTCCTCCTTTGTGAACCTTCTTATCTTGCTGTTTGTCCATGATAGATGATTTAAAACCCTTTTCCCTTTTATAACAATTGTTATCATATGTATGATGGAAATAAGAATATTTAGGGTTTTTTATTTGAATTTTGCACAATTTAGGATTTATTGAATGAAAATTACATGTACAACAATAGTGTGAGAATGAAAGGACTGCAAGTAGGATATGAGAGGAAAGAAAAAAATCCCTAAACTGGAAGAGGCTGCAATCAAGAAACATTCATGGAAATTCTGTGTAAAATAGAGGATTCACAATGCGATCCTTTAGTTTGCAACACACAGTTAGGTTTGCACTGCACAATAAGTTTGCAGAGCACATTCAAGTTTACAATGCACAAACAAATTACATCAATTAGGGTTCAATTATAATACACCTCCAGGCAATTAAAATTTACATCAAGAAAATTTACTGGTATATAAAACTCACTCCTTGTTGTAGAAAACCAAACCAATCAGTCCTTGAAGATTTTAATCTGCCATCAATACGCTACAAAAAGTTGGCAGCGCTAGGAGTTTGCAACAACAATCAGTCTGCATCGCTTTCTTTGCAAAAGGAAATGAAGATGGAAAATGATAAACTCTTCTTTTGAAAACGGTCCTTTAGATCTACTTGATGATGTGATGGCATTGAAAACTAGAGTTCATCATTAGAGACTTTTGAAAAATGATAATCATAAAAAAAATTGACACATGCTTTATTTTTGAATTCCTGTAAACTTTTAGGAGAGTCTCTTGACTCCTGAACATTCCATGTGTTAACAAAACCATTCATGTATATATGGATTTCCGTGATTTCAATAAAGCATGTCCTAAGGAAAAATTCTCCACACTGTTTATCAATCATATTATTGACATGTGGGTGGGAAGCAAAATATTTTTCGTTTATGGATGGATTTTCTAGTTACAATCTTATTTAGATTTGGCCCAAGGATCAACACAAAACAACAATTATATGTCCTTGGTTTAGTTTTGCATACATGAATATACCTTTTGGACTTAAAAATGTTGGTGCTACATTCCAATGGGCTATGTCATTGGCTTTTCGTTATTTGAAGCATATCGTTGAGGCTTATCTAGATGATCTCATTGCTCACTCTCACAAGAGATTAGATTATTCGACTCATCTTAGAATTATTTTTGAACTATGTTGGTACTATCCCATTAGGTTAAATATGAACAAGTGCATATTTTGCGTCATTTCGAGGCATCTTTTGGGATTCATTGTTTCCAACAAGGGGATCATGGTTCATCCATTGAAGGTTGAGGCAATAATTCAGTTTTGTCCCTTGTAGAATATTCGTTAACTTTAGAGTCTACAAGGAAAAACTAATTTCCTTCATCAATTTATATCCAATTATGTTGACATTCCCAAGGGAATTATGCACTGGTTGAAAAAGGGTGTCCTTTTCATTTGATAGGAATTTACACAATGATCCTTTTATGCATTTGAGAACACACTTGTTTCTTCCCCTTTTCTTGGTCCTCCAAATTATAGAAGATATTTCTTGTTGTACATCGCAATAACAAAATCCACCATTGGAACGGTGTTAGTTCAAGAAGATGATTAAATTTATGAGGACATCATCTATTACCTCAATCATGGTTTGATCGGAATTGAATTGAATTATTCACATGTTAAGAAAATGGCTTTGGTAGTTGTTCATGCTATCCAAAGAATTCAACACTATATTCTTTTATGTAAGACTATTGTGATTTCCAATGTAAATACATTTCAATACATCCTCCCATGATGTATAATTGGGGGAAAATATAACAAATGGATCATCATATTACAAGAATTCAATTTGGAGTTTGTGTCTACCAAGTCCAAGAAATCATTGGTCTTTCCTAAACTTATGTCATAATTTCTTTGGGAGGATGAGGAAACTGTTATTACAGACTCATTTTTGAACAAACATCTTTTCCTTATCGCTTCTAGCGAGCCGTGTTATGGGAATATATTGGTATATCTCCAAAATATGAAATTCTCTTTGCATAATTTGTGAGATGAACGACGTTGTATCCACCATCAGGAAAATAACTACCTCATCATCAATGACACTTTGTATCGCTATTGGGTCAACTCAATTCTCTATCATTGTTTCACTCATAAAGAAGCGAAGGATGTGATTAATTATTTCCATAGTGGATCATGTGGTGGTCATATATTTGGTATGGTGACATCCCAAAAATCTTGCGCGCCATATGCTTTTGGACTATGATCTTTAAATATTGTGTTGAGGTGGTCAAATGGTATCAACCTTGCCAAATCTTTTTAAGAAATATATGAGAACATGTTGCTCTGTTGTTTCCTACCATAACCATTTATCCCTTCACCAAGTGGGGGATTGATTTCAAAATATGCCACCCACCTTTGCCTAGGGGGCATCGATATATTATCATGTCCATTGACTACTTTAAGAAGTGGGTAGAGGCGATCACTACGTTCACGAACAATGGTGAGACTGCATCATTATTTATATTCAATCAGATCATTTTCAGGTTTGGATTTTTGAGAGAGATTGTCATTGACCATGGAAGTCACTTTTATAACTGAATTATGACAATGTTAGAATCCAAATTGGGTTTTAAGAAGAAGTATTTTTCTTTGTATTATCCATAAGAGAATGGTTAAGTAGAGGTTGTTAACAAGTCTCTTAAGAGCATACTTTAATGGACTGTCAATGAGCTTAAATCAAATTGGCATTTGATACTTTATCTATCATTATGGACATACTAGACCTCGATTAAGACTACTATAGGATCCTTTCCTTTCCAACTCATCCATGGAGTGGAAGAAGTCACGCCGATTGAATTTCAGAGTCCTTTAAATATTGTTGTTAAGCTTCTTCCAGACATGAATGAATTGGAAACACATCTTGTTCACCTAGAACATCTCGATGAGTAGGGTCGTGATGTTACCACAATGAATGAGACACAAAAAAATCATTTCAAGAGCCAATATGATAAATCTGTTCCTCCAAGAAGTTTTTTTGAAGGTGAACTTGTTTTGGTTTACGATCAAGAAAAGGATACATTAGGGGTAGGGAAGTTTAATACGATGTGGCATGGTCCTTAAATCATGAGGCATTCCCTTCGAAAGGGATATTAAAAATTATTCAATTATGAAGGTAATGTGTTTTCACATCCCAGAAATGGGCTCCATCTCAAGAGTTACTATGCTTGAGCATTGATGCTCATAGGTTTTCCCCTTTGTAATTATTATACATTGGTAGTATTTATGACTTGTGTAGTTTGTTTGTTTTTTTCCAACTTTCTTATAGTTCTTTTTCTTGATTGAAAGATGTCACTGGAGCCTTCGGTATTCATTGAGTTCACATATGGTGCTATTTTTCACACTCAGAACCTTACTTCCACCACTTGGGTGATTTACTCACCTTTGGGCCAAGTGGTAGCATCTGGAGGTGATTTTCTCAGGCTAACAACCAATGTGGTCGAGTATAGCACCATGATTGAAATTATTAGGGATCATATTTTTCATGGTATTCTATCTTTGGAAGTTCACCTGGATTCCCAGTTGGTAGTGTCACAATTGAATGGTGAATACTGTGTGTGTGATCCTACGCTTATCTAATGATTCCTTTGGGTATGTCTTCTGGAATGTTATTTTAACTAAGTCATGTATGTTCACATTTCTAGGAGTTCAAATTCAGTCTCTGATGCATATGCTAATTACGTTTAAGATTGGAATTTGTCTCATAATTAAAAATCATAAGCACATACAGATGAATGTGTATAAAATATTTCACATTTTCACATAAGTATATCAAGGAAAAAAGATATATATATATATATATATATATCTAGAAATGTGTTGTTGCATGTTCTCTGATAGGTCCTCTATCTTTACCTTGGGTACTTGGTGTGTCAAATAGTCCAAAATATTTTAGATGTTTTGAATAACCCTCTTGACTCTTTCGTCCCCTTTGATTTCTTTCTTTGTGCCGCATCCTCTACGACGGTGGCAAGGGTATCCCTCATGCCTATTCGTTCCAATGTTTTCAAATTATGGTCATTTTTTAGCATTGTTTTCCACACCAAAAATATTTACTTTTTGGTTTTCTTCTTGAGAACTTTAATTTAATAAAATTAATAAAAATTAAATAAATTTAACAAACTTAAAAGATTTTTTACCTATCTCTCCCAGTGTGGAACCAAGAGGAATGGGCATGTTTGGATCCCTAATGAAGCTTATCCCTCCATAGGGATAGTTTTGAATGGCTATGATATAATGTTTCCACCAATCGAAGAAGTCCTTTTCATATGGATTTTTCAAACATCCACCTCCTAGTCAATGCATAAGTTTATCCAACGAAATAATACATGGTGCACAGAGTCCGTGTGGAACTATGAAAACTCTCATACTAATAGCAGGTACCCTATCAAAAAAGATGGTACACACGATACTACCATAACCAAACATTTTCATCATTCCTTGCTTACATTTAGTGATTTGTGTTTTCATTCTCTATAATAATGATGTGCTCCAATCATAGAGGCTAGGCTGCAAGAAATCTACGACGTAAAACAATTGTGGCATAGATTCTCGATGTAATGCCATATATCCTACAAATTTAGTGATGTCCAGTAAGATGATCTTCAGGCTCAATCTCTTTATGCTTCATATTGGTACTTGAATCCCAATGCGTTGTGTCCCTAGATTACAATAAAGGGCAATGTACTCCTCAAAGTCATGCCCTCTCCTCCTCAGGTGGGGAGGTTGAAAACATCACCTTGCTATGAGATACCTACAATAAAGTAGATATATTTAACCTATATTTTTAAATGTTGACCATCGAGCATGAATGAGTCTACATCCGAATCCCAACAGTGGATAAGAAGTTGTAGTATCCTTTTTTGAGCTCGCATATTTCTTGACTCAAAAAACATTATGAGACTACACTGATGCAGAGCCTCCAAGGCCTATGCATCATCAACGACTTGGTTGTTTATATCTTCATGTTCTCTCTCCCTCCACTCTATCACCATCCTATATTTTTCAAGAAGAGAAGAGGGGTTAGTATCTTATTTTTTCATTTTTGCGCAGGTGTATATGATTTTCCTTTAAAAAATTTGCATACATACATGATTTTTATGAAGGAACGACATGTATAGGGACACTTGTATGTGTCCCATGCCAAAGGGAGGCATGTACAAGTATACACCCTTTTTAAAACTAAAATTCCTACTTGAAAAATTGAAAAAATGGGAAAACAATTGAATGAAGTTGAAGAGGATGAAGAGATTTATTACCCGGTTCAAATGATGTTTGACTCCAATCTATTTATCTCTTGTGTCAAAGGAAGATCAGATGGTTTTCACACCAATTTCACTCTTTTGGTAAAAAATTCAAATGATATGGTAATTTCGATAATTTTCACTATTTTAATATAAATATTTTCCATGTTTTTTTTGTTTTTTACCATATTTATATTTTTGGACACCTAATGAACTAAGTTTTGAGTATAGATAATTGTTTGAGTGTAGTTTTTTAAGGGAATATTATCAATATGGCATTTCTTATGTCTGTTGGTATGTTTATTTGACTCTTTTAAGGCAACATTTTCATCACTAGTATATAGGGTAGGTTATCTCCGCCTTGCATTTTTCAAAGTCAGTGACTATTATAAATCTACCATAGGGTCGACCCCACTTACTGGTGACACAATCCTTTTCCCGCTAATTTTAAGTGTCATTTTCTTAGTGGTAGAGTCTATCGTCCATGGGAATCCTATATAGCACCTTGATTTTCCTTTTGGTTCCCATGATGAAACATTTTCATAGGAATGGGAGTCATGTCACACCATGACATTGCGTTGAAGACTCATATTCTTCTCAATATTTTTCTTCCTATTTACCTGTGGGGCTCCCATGCTTTTTTGTGTTTAGTTTTAATTGCATTGCATATTTACCGCTTGCACATTTGAGCCTAATGCCAATTTTAGTTTTTGTTGCTTAAACCATTTTTTCTTATGCATTCTCATCAATTGCTAGCTTCAATATATTTTCCTTTTCAACTTGACTCATGTATCCTAGGAGGAAACATTCCCTTGAGAGGCCATATCCTACATGTGTTTCCTTGCATTGAGCATAGGTATGTTCCTTGTGCTTGGAACTAGTTTGATTTATTGCGACACTCATTTCCTCTATGTATTTTATAATTATTTTATTCTTTTTAAAGATTTCCAATATGAAAAAGACAAAATATCAAATAACAAAAAACAAGCATGGGAAAAAATCTTCTTTTTAGTTATTGGCAGCTGTTGAGTCACCTTTGAACAAAGAACAAACTAGAAAAAACCCTAACTCCCTCAAAAACCAGAACCCCAATAGAAATGCCTACTTACCTTACATCCAAGGAGTAGCCGATAAGATTGTGAAATTCCTTAGCAAAACACATATCAAGATCTCCTTCAAACCACATGAAACCATCAAACAAAGTATGATATCCGTTAAAGACAAACTTGACCCTCACAAAGGAAAACTAATTTACAAGATAGAATGCTCCTGTGACGAATGCTACATCGGTGAAAATGGTCATTCCTTCCAGATTAGGATTAAAGAACATGGAGCTAACATAAAGAATGAACGCATTCGCATCTTCGCATTGGCAGAACACTCCCTTAAAACAAAACAACATGTTCTCCTAGAAGACACCAAAATCTTAGCCAAAGAAGAACACCTCTTTAAACGACGAATTAGAGAAGCAATTGAAATCCTCAAAGACCCAAGCAACCTAAACAGAGACAAAGGCCTAGAATTAAATTATAATTGGTTCCCCTTGATCCATAAAAATAAGGAAAACAACAGATAATGTAACTCTCAATTTGAACTTCCCTTAAAATCAATTTTATTTAATCTTAAAATTTTTACCTAATTAATCTATTTACCTAATTAACACCTTTAATAAAAAATCCTAACCTTAATCTATTATTAGCACCAACAAATAACCTTAAACACTGATCCAACCCCATACAACTTTATCTATTAAAACTTAATAATCCTAACATATAAAAGACCTTAATTTATTCTTTTACTTAACGTATTAACAACTAATCAAATAAACAAACACACCTAAAAACACCAAATTAATTCTAAAACAACTCTACTATTTAAAAACTTAACTTTAAATTTAACCTAGAAAACCTTTCTACACCAATAAAACCTAAAACAACAAAACCACCTTCAATAAAAAAAATTTAAATTAAAAGATTTTAATAAAAATTTAAATAAATCATAGGAAAACCCCTAAACGAACCTTAATAAACCTTCAAATAATTGATTCACTCATACACCTTGAATTAATTGATTTACTTAAAATAACCTTAAAAATCTTAATAAACATTTTTTAATAAAATTTTTAAACAATTTTTAAAAAATAAAAAAACCCTAATTAAACCTAAATTAAACCTAATCTAATCCTCACCATAAAACTCCAGGCGACACATAATTCTCCCCGCACACTTAGTATCATTATTTATTACCAACTCTTCCCTCCAATTAGAACCCATGCTTCTTGTCCTGATGATGGATCCTGATATGGATATGAAACGTCGACAATCCATTGACAATACTGTGGTCTCTCCGAACACTCCTGAAAACACTCCCCACCACATAAATCTCATCAATCAAAGAACAAACGTTTGAGTCTAGTCTCAACAATTTGGGTTTAGTATGGATTTAGGAAATTGAACTAGTTACATAGAGTTTTACTCCGGTTGGTTATTCTTCTAGTCACTATGGATATTTTGTCGATGCCTCCTACATCACAAACTTATGTCAATGTACATTTTTAGTTCGTACTTCCTAAGTCACTCTATTATGTCATGCTTTTTGTTTAAAGGAAGTTTAACCTGCGTCGACCATTCCTCAAAATTCGTGACTTTGCAAGTCAACCATCTTGTATCTCAAGTACTTCTCAGAATCACAAGAATATTTGTTCTATACTCATGCTAGTAAGAAAGGTCTCCATTGACTTCCTATTGAAGGATCAACTCTTATTGACTATGACACATTTCTCTAAGAGTTTTACCCAGAGTCACAGCATGGTACTATTTACATCATTGATAGGTGACCTTGCACTAAACATATGCCATTTCATCATTGGTCACTAACTAAGTGGTTTCCCTTATGTTCAATGACAAGAACATTATTCACACATTTGGATTTGTGTAGTTCCTTGAATTCGATTTGTCCCTATTGGCAGTTTCCTCTCCTTTGTCGAAAATATTCATTATTGGTTGATATTCAGAGGGTTACTTTCATTTAATATTCCATATGGTGCATGCAATAAATTTACTTCATGGTGGGTGCTTTCAATCTTTTCATATGAGTTATTCCAAACCATTGGCCTTCAGTTACTCCTCATGTTGGATGATGGGGGATACATTAATTCCATCCTTCCATTGGATACATTCCTATCAAATTTGACACATCTTTATCTGGGATAGGGATCTAGAGTCTTTATTAGTATCTCGGGGCTTGCGGTCATTAGTGGCAGGTTCCTTTTCTATTGATAGTGGTGTTATCATAGAAAAAATTCTCATAGAAATATAAGTGATGGCCGAATACATTACAAATGGAACACACCAAACAACATACCTCCAACATTAGCATGATTCATTCAGAAAATCACAAAACTATACAAATGGTTCCTTAATTTTTTGAGCAATATTCCAAAGTCCTTTTTGCACACATCTGCATGTGCTAACACTACCAAATTTTCAAAAATTGTGCAAACTGTGCGACGGTCATCGAAGAAACTCGTGATCAGGGATGATTTTAAGGATGGAAATTTATTTTAAAATGTAGAAACCTTGGTGAAAATTACTAATCCTTCATCTATCAACTATAAATGTTTGGCGATATTTTTTTTAAAATATTCAAATTTCTAAGTATTTTATATAGCTTTTATAAAATTTTGGTGATTTTTAAGGTAAAATAATTTTATCCTATAAAATTTGGGCAAGTCATTTTTAAAATAGTGAATCTCATTTTTGGAAAAACCATGGAAAATTAGCCCATGAACCAAATTTAGCCCCTAAAATCATCCCTTCTCATGATGCTGCATAAGCAACACATTTATGATTCTAGTCTAGCATCACCCACTCCCATATTAGGTTTACCATGAGAATATTCCAAAATCCAGGTCTGAATCAAGCCTTGTGGCCATTTAAGGACTAGGGAGGTACCTACATGAGGGCCCCTATTCACACTAAAAACTATTTTGGTAAAATTTTTCATGAGTCCTATAAATAAAATCTTGATGTATACACTAAATTAAGATTTTATATGTATTGTTATGTCGTTGGAATTGCTTCGTGAGAAGCCATCATTCTCCTAGAATCTTTCTAGCATCCATAGCAAGATCCATTCTTCTCTCCTCTTGAGAAGATTAATTGGTAATTATTTACCATTATCACATCATTATAATAAGAGAATGAGCTCTATATTAGGGACCTTAAGGGTCCTCCCAAGGGGGAAAATGGGAACTCATAATTTCCATATATTTCTCCAAGGTATTATCAATCAAAATCCTTTCCATTGGTGACAACATTTTGTTCCTATTTTTAGGTTTGCATTGTCAATTCATGCATGTTTTTTTTTTTTTTTTTTAATCTTTTCATTTTATTTCTTATTTGTTTTACTTGTTGGCCCACTAACCAACTAAGAATTTAGTGTGGTATCTTGCTATCTTGAAAAGGTACCTAAGGTGTTGGTTTTCTGCTCACCCAAGTGACAATATCAACACAACAATTTGGTGACTCCACTGGGGATTGAATCAAAATTATCCCCATTTAAGCCTTTAGATATCTTGTTTTCACTAATTTGTGTATGTAGGTTCCAAAACCAACCTACCCCAGCTTCCAAACTCAACAATTAGGCTTCTGGTTAGGAGATTTTGTTTTAAATTTTCTTTCCTGTTGTGGGCCTACGTGTGTGCAGGTACTAAAGAAATAAACACATAGACCTGCACAATCTATGTAGTTTCATTGTTTCTCTGTCATGCAGTATGAAAAATCTATGCATTGTTTATGATTGATACTTCCATAGCCCGCACATAAATATGTCTTCTCATTGTTTGCTAATATTTATGATTTGGTTTCACCAAGTAGAGTTTAGATTTTCATTTCCAACACTTTGGTAAGCAAGAGAATCATACCTAGAATTATTTCTTGGATAGATAATTAGATAACTTAGGCACTAAAAGGAAAAAAATATGAAAAGAGTGATAGTGTAGGGGGCATATAAAGGTGAAGATAATATGACCGTTAGGGGAAATGATAGACATAGCAGTTATAAATTAGTCATTGTGAAAAAGGGAGAGTTATTTTGTTATTATTAATAAGGTAAAATTATGTAATAAATTTTGAAGCTAAGAGAATAGTTAATCAATAATAATTTTTAAATAATAATATAGTTAGATCAAGTAAGGACCCGTATGTCCACATTGCTAGTGATTTAGGGCTTTTGAATTCTCAAAGGCTTTTCTAAACACATTTAGTAATTTAATTTAAAAAATATTTGTAACAGACCCCACGATGTCAACATTTTAAAACCTTTCACTATAGCTTATTAAAATTTTTTTTGACACCATCTCACTTGCACACAAAAGCAATTGAACAGATACAAAAATTTCTATTGGATACTTGAAGTCAAATTATGCTCTTCTCCTTGCACTGATACGTGATCTAGGATATTGGAACGAATCAACACACCTTCAGAAGTTTTCTCAAAACACACCATTTTTAATCAACTAGACTAGTCCATGACCCCAATATTCCATCCTTCTTCATCATAAAATCAATCATTAAAAAATTATTTAAACCTCCACAAGAGGGGCACAAAATATGTTTTTAGTCTAACCTAGGATCTCAGGGGTAGGCATCCAAACAACCCCTCGTTATTGTTTTTACATTGAAAATTAGAAGTTGATGAAATAGGTATCCAAAAATACTCTAAATTAAGTGTTCCTACACCATAAGGCAGGGACATACCCCTGAAGGGTTGAAGGCCAAGGTCCAATTTTTCTATGTGTACCTCCTTCAATCACCCAACTCTTGAGAGGCTACCCATCCTATGACCCATTTCTTAGGCCAAAAATCTAAATGATTCACTTGTCAAGGGTAACTAAATAACCAAAATTAGTTTTTTTTTTCTACCTAGGTGGTGGTTGTAGGTTGCAATCAAACCTTAGTTAGATTTTGAATGGTTATTGGTAAATATCTCCAGTACTTTCAGTATATTCCCCCTTTACCCCTCATTATAATTTACTATTCATACCTTCATTAGTTCCTCTTCTTGTGGATACATGCCCCATTGTTGAGTGCTTTTTGGAGGCCCAATGCTATTTTGAGAGGAAGGATGCTAAGTCTTTAGGATACGTGCAATTTTTTTTATTCCCCCACCAGGATAACACTTACCTTGCCTACATTATTGATTTTTTGGTTGTTTAATGTATTCTATTCATTATTGATTACATGCAATTTTGAGTGATATTGTTATGGTAGGACAAATACAAAATCACTTATTCATTTATTTATCTCATCATAATTCACACACACTTCTAGCTAGTCCAGAATCATAGGGGAAACACATAATCCCCATCATTCTAGACACCTACTGAACCTCCCTCCAATATTGGGGGGAAACCCTAATTTTGCTGACACATCAGCTCAACCATCCCATATTCCTATGAGTGCAATGGTGTTAGGATCATCATATCTCGGTTCTACCTTGCTTGGCACCAATATCCAAAACAACCCATCTACTAGTTCGCCTTTGCAAGGAGGAGGAGCTCAACCTTCCTCTCAAGGAATGAGTTATCAACCTTCCTCACGAGGAATCAGTTCTCAACCATCATGCACCATGGTTGGACAAACTCTCGGCTTTTCATATTTGGAATCACTAAAAATTCCAAATTTTACCAAGCTCACGAATGGCCCCATCTTGCATGGTGCCTGCAAGATACCAGATATATAAAATATGCAGAACAGAAAAGAAATGCTAGAAATAACAGAATAACAGTAAAATATCCAGCATAATCTTCTCAATACATAGAAACGATATATGAAATAGCAACAAAAATAGCACTTGAACAAAAATAGCACTTGATTCAGATAGCAA
>JASDQU010104054.1:119107-153742 GCA_032191745.1 Picea mariana
AATTAAACCTAATCTAATCCTCACCATAAAACTCCAGGCGACACATAATTCTCCCCGCACACTTAGTATCATTATTTATTACCAACTCTTCCCTCCAATTAGAACCCATGCTTCTTGTCCTAATGATGGATCCTGATATGGATATGAAACGTCGACAATCCATTGACAATACTGTGGTCTCTCCGAACACGCCTGAAAACACTCCCCACCACATAAATCTCATCAATCAAAGAACAAACGTTTGAGTCTAGTCTCAATAGTTTGGGTTTAGTATGGATTTAGGAAACTGAACTAGTTACATAGAGTTTTACTCCGGTTGGTTATTCTTCCAATCACTATGGATATTTTGTCGATGCCTCCTACATCACAAACTTATGTCAACGTACTTTTTTAGTCTGTACTTCCTAAGTCACTCTATTATGTCATGCTTTTTGTTTAAAGGAAGTTTAACCTGCGTCGACCATTCCTCAAAATTCGTGACTTTGCAAGTCAACCATCTTGTATGTCAAGTACTTCTCAGAATCACAAGAATATTTGTTCTATACTCATGCTAGTAAGAAAGGTCTCCATTTACTTCCTATTGAAGGATCAACTCTTATCGACTATGACACATTTCTCTAAGAGTTTTACCTAGAGTCACACCATGGTACTATTTAGATCATTGATAGGTGACCTTGCACTAAACATATTCAATTTCATCATTGGTCACTAACTAAGTGGTTTCCCTTATGTTCAATGACAAGAACATTATTCACACATTCGTATTTGCGTAGTTCCTTGAATTTGATTTGTCCCTATTGGCAGTTTCCTCTCCTTTGTTGAAAATATTCATTATTGGTTGATATTCAGAGGGTTACTTTCATTTAATATTCCATATGGTGCATGCAAGAAATTTAATTCATGGTGGGTCCTTTCAATCTTTTCATATGAGTTATTCCAAACCATTGGCCTTCAGTTACTCCTCATGTTGGATGATGGGGGATGCATTAATTCCATCCTTCCATTGGATATATTTCTATCAAATTTGACACATCTTTATCTGGGATAGGGATCTAGAGTCTTTATTAGTACCCCAGAGCTTGCGGTCATTAGTGGTAGGTTCTTTTTCTATTGATAGTGGTGTTATCATCGAAAAACTTCTCATAGAAATACAAGAGATGGCCGAATACATTACAAATGCAACACACCAAACAACATACCTCCAACATTAGCATGATTCATTCAGAAAATCACAAAACTATCCAAATGGTTCCTTAATGTTTTGCGCAATATTCCAAAGTCCTTTTTGCACACATCTGTGTCTGCTAATACTACCAAATTTTCAAAAATTGTGCGAACTGTGTGACGGTCATTGAAGAAACTCGTGATCAGGGATGATTTTAAGGATGGAAAATTATTTTAAAATGTAGAAACCTTGGAAAAAATTACTAATCCTTCATCTATCAACTCTAAATGTTTGGCGATATTTTTTTAAAAATATTCAAATTTCTAAGTATTTTATATAGCTTTTATAAAATTTTGGCGATTTTTAAGGTAAAATAATTTTATCCTATAAAAGTTGGGCAAGTCATTTTTAAAATAGTGAATCTCATTTTTGGAAAAACCATGGAAATTAGTCCATGAGCCAAATTTAGCCCATAAAATCATCCCTTCTCGTGATGATGTATAAGCAACACATTTATGATTCTAGTCTGGCATCACCCACTCCCATATTAGGTTTACCATGAGAATATTCCAAAATCCAGGTCTGAATCAAGCCTTGTGGTCATTTAAGGACTAGGGAGGTACCTACATGAGGGCCCCTATTCACACTAAAAACTATTTTGGTAAAATTTTTCATGAGTCCTATAAATACAATCTTGATGTATACACTAAATTAAGATTTTATATGTATTGTTATGCCGTTGGAATTGCTTCGTGAGAATCCATCATTCTCCTAGAATCTTTCTAGCATCCATAGCAAGATCCATTCTTCTCTCCTCTTGAGAAGATTAATTGGTAATTATTCACCATTATCACATCATTATAATAAGAGAATGAGATCTATATTAGGGACCTTAAGGGTCCTCCCAAGGGGGAAAATGGGAACTCATAATTTCCATATATTTCTCCAAGGTGTTATCAATCAAAATCCTATCCATTGGTGACAACATTTTGTTCCTATTTTTAGGTTTGCATTGTCAATTCATGCATGTTTATTTATTTTTTTAATCTTTTCCTTTTATTTCTTATTTGTTTTACTTGTTGGCCCACTAACCAACTAAGAATTTAGTGTGGTATCTTGCTATCTTGAAAAGGTACCTAAGGTGTTGGTTTTCTTCTCACCCAAGTGACAATATCAACACAACGATTTGGTGACTCCACTGGGGATTGAATCAAAATTATCACCATTTAAGCCTTTAGATCTCTTGTTTTCACTAATTTGTGTATGCAGGTTCCAAAACCAACCTACCCCAGCTTCCAAACTCAACAATTAGGCTTCTGGTTAGGATATTTTGTTTTAAATTTTCTTTTCTGTTGTGGGCCTACATGTGTGCAGGTATTAAAGAAATAAACACATAGACCTGCACAATCTGTGTAGTTTCATTGTTTCTCTGTCATGTAGTATGAAAAATATATGCATTGTTTATGTCTGATACTTCCATAGCCCGCACAGAAATATGTCTTCTCATTGTTTGCTAATATTTATGATTTGGTTTCACCAAGTAGAGTTTAGATTTTCATTTCCAGCACTTTGGTAAGCAAGAGAATCATACCTAGAATTATTTCTTGGATAGATAATTAGATAACTTAGGCACTAAAAGGAAAAAAGTATGAAAAGAGTGCTAGGGTAGGGGGCATATAAAGGTGAAGATAATATGACCGTTAGGGAAAATGATAGACATAGCAGTTATAAATTAGTCATTGTGAAAAAAGGAGAGTTATTTTGTTATTATTAATAAGGTAAAAGTATGTAATAAATTTTGAAGCTAAGAGAATAGTTAATCAATAATAATTTTTAAATAATAATATAGTTATATCAAGTAAGGACTCGTATGTCCACATTGCTAGTGATTTAGGGATTTTGAATTCTCAAAGGATTTTCTAAACAAATTTAGTAATTTAATTTAAACAATATTTGTAACAGACCCCACGATGTCAACATTTTAAAACCTTTCACTATAGCTTATTAAAAATATTTTTGACACCATCTCACTTCTTGCACACAAAAGCAATTGAACAGATACAAAAATTTCTATTGGATACTTGAAGTCAAATTATGCTCTTCTCCCTGCACTGATACGTGATCTAGGATATTGGAACAACTCAACACACCTTCAGAAGTTTTCTCAAAACACACCATTTTTAATCAACTAGACTAGTCCATGACCCCAATATTCCATCCTTCTTCATCATAAAATCAACCATTAAAAACTTATTTAAACCTCCACAGGAGGGGCACAAAATAGGTTTTTAGTCTAACCTAGGATCTCAGGGGTAGGCATCCAAACAACCCCTCATTATTGTTTTTACATTGAAAATTAGAAGTTGATGAAATAGGTATCCAAAAATACTCTAAATTAAGTGTTCCTACAGCATAAGGCAGGGACATACCCCTGAAGGGTTGAAGGCCAAGGTCCAATTTTTCTGTGTACCTCCTTCAGTCACCCAACTCTTGAGAGGCTACCCATCCTGTGACCCATTTCTTAGGCCAAAAATCTAAATGATTCACTTGTCAAGGGTAACTTAATGAACAAAATTAGGTTTTTTTTCTACCTAGGTGGTGGTTGTAGGCTGCAATCAAACCTTAGTTAGATTTTGAATGGTTATTGGTAAATATCTCCAGTACTTTTAATATATTCCCCCTTTACCCCTCATTATAATTTACTATTCATACCTTCATTAGTTCCTCTTACGGTGGATACATGCCCCATTTTTGAGTGCTTTTTGGAGGCCCAATGCTATTTTGAGAGGAAGGATGCTAAGTCTTTAGGATACGTGCAATTTTTTTTATTCCCCCACCAGGATAACACTTACCTTTCCTACATTATTGATTTTTTGGTTGTTTAATGTATTCTATTCATTATTGATTACGTGCAATTTTGAGTGATATTGTCATGGTAGGATAAATACACAATCACTTATTCATTTATTTATCTCATCATAATTCACACACACTTCTAGCTAGTCCAGAATCATAGGGGAACCACATAATCCCCATCATTCTAGACACCTACTGAACCTACCTCCAATATTGGGGGGAAACCCTAATTTTGTTGACACATCAGCTCAACCATCCCATATTCCTATGAGTGCAATGGTGTTAGGATCATCATATCTCGGTTCTACCTTGCTTGGCACCAACATCCAAAACAACCCATCTACTAGTTCACCTTTGCAAGGAGGAGGAGCTCAACCTTCCTCTCAAGGAATGAGTTATCAACCTTCCTCATGAGGAACCAGTTCTCAACCAGCATGCACCATGGTTGGACAAACTCTTGGCTTTCCATATTTGGAATCACTAAACATTCCAAATTTTACCAAGCTCACGAATGACCCCATCTTGCATGGTGCCACTTGGCCTAACATGACCACCAATTTACCTTAAAAAATACCTAAGTTTGAAGGGAAACCAGTTGAACACTGTGCTAATCACATCGTGAACTTCCACCTATGGTTCTCTTATAATAACATCATGGAAGATTCCATTCGCCTACGATTTTTCTAGTGAACAATCACTGGTCCATTTTCCAAATGGTACATGGACAAGAAATTTGGGTCCCATATGAACTTCGAATCATTGGCCAAATCCTTCTTGTCATTTTTCCAACTTCCTATTTTCCATGATACTAGTTTGGATATTCTCTATAAATTCAAACAAACGACATCTTTTCATATCACAAATCATATCCATGAATGGCATAGAAGGTGAAGCATATGGAAGGCTAAAACAACCCCACATCAAAGACTAGATTGATTCCTTAAATAACTAGTCCCAGGCATTTCCAAGGATGTGGCCACTACCATGCCTCAAACTGAAGATAAAGCCCTCACCAAGGCCCACCAGTTTGACCTCATTTACTATGAATTGGGGTCTCTTTTCTTGGTATTACCATATTCTCCCCACCCTCTACCCTCTGGTCAAGATAATCTAGGAGTATCACATACCACATATGGCTTGATTGGGTCCATGAACCATTTCAACCCTTATGCTCAACCAGTGCCCATGTTTGGTGTAACCAATACTCCCATCCATATGGGGGGGATTTATAATATCCTCCCCTTGTCCCTCAACCCTCTTTTATGGTTCCTCCTACTCCCACTATGGGAGGACACATCCCTACACCACCAACAAACCCAGTGAAAACACCACTTCCAGGTCCATTACCAACCCCATTGTAAAAATACAATAGTGGAGGTGGGACATCAACCTCATACAACCAATACAATATTCCTCCACAAAGTAACACGTATTACCCTTTCCCAATTCTCCCTCAACCTATGGCCCCACCCCCAAGAAAAAAATATGTAGGCGTTAATTTCTTTCAACCCTTTCACATACAATAAGTTCAAGAATTTGAGTGGTTGAATACCATAAATCCACCTAATCAATCCAATAATGCTCAAAATAATGGAAATAACAAGAATAATTCCAACCAAGGGAAGTGGGGAAACCACTAGCAACAAAATCCCTAAGTAGTGGGCACTCAAAATGTCGGTAACCAAAATTAGACAGGGGGGAATACCAATGGCCTCTAACACAAAGGGAAGAAAAATAACCTTAAAACCAACTTAGATTACACCTTATGTGGTTAATATGGTCATTATACTAACCACTATCCCCAAATGGCTAAGTAAAAATGAATAAAGGAAACTATGAACACACAAAGACCCTCTGCCCCATACCCCCCGATGGTTCCATAATTACATACAAATTCAAACATCAATGGTTCTATAGAACTTTATTCCTTATGTAGGAGTCATCAATGCTCAATAGGAATTTGTCCCTACCCCACAAAAAATGGGACAATAACCTAACCATATTCAATCTCAACTTGGGAGCCTTGTGGATCACAATATCCTCCTCACCATTGAAGAGGAAATCCTCCTATAAACACATAATTGTCAGTATGGTATGCCTCCTGATTCCATTTTGAATACATCAAAACCACCCCAATTAATAGTAGGAAAACCTCTGATGATACCCCATCCTAGCACAAAATCCACCCCACAGGTACTCCACTATAACACCCTGTTTCCCCCAGTTTGTAAAAATAACTATATTGGCCAAGAACTATGGCAAACTCAAAGATGTGAATTTTTGATTTGACGGACCTTTGTATAAAAGGTCGATGATTGTAAATTATGTTATGATTATGTGTTGCATGACTGCTGAGAGGGGGATGTGCTAAAAGAGACCACGATGGCTAATGAGAGGTGGTGGAAGGGACCTGGAATGGTTGCGTTAACTTCCACCGGGCCAGTACCGTACTGGTTTTTTACTTGCTCAAAGATCAAAGAAGCTCTCTGACCTTGGAATGGATTTCCCGTCAGATTGGTAGGTGGGGAGGCTCCTCAAGAGTTAATGAGGGGATGGGGGTGAGCCTCCCATCCATAACAGCTCCCAGACCTGACCACAGACGGGGAAATTCACACCACACACAATTTTACAGAGAATAGGCAAGAGAGGAAGTGTGGTAAAGGGGCGGAGGAGGACATGCGTGATGGGGATCGCAGAAGAAAATCGGAGGAGCTCTGGAAATACAGGGAGTTCTGAACAAAGGATAAGGAGAGTAACCTTCATCCTTGACTTCCGTTGAGATGGAAGTAGGAGACTGAATCTCAAGCATCGTGGTCTAGCTCGGGGGTGGCCAATGGTAAATCCGTTTGGAGTCACTGAGCCTACAGTTGAGTGGAAATGAGAACCCCTCTCAGTAGTCACATCACACCTGGTGTTTTCTGATAAGTGTTTATATCTTGTATCTTGAATTGAATATCCTGGATGCATGCTCATGTTTGTACACTCATAAATGGTTTTTGTATAGAAGTGTTTGCATGGTGTTTTGATTGGAAATAATGGATGCATGCCTATACTTATATGACGTTAATCGGTTTATGTATAGAATGAATAAATTCATATTACGAGTTTGTTCCCTTGAGATTTTTCCCATTTACTTGGCTCATGCTATGCCCTGGTTTTATTTCCCAAAGGCACCTCCTTTGGGGAAGTTCCATCGCATTCCAGAGCTGGAGTGAGTTCCTTGAAAAGACTATTGTTTTAGTAAACCCACGAGTTTACTTCAACCCTTTCACAGAGTTCATAGCTCGGTGATTTAGGAAGGATTTTCAGTCAAGTCACCAAGCCTAGGGGTAATTACAGAAGAACCCACTGAAGGATCATGTGATTTGAGTTTGGAAACCTTGTACAAGAGAGAGTGGTTCTCTCAGGTTTTGGCAATTCGGCACCTGAGAAACCCAAGGGAAATTTCCCTCATATTCACCAGTCGCGAAATCCCGATATGAAAAACCCCAAATTAGTTTAGCGTGAATAGCTTTTGGCATTTTGGCCTTTCGGCACCCGAGAAATCCAAGGGCAGGTTCCCTCGTATTCGTCAGTCACGAAATCCCAATATGCGAAACCCTGAATCGGTTTAGCATGAATAGGTTTTGGCATTTCGACGTTTCGGCACCTGGGAAACTCAAGGGAAAGTTCCCTCATATTTGCCAATCGTGAAATCCTGATATGCGAAACCCCGAATTGGTTTAGCGTGAATAGGTTTTGGCGTTTCGACATTTCGGCACCCGGGAAACCCAAGGGCAAGTTCCCTCATATTCGCTAGTCGCGAAATCTCGATATGCGAAACCCCAAATCGGTTTAGCATGAATAGGTTTTGGCATTTCGGTGTTTCGACACCTGGGAAACCCAAGGGCAAGACCCCTCGTCTTCGCCCTTTGTGAAATCCTAGTACGCGAAACCCTGATGTGCTTTGTGAATGAGCCCTCGGTGGTGCACCAGACAAGGTCCTGTGGTAGGAAGGAGGAGTCCTGAAAGAATCTGGACTGCCCATTTGTAGGGACACATGGTGAAGATCTAAGGCCACTAGGGTTCTGGACATCAGAGGAATAGGAGTGAAGGCCTCACCAGAAATCCCGAAAGGTAGAATGTCGGTATTTAATCCGGGCCGTTGATAAAGTCGACGATCTAGACCATAAAGCCCAGATGATATCAGGCTTTTGGGTTACGGGGATTCGAAGGAGGAATGATTGCATCATGATTCCCCGAATCGTGAAACCCCGAAATCATTTAGAGGAATAACACCAGGTCATAGGATTGATCATATGAAAATAAACCCAAGGGAGGAGCTAAGGATCTGTTAGAACCTTTCGAGTTTCAACATTTTGAAAGACAGAGAATAGGGGAACGCTTGCATCGTGATTCCCTGAATCATGGAAGCCAGAAGCGCCTTTTTGGTAAGGCCTGTGGTCATAGCCAATGATCACATGGAGGAGGATAAGGGAAGAGATGGTCTGCGCTAGGCCCCATAGAAATTCGAGGATTCTGTCCCTCGAAGAAAAGACACACAAAAAAGGAAAATCTTAGTTGTTGTAGTGGGTGTGTGAAAAATTGGTATCAAAGCATGGTTACAACACTTGGCCTTCTTGGGCTCATGAATGAGTTGCGCAGAAACTCCACTTGAAGTACTCTTAAAAAAAGTAACCCTCTACCTTAACCCCCTTTATCAAAATCCAAAGTTAAGAATGAAAATTTCCTATTGTGTGTATGCATTTGAAAGATATGAATTATGCATTGATTGTGAATGAATATAATGTTGACTAACAACAAGTGTTTTCTTGCACAACAAGTGGACGATCAACCACAGGAAACTACAAATGCATAGAATGGTGATGCACCACGAAGTGGGTGATGGCTCCCACAATAGAGACAAAGAGTCTGATGAAAGAAGAGCGGTAGAGACCCCTCCAGATCTAGCTGAGACTGTGAGAAGCCTCATGGTCAAACTACAGAGCTGCAAGGCTAACAACGAGAGGTTGATAAAAGAGCAAGAGAAGAAAATAAAAATTAATGCATTCTTTCTACAGAGTTTATATGACATACAAAGACAATTGCAGCATGGACCTGACACCAGTCACGTAGACCAACGATAGACAAAGAGAAGTCGAAGCCCACCTAGGATGTGGAAACGTGGTCCTTTAAGTGGCCACACTGTGAGGAGCACCTCAAGAAAGGTCCACCCTATAGATAAGGGACAAGCGTCAGATGATTCCTCTGGAAAGGAAACTGGCGACTCAGAGGGATCTTCTAGTAGCAGAACTAGTTCTTACTCTCAAAGAAAATGGAAGAAGCGAAATCATTCCAAAAATCATAATCTCGAAGAATTCAAGAGGGCCAAACCACCCTCTTTCGACGGTGAAATAAAGAAGGGAGAGGAAGCAGAGGCCTGGCTTCTTGGACTAAAGAAGTATTTCAGAGTCCATGACTTCTCGGAAAACTTGAAGGCCCGAGTAGCCACTTTCAAATTGAATGGAAAGGCTTCCATTTGGTGGGAAGACCTTAAGAATGTGAAAGGGATTCAGGAAGAAGACCTATCTTGGGAACGGTTTGAGAAATACTTCAGGAAGAAGTATCTATCAAAAAATCATTTTGATGAAAAGACTAAAGAATTCTATGAACTCAAGATGGGGAAACACACCATAGAGGAATATGCCAACAGATTCCTCGAGTTGCTGAGGTACGTACCCTATATAAAAGCAGAAAAAGCAAAGGTGCAATGATTCATCAGTGGACTACCTAAGGAATATTAGAACAAGATTGAGTTTGATGAGCCAAAGACCCTAGAAGACACTATCTGAAAGGAAAGATATGGTTATGAACAGCTTGGGCATCGGACAAAACCTTGTGAAGGCTAGAAGCAGAAGAATAGTTCAGGATTCCAGAAAAAGGGGTTTAAATCCCCAAGATTTAAAAACTATAAAAATGACTCAAGGATGAGATTCCCAACCCGAAGTGTACACCAACAAAATTTCCCCTTCCAGAGTGGAAATAAACCTTTTGGATCTACCCTAGGAAAGATTGATAAACCGAAGAAAGAACCCTTCAAATGTTGGGGTTGTGGAGAAGAACATCTACTGAGGGACTTCCTGCATCGACACCAGAATAGTTGGAGAATTTACAACGTTCAAGAAGCTACCACCGTCAATGACATGGCCAGGAGCGTGCTACAAATTTATGCAGCCTTGGATAATAAACAAGCTAACCACCAAGCTTCAGTGGTGGAGATGGAAGGTATGATCACCAACCATATAGTGTCTATTCTAATTGACCTTGGTTCAAATTTGAGTTATATAGCCCTAAGGTTGTTGATAAGTGTAAATTACAGCCACATAAACATGCCAAGCCATGGTTGGTACAGTTAGCCACCGACACCAAAAGAAAAGTAATGGAGGTCATACCATCTTGCCAATTCACTATGGGTGAATTCCCCACCCAAGTAACCCTTAACGTATTACCCCTAGGATCGTATGACCTGTTGATTGGTATGGACTGGATAGCCACATATAAAGGCAGACTGGACTATTACCATAAAACCTTAGAATGTGTAAGTGAATAAGGAAGAAGGATAACCCTTCAATGGATCCAAAAACCTATCTCGGTGAGACGAATATCAACTCTTCAAATGAGAAAGTATTGCAGAAAGGGGTGTCCACTATATGCGATACAGGTGTTGGAATCAGTTGAAGATGACAAACCCAGCCTCGAAGATCACCCCACACTAAGAGAATATAGAGATGTATTTCTAGAAGAGGTATCGGGTTTACCTCTGAGAAGGGATATTGACTTCTCGATGGAACTTGCACCAGGAGCGGTGCCAATGTCTAGGACACCTTATCGAATGAGCACACACGAGCTAGTTGAGCTTAAACTACAACTAAAGGAAATGATGGACAAAAGTTATATTCGACCCAACGTGTCCCCACGGGGAGCACCAATTCTGTTTGTGAAGAAGAAAGATGGTACCCTCTGACTATGCATAGATTATAGACAACTCAATAAGGTAACCATAAAGAACAAGTACCCCTTAACCAGGATCGATGACATGTTTGATCAATTGGGAGGTGATTCCATCTTCTCAAAGATTCACTTGAGATCTGGATACCATCAAGTCCAAATCAAAGGTGAAGACATCCACAAAACTACCTTCAGGACAAGATATGGTCACTATGAGTTTGCGGTAGTACCATTTGGATTGACCAATGCCCCTGCCACTTTTATGTGCATGATGAACAATGTGCTCAACAAATTCCTAGACAAATTTGTACTGGTTTTTATTGACGATATATTAATTTACTCCAAAAATAGAGAGGAACATGAGGAACATCTTAGACTTTTGCTTCAAGTGCTAAGAGAACATCAACTCTATGCCAAATTTAGCAAGTGTGACTTTTTCCAAAAGAAAATACATTACTTGGGCCATGTCATATCTAAAGAGGGAGTAGCAGTAGATCCTGACAAGATCAGGTCTATCATGGAATGGCCTACCCCAAAGGATGTTTCAAATATCATATCCTTTATGGGCTTAGCAGGATACTATAGGAGATTTATAAAAGGATTCTCCAAGATTGGTTGTCCAATCACTGCCCTCCAAAAGAAGGGAGCTAAATTCACGTGGGCACAAGATTGTGAAGAAAGATTTCAATCCCTAAAACATCTACTGACCCATGCACCCGTGTTGAAGATCACCGATACTGAAGCTGACTTCCTAGTGTGCACAAATACCTGCAAGGAAGGGCTTGGAGGAGTCCTTATGCAAGAAAGAAGTGTAGTCTACTATGAATCCCAAAAATTGAATGAGCACGAAGCCAACTGTGTGACCCATGATCTAGAGCTGGCCGCCATAGTGCATGCCTTAAAAATGTGGAGGCATTACCTCTTGGGAAGGAAATTTGTACTTATGATAGACCACTGTGGATTGCGATATCTGTTTGACCAACCAAAGATCAATGCCAGACAAGCTAGGTGGATGGCCCTCCTTAGTGAGTTTGATTTTGAAATCAAACATGTTAAAGGAAAGGAAAATAAGGTGGTCGATGCCCTTAGCAAAAGTATGAAAACAATTCACCTGGCAGCAGTGAGCACCTGTGAGACGAATGTCAAAGAAAGAGTCGAGAATGCACAAGAAACAAACACATTCTTCCAGGCCATAACCTCGTACGTAGAGCAAGAACCCACAGGGATAAAGTATGAAGGATACCAGATGACAGATGGAGGTCTGCTAACTTACATAAACAGATTGTATATTCCAGATTGTGACGACTTGAAGAGGTTCATAATGGATGACCTACATAAAAGACCATATATGGGTCACCTAGGATATCAGAAGATGATCATGGCCACTAGGAAACAATTCTATTAGCCTAGGTTAAAGAAAGACATAGATAACTATTTAGCTAAGTGTCTAGAATACCAACAGGTTAAAGCAGAACACCGACACCCAACAAGATTATTAGAACCTCTACCAATCCCGAAATGGAAATGGGAAACCATTTCCATGGATTTCATCACCGGATTACCAACCTCGACTAGTTAGAATGACACCATCATGGTGGTGGTGTATAAAATGAGCAATTTCGCCCATTTTATCCCCATCAAATCGACTTGCAAGACAATAGATATCGCCAACATATTCATGAAGGAGATATTCATACTACATGGTATGCCTAAAGAGATCGTGTCTGATAGAGACACAAAATTTACTTCCAACTTTTGGAAATCCTTGATGTTTGGTCTGGAGACCAAATTACTATTTAGCATAGCCTATCATCCTCAAACCAATGGACAGACGGAAAGAGTGAACCAAATATTGGAGGACATGCTAAGAATGCATGTAATGCATCATCCTAAGAAGTGGGAAGATTACCTGCCACTGGTGGAATTCACCTACAACAACGGCTACCAAGAATCCCTGAAGATGAGTCCTTTTGAAGTTCTCTATGGTAGGTCATGCAACACTCCATTCAGTTGGAGTAACCCAATAAACAGAATTACTATTGGACCCAACATGTTGAAAGAAATGGAACAACAAGTGATTCAGATAAAACAAAATCTAAAGGTCGCTCAAAACAGACAGAAAAGTTATGTCGACCGAAAGACAACTCCAAGAGAATTCAAGACGGGAGACCACGTATATCTCAGAGTTAGGCCCAGGAAGAGTTCCCTGAGGATGGGAGCTTGTGCCAAGTTGGAACCTCCGTATTGTGGACCCTTTGAATTTCTATATAGAATGGGACATGTAGATTATAGGCTATCACTTCCTCCCATAGTAAAAGCACATAATGTTTTCCATGTTTCATTGTTGAAGAAATATGTATACGATTCTAATCATATAATTGACTAGTATGTGATCCAGGTGGAACCAGAGGGAGAATTCCTGCCAGAACCTCAATGCATACTGGAAAGAAAGGAAACCCCACTCAGGAACCGAACCATTGCGTAGGTCAAGGTGCAGTGGAAACATTTTGGCCCAGATGAGGCTACATGGGAAATGGAAGATGCCATGATTCAAGCCCCTTTGATTAGTCCCCCAGACTTTGACAAGGATTATAAACAATACCTATCATCCTCAGAAGTTTTAGTTGTAGGAGTTATATTCTAGGTAGGCGATAATGGGCACCAACATGCCATTTACCATATAATCAAAAACCTCTTAGAGACACCCTTTAAACACAATCAAGAATAAAAATTGGCCTTAGCGGTGGTTCTCGTAGTCCAAAAAATGTTACATTATATCTTTCTTTGCACTAAAAAGGTCATGGTAGACTCCAATCCCATGCATTATTTACCTATTCGACACTGAATAAATAACAAGTTTACCCAGTGGATCATAATCCTTTAGGAATATGATCTAGAGTTCATAACTACTAAGAGAAAGAATACCCTTTTTCTTACAAAGTTGATTGTCAATCTCCCAATAGACTCCAAAGGCACCCCCGTCATTGATATATTCTGAGAAAAACATATCTTCTTCATTTTGCCTGATGACCAATGGTATGGAGACATCCTCGTGTACTTGCACACACAAAATTTTGGTCCTCATTGGTCTCGCGATGATCGCAGACATATCTTCCACCAAGCCCCTCGTTACCTCATTGGAGATGTTATTTATTGTAGGGGTATAGATACCATACTCCATTGTTGTATCACCATCAAAGATGAAGATTTATTCTTGAATGATTACCACAATGGCTCTTATAGAGGACACCTCTATGGTATTTCCATCGCTTAGAAAGTGGTCAAGGATGGTTAAAACTAGCCCCCTTTATTTCATGATTGCATCCACATAGTTAAGACCTATGGTAAATTTCTATTATATGAACATAAGACCAGAGCACCACCATATCCCCTACATCCCGTTATCACCGCAGACCCCTTTCATAAGTAGGGCATTGATTTTATGACTTTCAATCTCCCATCCAACAATGGGCACAAATACATCATAGTCACAGTAGACTGATTCACGAAATGGGCCAAAGATATTCCTACGTTTAACAACATGATCAATATTGTAGGTCAAATATTCTTGAACAACATCATCACTCATTTTAGAGTCCCCCTACAACTCATGTCATACCATGGAAAACACTTCGAGAATGAAATATTCATTGAGTTATCCTCCAAGTTAGGATTTACTCATGAGTTTTCTTCACCATATTACCCACATTCCAATGGGAAAGTCAAGGAAGTCAACAAAGTCTTCAAAATAATGTTGCAGAGAGCCATAGACAACCACAAAACCAATTGGCATCACTTGTCATTTTTTACTCTGCCTCCAACTTTACATTATTTCACCTTATTCATGGGGTTGATTTCATACTACCCATTGAGTGTGAAATCCCAACATTATGTACCGATTCGAATTATCACCAGACACCACTCCTACAGAGAAACTATTTCTTTCCCTATAATCTCTTGATGAGGACTGACTATCCTCTCTACAAAAAAATGAGGTGGCAAAGAAACATTCCAAAACAGTCTTTGATATCCAAGTCAACCTTCACTCATTTAATGAAGGAGATTTAGTGTTGGCCTACGACATCTACCACGATACCTTAGTGTTACGGAATAATTCCTCTATGGATAGGTGAATCTTCCCTTGGAGTATAGACCCCTCTACCAAGACAAAAAACTACCTTTGGACACGACTATTCCTATAGACTAATTATTCCCATTTAAAAATAAAGTAAGAGCGATAGTACGATGTACCTCACTTTCAAAGTTTTTCCATGCTACTGCAATCCACGAGCCTCGAATAGTACCTGTGATGGATGACAAAAGAAAAACAACTATCTACTACTCTAATGGATTAGACAAAAATGATATGTATATGAAGGATTAAAACGAACATAGAAAAATACATGAAAACACATATTAGAAGGAAATATGCCAAGTATATTTATTATAAATTTAAAGAGATACTTACAATCTTCAGATGATGTTGTAGCTTCTCCAAGTCCTCCTTTTCCAACCCCTTTCTTGAAAGATCCATGATCAAAATAACAATGCTTCACTGATTATTTCTCTTCTTTGTTCACTATGAGAATTCATCCATTTATAGGATTTGAGAGGTTCAACCACCTTGGTTATATTTGGAATTATTTGAGGATATGAATCCATTATTTATGATATCTCCGTTACATGCAACTTGAGGGTTAGATTTGCGCCAAACCAACTCGATCCATCCATAGCTATCTTTAGAGAAAATGGGGATTTATCCCAATATTTTCTCAACAATTTGACACTCCCTTACAATGGGAAATAGAGAAATTCAATGCTCCCTGCTATATATACAAAGAGCACTAGCACTCCCTGCGTATGAGCTGGGGATCATTGATCTTCCAAAAGTTTCCAAGATGACCATTTCTCATAAAAAAACACTTTGTTCCAACTGTCAAATGATGGGGCTTATTCTTATAAGATGCTTCAGGGGTTGTATCAAGTGTTTCCAAGGTGTTGTTTGCGATGCGACACTTATGATACTTTCAACAAAAGTGCGACACTTACGACAATGAGGATGTGACATTATCAAAGTGAGGAAATTTGACATGTAACACTTAGGCCACGATAAGTTTGATTTCCTTTGGCAGGGCCCATTTATCATTCGACAATTCCTCACAAAAGGATCCTACATACTGGCCCACCTAGAATTCCATACCCTCAAATACCCTATCAAGGGGTTATAATTGATGAAATTATATCTCTAATGTAGCCACTCTACCTTAGGTTTGTTCATGTTTTTAGTGTTTTTAATCTTCTATTACAAAACCTTCCAAGTCATATGTTTGATCTTTTTTCCTTATTTTGATAGATGAATCATCTGTCAGTTCACCACATTGGGTACTCCCATGGTGCAGTCTATGGACTCAAAATATCTCTTCGACATCCTGGGTGATTTACACCCCTACGCATGTGCTACTCCACTACCACTGTATATGTCTAGGGCCCGCCACCAACAACCAAGCTGAGTATTCCATTGTGACTGGTATCCTCTTAGAGGACATATATTCATATTATCCTCCTTATCATCCTCTTATTTTCTCAAATCATCGTTCTACAAGTAAACAATGTGTACCGAGTACATGACCCATGCCTCTTTTTCAAATACCTGCAAGTTAGATTGTTATCATGAAATTTTGAATCCATCATATTCACACATATTCCTAGACATCTCAATCAATTTCTAGATCACATGGCTAATCAAGTCCTAGATTAGCATTTATCACATTGAATATGACATTTTATCATAATTCATCTCATCCATAATAAATAAACAAGAAAACATACCATCACATCACACATATGTAAAAAGATCGAAACATCATCACACACACACACACATATACATGTGTGTGTGTGTGTGTGTGTGTGTGTGTGTGTGTGTGTGTGTGTGTATGCATATGGTGCCATAATGTTTCACAAAAATAAGATACAAAATATCTTATGTCCACCAATCACTGGGTCCAATTCTCTAAACTATATTCAAGTGTCCAAAATATGGGGGGGGTCACAACCCCTATACATAATCATACAAAAAATGGTTCAATCCCATGTACATCATTTCGAAATTAGGGTGCTCCTAACTCTAGGAAATCTCTCTTAAGAGGATCTGCTGGTGACCCCCCGCTACAGGGGGCATCCCTCCTCTAGGAGGAAAGTATCCCATCACCACTACACCAACCACAACAACACAGTGTGCCAAAGCCTGCCACTTGTGCCTCACCCCCACACACTACTCTAGGACCTCATCATCCTGGATGTGAGGCCAACATGCCTCAAGTACACCTTGTAGCACTCAGTTGAACCTCTTCTACAAATAATCCATCTCTAACAACATCTCTACAACACCATTTCTCACAGGGGCATGAATGGGACCTGCCCTTGGGTCCTCATTCCAATATAGAATCCCACCCCTCGCCTCACCCCTTTGGGCCTCCTTTTCCTCAACACGGGTGAAATCCACCTCGCACCCCCTCGGTCCAACATATGAAAAAACAAAAGAATAAGAGATCCATCATTCCCATGCATGAAAATCAAACCAAAAACCATACAACTAAAAAAACATATACACAAAGACTCACCTCGATGGTCCCACACATCTCTAGAAGGAAAGACCATGTCTGGATCCCATCGATAGTCCATACTAACATATGGATACTTAAGGATGATCTATGATAGAAACCTCCAGATCCAATAAAAGTCTGTAGTAAAGTAATGTTTCACCTCTCCACCTCCATGGAGAGCCAAAATATGCGACCACTGCATCACCTACATCTCTCAAATAGGTGGTTTCTTTAATATCACATGTGGACACAACAGTACAATCATATCCAAGAAAAATCTACAGAGCACATAACGAAATACGAAATTCCCCAATCTCATTGCAACTGACCAATCCAACTGTCACACCATACATGAGCACATAAAAAATGCCCACGTAAACATATCTCCATCCAAAATTCTCTCCACTACTCACAAATGTGTAGTTGGAATGTGATGAGTCCCCACTAACACATAAATATTCACTACTATAACACAAACCGCCTATTTCAATAGACGAAAACATGATCAATCTTCCTGTAAGTTTCTCTACAAATAAACAATGACACTGCAATGTATCAAACACCAACACTCCCCCTAGCACACGGGTATGATCATCTAGTGTTGTATCACTAAAGGGGATCCCTTTTAAAAAGTAGAGGTCCACCTGAATTGAAAATACGACCTCCTATCCATGGACCATAAAATCATGCAAATTGGACCTCTACATCCCAATGAAAAATCTCAATAGATCCTCCTATGACCTCGCAAGAGTGCAATAAAAAAACTTCAACAACCCCAAAAATTCTAGTTGTCGGCAGATGCACACATTCCCTTGCACAACCCCTTAGATATGATCCCAATCCCTATCACACCAATAAATTGGAATCCCTTTATGTGATCTCTCACCTACATCCAATCCAAAAAGAGTTTCTTTATCCAAATACTCAAAATACCAAAATCATCCTTTAAAACCCAACTTTGACAAATCTGCATGAGAACAATTGCACACATTAGCATGACTGTTGTTAATATAGTCACACTAGTAGGCACAACTATGAGTTATACAACTTCGTATTCAGCTATGCAATTGTCCACCCAATAGTCATGTATTCTTGTATGAATTTTTCATTAACATTCATGCAATCCTGCACGACTATCCATTTGACATATGCACCCAACTTCCAGGGAACAATCGCCACAATCACACAATCATGTGCATGACTATCTTAATTTATCCCACATACATAATATTCAAGAGATATTGTATTATACCTACACAGGCCTGTGTGAGTATATTCCAATTACCCATGTAGTGTACCTACCCACACATCAATATTATTTTACGACCCTTCGTATGGCCCATATCCCCAAAACCTAGAAAGTAAAAAAATGTAGGAGGTGTCAATCACTTACCAAAGTCTCTCGCTGGTCGAATCCAATCACCCATAGTCTCTCAAATCTCTCAAACATTTCCACAAATCATACTGAGATCAAACACCATAAGTACAATTGAAGTGGCATTGTGGGCCCCATGCCTATTTATATGCCTTCCTTGTAAAATTTGGAACACCCATACAGAATCCCAAGAGATCATTTTTCCTCACCATTAATGACAACATGTTCTTGACACTCCCATATACACATTGCTTTCATCTGTTTGGTATGATATTCAGACACCCCGCGGGGGCCATCACTAAGCCCTTAGGTGCAAGTATGTTTTCTCACTAAGGTTTTCATCAAATAGCTATAACATGATCTTTATCATCAAGTATTGTTCACTTTGGATACTTGGTTATGGTGTGAAGGTACTTGTTCAGACGAATCATAACACATACATTTAGATCCACCTTGTGGCCCCTTCAGGTATATGTTCCAAATTGGCTTGCAGTTCATCCCTTCATGATCAATTGAATTAACTAGTATGAACCTCTGACATCTACCTTCAAGTTCACACAACACCTGGGTTCGTAGTACCTTCAACTATGTTGCACCCTTGTACTGTGAGCTAGTAACATTCCCACCTACATGAGTTGTCTCATAGATATTTTCCCCTTGGAAAATTGACACTCATGTTGTTCCTACCCTCTAGGATTGAGATTCCTTGTAGTTTTCCACTTCAGAGAACAACCCTCATACTTATTCTCATCATATTTCTAACCTTCCCATTCCAGTCTCCCAAATCATGTTGTTTTGGTTACATTAAATGCACCTCAACATTTTCATTATCCCTCCATCTCATCCAACATCAGTTGACCATTTGCAAATTCATCCTTCACCCATTTACCTAATACAAAAACCTACTAATGCCCCCCCCCAACATTCATCAGTTAGTTTCCAATACTTATGCTCCCACAAGGCCAAGCCATCTTTCACTGGGGAACCCATTTCTATATGTGTATAATTCAAAACAAATTATTCTTTATTCATTTGATAATTGTATAAAATACCTTTTGATTTTCCACAAGTACATAGGTTGTTTCCATTGTAGCCGATGGAGTTTTTTACCTGGAAAAGCAACCCGTGTTTCCCTTCATTAGCGAATCTAATATTCACATCCATATCTACAAAATATCTTTTCAGTGACCAAACCAACCCAAGCATCTCAGAATCCTCTATCCCAAATATCTGTAATTTTACCTATCACACATCTCTTTGCATCCTTATCATATCGACACAACATATCCCAATATCTAGTCATCCCCTTGACTCTAAATTACATTTCACGGTTGCTTCCATTTATCAAAAAACCCCCAACAAAGGGAACTTCTTGAGTCCCATATATTCTGAACTTCATCCATATTACCAATTAGTCCACCTTACTCCAAGTCAGTACCTGATACCATATTTGATCTACGTATTTCAATAAGTCCTTCACTTTTTGCAGTCGTGCCTCCCTACCTATCGATGTCAACACAAGTTTCCAGGAAGGTGGAAGTATCTTGGATCTCATCACCCTATAAATTAGAAGTCTCGAACAGAACAAAAAAAAGTACTCATTTATTTCTGATTCTGTTTCCCCCCTTAACATTCGACCTCAACATAGTTTCATGTTATGGTGGGTCTTACTATGCAAAGATTGGATTTTTAGTACTAGCTGAAGACCTTTGAATTTTATAGTCCATCAATGCCTCTGATTCACAGACACTCAACAAAGTTGTTGATTCCTCGATTTATAGAAATTTTAGTCATTAGAACTATCATTTTCCATTACTAACACCCCCGAGGGAACTATATATTTATACTTCATCAACAACTTACAACTACAGTCATATACTTTTGGTTCTATGGCATGAGCATGCGGAATTCCCACCTCATTTGTATAAATATTTTTATCCTTGTTCGAAGGAAAATTGGTCCAAATTATTTTCCCCTCTCCCTCTATTACACATAAAATTTTCATATCTAAGTGTTGCACCTTAGTTTCGCATCCCCGAAATCATGGAAATCATTGTGACATGTTCCCTAGCTATCAAAAAGAAGACAATTCACTTTGTGAAGGTCAAACAAATTATTTCCCTCATGGTTGATTGGATTCATTGGAGCACTAACACCCCCCTACCATGTCCTAGGGAGCGTCACCCCTAGGGTGATGCCTCTTGCTAGATAGGGAGGGGGTCTCCTTGATGCCTTTTGTCAATTTTATATGGAGCGTTAATCATGTTATGATGGTTTTAACCAATCCCACCTTATTCTATAGGTCAGCTCTAACATACTTCTGGTGGTTATGATCGAGGGATGACTCATGAGCTCAAGTATCTCCTTTTTGGGTAATCAATCCTAACTTATGGAGGAAAAATCTCAACCTTCCCTTGATATTATAAGTTGGTTAAACCTCCCAAGCCTCTATATAAAAAATACCTCTCAAGAGTGGAAGAGATTAGAGAAAGTTAAGATCTGAAGCATATCAAACCTCTGTTTCATTTTTCATCATACAGTAAGGGGATAGATAGGAGAAGAATTGGAGGAAGCTTGCTCAACATCAAGGTGATTGTAAGTGTTGTTCATTGTTTCTCATGAATATAAACTTGGAATATTCCCATACTTCTATCTCGTTTAAGTTTATATATGAAATTTATGCTTGTTTTATTTAGTTATATTTTCATTCATCTAACTTTGTGAAAGTTTTAGAAGAGGAATCTCATTTTGTCTAAGTGAAAGAATATCTTGATCAAGCAAAGGCTAGATCCAATGCTGGAGAAACAAGGAGCAACAAGGATGACCTTCGAAAAAGGTGCACTCTAATTTCCTTTTCTCTATTCTCATTTTCATGTGTGAATAGACATGAGCAAGGGATGTTAGTGTCCACTTGCTCTATTTTGTCTTATCCGAAGAAAACCCAACCAAGGGGAGCTTACCCTGTCTGTAGGGTAATATTTCTCACAAAATAAATTCAATATAGGATCGGATCCAACATTGGAGAAACAAGGAGCATCAAGGAAAACCTTCGAAAAAGGTGCACTATGATTTCCTTTTCCTTATTCTCATTTTCATGTGTTAACAGATGGGAGTAACGGATGTTAGTGTCCACTTTCTTTATTCTGTCTTAGCCAAAGAAAACCCAGATAAAGGGAGATTAACTTATTTTCAAGGTAAGGTTTCTCACAAAAGAAATTTGAGCTAGGACTATCTCCAATGTTGGAGAAACAAGGAGCAGCGAGGACAACCTTTGAAAAAGGTGCACTCTAATTTCCTTTTCCTTCTTATGATTTTCATGTGTGAATAGACATGAGCAAGGGATGTTAGTTTCTAATTTCTCTATTCTGTCTTAGCCAAAGAAAAACCAACTAAGGGGAGATTAACCTATTCGTAGGGTAAGATTTCTCACAACAGGATAAGATTTTGAAATATGGGATTAGGGGGATCCCTTAAAAGTGAAAGCTATTTTTTTTTTTTAACTCCTCCCCAAAACCTTAACTAACTCCAAATTTTGTAGAGGAACGAAAAATTTCTATGATGTTTCATCTAAAATTATGCAGAGATCACGAAAGGAGTTATACGATTACTGAAGAAAGACATCCCTTTCATTGAGGATGACCAAGCTCAACGATCATTCAATTATCTCAAGTATGCTTTAATGCATATTCCATTGTTTCATCCCCCCAACTATATGAGAGATTACATCCTTTACTTAGTCACCTCCACTTCCACTATTTCCATGGTGTTATTTCAAGAGGACGATGACGACACAGAACATGTGGTATACTACTTGAGTAAAATCCTCATAGGCCCCAAACTCCAATATTCACATGTTGAGAAGTTGTATTTGGTAGCGGTCATCGTTGTTCAATTTTTTTACATTAGATCATACTCTAAAAAACCACATTTATTGCTGACTTGAACCACATGTATCACATTTTGACTCGTTAAGTACTGGGGGAAAATACTCTGGGTGGATCATTATTCTCCAGGAATTCGATCTCAAGTTTTCTAAATCAAAGTCAAAGAAATCATTGGTATTTGCTGAGTTAATTTGAGACTTTCCCCATAGAGATGTGGAAACTGAGCCCTTTGATTGACTTCCAGATGATTCATTGTTCCTCATCAGTACGTCTGATCTATGGTATGGATACATTCTCTTATATCTCCATACCCAATGCTTTCGTCCTGATGTATCCCATGATGAGCATCATTGCATTCGATGTCATTATAAATATTATCTTATCATTGCAATCACTCTATATCGTGGTGGTATCGATACCATTTTATGACGGTGTTTAAATCATGAAGAGGTTGAACATATCTTGAATGAATGTCACTCAAGAGCATGTGGCAGTCATATTTCTATGATGGTTACAACCCAAAAAATCCTACATGCAGGGTATTTTTGGCCATCGATCTTTAAAGAGTGTATTGAAGATTTTAAAAATTCCCACCCTCTCAAATATTCTAGAAGAAAACATATACACATCCTTCTCTGCTTCATCCAGTAGTTGTTGTCAGCCCATTTTCCAAGTGGAGCATTGATTTCATGCATTGTAATCCTACCTCATTCGGGGGGCATGATTTTTTGGGTATGTGTTATATTCTTTACCTCGGGAAACATATCTCATTTTTGCCTCGTTTTTCATGTTGCCTCGATTTTCGTGTCCATGGTTGGGAGGTTTTTCGGCACATGGGTTTTGTCAATGGTTTTCTATTTCCGGTTAAGGAATTAGGGTTGTTGACTAATCCATGTCACTGGGTTAGTGTTTTGGATGTTGCTGGCTCCCATATGTATACTGTATTGTAAACAATGTATCACTATGAATGAATATAGAATATGTTGGTTTTCCCAGTTTGAGTTTCCAGGGGGAAAAAATCTATGTAATGTTTGTATTTGCCATTGTATCTTTTCTGTTCATTTACTGAAAATCTATTTGCAGTAAATATTGTACAAGGTTAAAATCTACATTTGGTATTAGAGATTTATTGTCTTTAGGGGGATGCCTTTGTGGTCAAGGGTTTGGCTCGGGATTGTGATAAGCCTTGTTATAGTGGGAGATCTATGGTATTGATTTTTTAGGTGAAAAGAAATGGCGAGCAATTTGAAAATGGAGATCGAGAAGTTTAATGGGTAAAGTTTTGAGTTGTGGAAGCTCAAGATGGAATATATGTTGGTGGACAAAGATCAGTGGATTTCGGTAGATCCGGGTACTGCACCTACATGAACTTCAGTAGATGACTAGAAAAATTTGGATCGAAAGGAAAATAGCACAATTCAACTATGTCTCTCAGATTCATTATTACTTAATGTGTCAGAGGAAGATACAACCAAGGATTTATGGGATAAGTTGGGGAATTTGTATCAGTCTAAGTCTGTAGCAAATAAACTATTTTTGAGAAAGAAGATGTATAACATGAGGATGAGAGATGGAGACTCAATGACAGAGAATTTTAACGCCTTCAATACTATGATAAGTCAGTTAGTATCTGTTGAGATTAAAATTTCAGATGAAGATAAATGTATCAGTTTACTATGTTCATTACCAGACTCATGGGATAGTCTGGTTGTGGCCATAGGTAGTGCTACAACTGCCTTGAATTTTGATGAAGTGGTCTCATCCTTGTTGTCGGAGGATATGAGACAAAATAATATGGAAGGACATAGCACATATACATTATTTGCAAGAGGACGTTCCCAGGAAAGAAATAGATCTAAATTCTCAAGTGGGATATCTAAGCATAAGGGTAGATCTAAATCTCCCAGAAAGTTTGTAAAGGTATGTTGGATATGTGGAAAACAAGGGCACTACAAGAAGCAATGTAGATCCAAAGTTCAGAAAAAGAAGGTATCTGAAGAATCTCCTTCTACATAAAAAAATGCCTCCAAGGAAGAAGGAGGGGATGTGTACTTGGCTTTTTCAAGAACAAATGCAGATCACGAGGCAGGGTTGGTTGACTCAAGTGCATCCTTTCATATGAATCCCCATAGGGAGTGGTTTTGTGAATATGAAAGGTATGATGGAGGTAATGTTTTCCTAGGTGATGATTCGACAACCATAATTATAGGACAAGAAAAATTCAAGCTGAGGCTCATAGATGGAAGGATTAGAACACTTCCTCGTGTTCTGCACATCCCAGGTTTGGCCAGAAATTTGATTTTTGTAAGCAAAATGGACGATGTAGAGGTAAAAACAATATTTGAAAAGGAAACTTGTAGGATGGTTTGAGGAGCAATGTTGTTGTTAGAGGGAGTTCAGTTTGGAACTCTGTATAAGATTCAAGGAAGCACTATTAGTGATGGTTGTAATAGTTCCATTGTTCCTGATATTGGAGTTGAAGAAGAAATAACTCTTATACTCTCTGGAGAAAAGGTTATTTTGTGGCATCAAAGACTGGGGCACATCAAAGAGAAGGGTATTCGACTACTACATGGTAAAGGTATGGTTGAAGGTATGTCTAACTGCTCTCTGGATTTTGATTTCTTTGAACATTGTGTATATGGGAAGAAAAATCGAGTAATATTCCCCTCTGGTGCAACGAGGGCGGAAGGAATTTTACTGCTAGTTCATAGTGATGTTTTTGGACCTATGTCAGTCCCATCATTGGAAAAATCTGTGTACTATGTCTCATTTATAGATGACTTCTTGAGGAATACTTGGATATATTTCCTCAGGAGGAAATCTTAAGTCTTTGACAGGTTTAAAGAGTTGAAGTCTCTTGTTGAGAATCAAACAGAGAGAAGAATTAAGGTGTTGAGGATAGATAATGGCGAAGAGTTTTGTGAGAATGAATTTGAAGAATTCTATAATATGTGCGGTATATCAATGGAAATGACTACTCCATATACACCTCAAAAGAATGAAGTTGCAGAAAGGATGAACAAGATGTTGATGGAAAAAGCAAGGTGCATGCTCAGTGGTGTCGGGTTGGGGCAAGAATTATGGGCAAAGGTAGTGGGTATTGCATGTTACCTGGTCAAAAGATCACCCTCATCAGCGTTGGATGACAAGAATCCACAAAAGGTATGGAATGGTAAGAAACCTTCTCTCACATATCTCAAGGTATTTGGCTGTGATGCATATGTTCATGTTCCAAAGGAAAACAAGAGTAAGCTAGATAAGAAGGCTGAAAATTGTATCTTTATTGGATATAAAGATGGTCTCAAAGGTTATAAGATTTGGAACCCAGAAACTAAGAAGGTAGTGTATAGCCGAGATGTGGTATTTAGAGAAATGAAGGATGTTGTTAAAGAAAAATTCCTACCAAGTAAGGAAGAACCAAAGAAAATAGAGTTTGATTTAAAGGATGATGAGTTAGACTCTACAAAAGAACATGAATCAGAAGAAGGAGATCCTCATACTCTAGTATTGAGGAGATCGGTTTGAGAAACAAGGCTACTAGAAAGGTATAATCCATCTGATTTCCATTCAAATTTTGCTTCGTCTATTTTTGATGATGATCCTAACACTGTTAGGGAGGTGATGGATTCAGAGGATGGAAATCTCTAGAAAAGGGCCATGGATGAAGAAATGGAAGCTTTGGATAAGAATGAGGCTTGGGATCTAGTGGATTTGTTGACTTGAAGAAATCCCATTGGATGCAAATGGGTATTTAAAAAGAAGTTGAATGCAGAAGGGAAAGTGGAGAAATACAAAGCTCGGTTAGTAGCAAAGGGTTATTCCCAAGTTGAGGGAATTGATTTTGGTGAGATTTTTTCTCCTTTTTCCAAGTGAACCTCTATAATATTTCTATTATTTCTTGCTGTTGCATTTGATTTTGAAGTAGAACAGATGGATGTGAAGACAAAATTCCTACATGGGGATCTGGAAGAAGAAATCTATATGAAGTAACCAGAAGGTTATGTTGTGAAGGGAAAGAAGGAGTTGGTATGAAAGATGAAAAAATCCCTGTATGGTTTAAAACAATCACCAAGGATGTGGTATCAAAAATTTGATACTTATATGTTGGGACTTCTCTTCAAAAGAAGAAAAGAGGATCAATGTGTGTATCTTAAATTAATTGGTGATCATTTGATTTATTTGGTCTTGTATGTAGATGACACGTTGTTGATAGGAAATAACAAGGAGATTATCCAAGATGTGAAAACTCAGTTGTCCTCTAAATTTGACATTAAGGATCTTGGTGCTTCAAATTTCATTTCAGGCATGGAAATTAAAAGAGATCGGAAAAAGAGGAAACTCTAGTTAAATCAGAGAAAATATGTCGAGATATTATTACAGAGGTTTAATATGTAGGGATGTAAGCCGGTCATGGTTCCTTTTCCTGTTGGCGTAAATTTATCTACGGATCAGTGTTCCAAGACACAGGAAGAGGAAGAGGACATGTCTTGTGTTCCATGTGCGAGTGAATTTTGCATTTTGATGTATGCAATGGTATATACTAGACTAGACATTACACATACAATAGGAGTTTTGAGAAGGTATATGTCAAAACCAGGGAAGGAGCATTGGGAAACAGTAAAAAGGGTTTTTAGGTATTTGTGTGGCACTGCTAGCTATGGATTGTGTTGCCAAGGAATATCGGGATTGGATAGAGTGGTGGATATACATGTCTTTGTGGATGCAGACTGGGTTGGAGATCTGGATCGTAGGAGATTTACAAGTGGGTATGTGTTTAACCTGTTTGGAGGAGAAATAAGTTGGATGAGCAAAATACAACCTGTAGTGGCACTTTCAACTAAAAAATTTGAATACATGGCATCCAATCATGCAAGTAAGGAAGCGGTATGGTTACAAAGATTGTGTTCAGGTATTGGGTTGGTACAACAACTATAAGGATAGATTGTGATAGTCAGAGTGCAATTTGTTTGGTGAAGAACCGGGCTTATCATTCAAATACAAAGCATATTGATATTCAATATCACTTTGTGAGAGACATGGTTGAAGGAAATAAAGTATTTCTGATGAAGGTGGACACTTTGAAGAATGTTGCAGATTCATTAACAAAATCTATGAGCACCGAGAAGTTCTCTTGGTGTAGACGATCCATGGGCATTGTTGCCCTGGATTGTTGACTATGTAACCCTGTAATCCCTTGTATGAAAATAAAACAACAAGTGGGAGAATGTTGGGTATGGGTTATATTCTTTGCCTTGGGAAACATGTCACATTTTTCCTCGTTTATCTTGTTTCCTCGATTTTTGTGTCCATGGTTGGGCGGTTTTTTGGCACATGGTTTTTTTCCGATGGTTTTCTATTTTCGGTTAGGGTTTTGGATGCCACTAACTCCTATATGTATATTGTATTGTAAACAATGTATCACTATGAATGGATATAGAATATGTTGGTTTTCCCGATTTGGGTTTTGAGGGGAAAAAAAAATTGGAATTTAAAATTTTTTTGAGCACTCTGGGCTTACCGGACTTCCGTTAAAACCATCACTGGATTCACACCTTTCTAGTTGGTATATGGTTTAGAAGCAGTGTTTCCAATTGAATGTGAAATTCCAACTTTGAATATAGACTTAGAACTCATGTCAGATACCTCTGTTGAGGAAGAACATTTTCTATACTTAACAAAACTTGACGAGACCCATTGTGATGATTCTCCTGTTAACAAGACATACTAGAAATGTATCAACATTCAATACAATATGTCTGTTTGACCTCACACCTTTGCAGAAGGAGACTTATTTCCTGGTCTACGACCAAAAACATGATAAGGTGGGGGATGGAAAATTAGAAGCTATGTGGTGTGGACCTTACATTGTAAAACATGTACTATAGAAATGTGCTTACACGCTAATCGAATATGATGGAATCTCTTTAAAGTAGCATTGGAATGGGATCCATTTGAAAAAGTACTACGCTTAGGGGCATCCTGCATGTGTTCTTTCTACATTATTGTAGCGTATGTTTTGGTTTGGTTTGTGTGTTTGATTTTGCATGAGAGAATTTGTTTCTCCCATAGCTACTTATCCTGCTTTGTGCTTGAATGCATAGATGTCAACATCCTTTCCCATACACTTTGGATTTTCGAATGGTGTTATCCGATAAACCCAAAACTTGGCTTCTGCAACTTGGAGCATTTACCATTCTGGTGAGTTGATGAGTTCAGGAGGGATTTTTGTTGGTCCTGCAACTAATAATGTCGCATAATATCACACTGTGATCAAAATTTTGACCAAGGATTCCTCTCTTGGTATATCTCATATAATTGTCATTCTTGACTCTGAACTCATGGCACGTCAATTGAATCACATTTATTCTATCTGTAATCCAACACTATTACGTATTTATTTAAGAGTTCATCATCTCGAAAGTTCATTTGCTTACATCAAATATAAACATATATCAAGAGAATTCAATATTATTACTGATTCATTAGCAAATTAAATGTTAGATTGGAATATTGCACATATATAAATGTCTGAAACCATAAAGAATACATGACAGTGAAAAAATGAAAACATTTCGCTGAAAGATAAGTAGCTGAAATAAAATTCACACATATGTCTAAAAAAGTACACAAGTGTCAAAAACTTAGGCTACATGGCCTATACATCATCATCTCAAAATCTAGGAAAACATCTATCAAGAAACTCTATTAGTCTTCTTGTGGTGCATGGTGCTCATGATAATAGGTAACCTCTCTAGCCACTCAATATAATAGATGATTTATGCCCTTAAACACACCCACTACATGTCTTTGTAAGTGATGAGGGATATCCTGAAGGCGAATTGGGGGGACTCCCATGGTTAAATCCCTCAGGTTCCTCTCCACATCCTGAAGCTCTCTGACATTGTCACATGTCTCTATCTCAAGGGTTTCTCTATGTCAAGCATATTCCAACATACCATCAGGACATATTGGTCCTTTATCTGCAAGATGAATTTATAAGTTAATCCCTTTGTACAACAAAAAAAATCACACATGTCAAAACTTTAAAAAACAAAATATTATGAGGTCATGTTCTTTAGAAACTCGCCTAAATCATCCCACTATGCTCCTTGTGGGAAATCCAAGTAAGTACTTCCATGAAAATCCATACCAACATAAGGTAAATCCTCTATCATAGGGATTTGTTTCTTCCATCAATCAAAGAAATCAACGTCGAAAGAAGAAAATGGATGACTGACCCCTAGTCGAGCCACGAAACTAGTTCATTTCTCCATGCATGGTTCTATAATTTGACATGTAGGCATGCGAATCTGTGGACACAATTGTGGAACTCTCTCCAAAAATAATGATACTAGGAAATAACCATATTTGAACTAGTTCTTCTTCCCCATCTTACATCTTTTGATTTGATCCCTCAAATTAGTCAACACACTGGTACACCAGTTGAAAAGATTTGGTTCCATGCACTCAACTTCATAGGACATCTATGATTTGGAGAGTAGGTGGGGACAAGAGCTCCCTTCTAGTTTAGTAATGGTAAATGAAATAGTGAGGAGAGGATGATTTTCTATCTCATTGATGGTAATCTTGGCACCGGTCTTTTGGGACCCTACCTGACAAAACTATGAAACACAACTATCCATATTCCTATTCATTCCACGGGACCTAGAAAATACAATATATGCTCCCCGTTTTGATATCCCTGTCATAAAATATATGTCCTTAAGATCGATCTTGAGGTTATGAGGGCCAATTATGAAAACCTGTTCGTTTACATCCCACATTGATATTAAATGCTCCAAAAGCATCACCTCTTTTTTCATACTCCGGGTCTTGAAGAACTTCAACAACCCACAATTCTTGTAAGCATTTATGATTTGTTGATCTTGCAAAGCAACCAAATCATAAATTTCATTCTCTCATTCCTTCCATTTCAACATGGTGGCAAGTAATCTCTTGAAAATGATAAGAAAATAATTAGCAAAAATTTGAGACTAAAATGTTTCTTTTTTGTTAAGTAAAACTCATTTTTTTTTTTTTGCGCTTGACTCCCCCTAGCATGAACTACAAGGCTTCGACACTCCCTTTCTATGTCATGCAAGGCATCGTTGACGCTCCTCATGACAGTCTAAGGGAGCATTTTTTCTCAAGGGTGCCATTAAAACCCTATCTTGGCTCAAATCTGAAGAAAATGTACATGAAATGAAGAAACGAAACCATAAAAAGGTGGAGGATGGAAAGAGCGCTTACCTAGTCCACACGATAGTCAAAATGTTTCTTCATATTCCTCAGAATTAACAATAAAAGAATCACTTAGAAAGGGGTAAAAGTCCCAAATTTTACATGGTGAAGTGAAAATGAATTAGAATTTGGCCCATTTGGCCCTATTTTAACATTTAAATTAATTCATTTTTGTCCACTTTCATATCAAATTACCCTAGAAGGGCTATTTTTATGATTTTTTGTTGATTTCTATCAAGATATATAACACTCTTTTTGCCTAGAGATGGTATATTTGGTAGGTTACTAGGAAGTAAAACACATTGATGACCTCATCTTCAAAGAGCATGCTTAGAATTTATTCGAGCTCTTAAAACAATGAAACAACGTCCGTCAAGTAATACTTTAACCCTTTTTCAGTCTCATTAGACTAACTACAAAAAAGGAACACTCTAACCATTTTAGTTAGAAGAGTTATCTCTTGTATCATTTTATAATTTTTTCAGAACTAAGAGACTAAAATTTGCGAAAAAGTCAAAACTTTGGAGTTTCCTCTAAGTTATTTTCAAAGTCCCTAAAAATGAAAATCCACATAGTTTACCTTCTCTAGACTCATAAAATTATTCATTAAAGGACCCATCTGGGAACAAATCATTACTTCTTCAAGTTCGTTAAGCATGTGAAGAGGAACTTACCGAAGGTGAGTTGTATCGAGGATTTATTATCCTCCTCAAGATCGTTAAAAAACAAAGAGGTACTCATCTATCTGGATGGGGGAAAAATTTGGGAAGTGGGTAAAGCTTTTGAAACATTACGATAGCTTTTCTTAGTCACCCTTGAACATGGAACCTTTCTACATCCTTCTTACAGTTGGGTAATCCACTTGTCTCTGAGTCATATCAATTCTATGTGTCGTCATACTCTTTCGACTCCTTCAAAGAGAACCTTTGGTTGTCATCACATTATGTTTGGATCCATGCCTCATCGAGTCAATGCTTTCAAATCACTTTTTGTGATGGACAATGTTCAAGGGAAGTCTCAGCTTCAATCAAACTCTACAGTATTATCCATTTTTCATACCTGTTTCAGTCTGTCTACATTCTCTCTATCATCTCAAATCACTATCCTAATCAGTTTCATGCCAATGATAAGGGATACATGATGGGCCTCCTTCGATGATTCTGTTCTTGTTGACTTCAATACATTATCCATGAGTCAGACTTAGAAACCAATTAGTTCCTTAGAGCTTGCATACCTCAATGACAGTTTCCTCGCTTTCGACAATGGGTTTACATCATTTTCCTCTGATCAGAATATTCCACCAAATGTTTGACTTCAACTCATTGATTCACATTCAACAGATTGTGCTAGATTACCTTGCGAGTCATTGACATATTTAATGATTTCCATTTCACTTTTTAATGGTATACATTAATGACCAGTAATCAAGTGGTTTCTACCATGTTCAACATCAACACCTATATTCACATGGTTAGAATCGTACTAGTTCGAGATTGGGATGAAGACCTTGGGAGCATTTTGGGAATATACCAGTGTTATGTGCCCATTGCAGGTTGCAATGGGGAATAATCTTACTGATGCACACTATCACATAGATCCAATTTGTATTGGTTCATGGCTATGTTGATTGTCATATCATATCTCCATTGTGTACTTTGTTTTTGGCTGCAACTCAAATCATTCACAAGGATATTGATCTAAATTTTATGTCTGGTGGCCATATCCTTGGTCATTTTTTTCATGGATCTGATGTGTATTGGTCGACGACCATGATACGAGTCTACTTTTCACTGAGCATGGGAATTCCTACCTCGATATGATTCATATATATGTTGTTTGATGTTTACTTGTAGCTTCCACCCAACTCTCCTATTCGATAACCAATTGGTGCATGTCATAAATGTTTTCGGCCATCAGGGTTTTTTCTGACCTCACACTTTAGGGGGAAATCTGTTACACACAAAATTGTCACATTTAAGTGTCGTACCTTAGTTTCACATCCCCAACACCATGAATTTTTTTTTCCATGTTCCCTAGCTATCAAAGAGAAGAAAATCCACTTTCTGAAGGTCAAACACATTATCTTCCCCCTTATTGATTGACTTAGTTGGAGCACTAATGCTCCCCTGCCATGGCTTAGGGAGCATCACCCCTAGGGTGATGCCTCTTGCTAGACTAGCAGGGAGCATCCCCGATGCCTTTTGTCAATTTTATATGGAGCTTCAGTCCTATTAGGGTGGTTTTAACTAATCCCACCTTATTATATGGGTCATTTTTGACATACATCTATTGGTTATGATCGAGGGATGACTAATGAGATTGAGCCTCTCCTTTTTGGATAATAAATCCTAACTTATGGAGGAAATATCTCAAAATTCCCTTTATATTCTAAGTTGTTTAAACCTCCCAAGACTCTATATAAACAAGGCCTCTCAAGTGTGGAAGATATTAGAGAAAGTTAATATCTGAAGCATATAAAACCTTTGGTTCATTTGTCATCATATAGTAAGGAGATGGATAGAATAAGCATTGGAGGAAGCTTGCTCAACATCAAGGTGATTGTAAGTGTAGTCCATTGTTTCTCATGAATATAATCTTGATCTATCCCCATACTTCTGTCTCGTTTAAGTTTATATATGAAATTTATGCTTGTTTCATTTAGTTAGATTTTCTTTCATCCAAATTTGTGCAAGTTGTAGAAGAGGAAGCTCATTCTGTTTAAGTGAAAGGATATCTTGATTGAGAAAGGGTTGGATCCATTTCCCACTAACCAACAAAGGTATTTTATTTACTATGGTATCTTATTGGCTTGACAAGGTTTCTAAGGTGTTGGTTTTTTTCTCACCCAAGTGGAAAAATAAACACAACAAGTGGGAATACATCAATTTACCCTGATCGATAGATTCTACCAAGTGTTTGACACTAGCTATGTTATTTTTAATTGTTATATTGTACTAGGTATCTTGACACCTATTATCATTATCGATGGGTTGTCTCATGTTTGTTAACATTATACATCAATGACTGATAATCAAACGATGTCTCACTATGTTTGAATTCAACACATCTATTTGCATTGTGTAGACTCATACCATCAACATTTGATTTGAGGACCTCAAGACTATAGTAGCGTCACATATTTTATGCTTCCTCCCGAGTTGCATTGGATAGTATCACTTCCACTTATGACATTGGTAATTGTGAAGGATCAATTTTCAACTCTTGTTGTGAGATATCCTTCACAAATTCTGAGACATAGATCCACTGTGTATCTCTTTCATGGCTATAATATCTTTTGACATGGATCCACTATGTATCTCTTTCATGGCCATGATCATTGCTACTATTTATACTTACTTCATGCATATGCAATGTAATTTATTTCATGACCATTCTTTTCATCCCACTTGAGCATGGGTATGCCCACCTCGGGTAGAAACTATTCTTGTTTTATTTTGTAGGTTCTATTCTTAGATCATATTTTGGTGATATTCACCCTAGCTTAATACTTCTTTAACT
>JASDQU010104055.1:4029-15080 GCA_032191745.1 Picea mariana
GAACTAAGCTCTGTGCGTAGATCTGTTTCCCTAGTGCGCAATATTCTACTTGACCTACAAAGCTTTTTGCCGAGAAAAAGAGGTTAGATCTGAAGGGAAAAGGTTAGATCTGCAGAAAAAGAGGTCAGATCTGAAGGGAAAAGGTCATATCTGCAGAAAACAGGTAAGATCTGTAAGCTCTGTGCTCTGATAATGGTAAGAATAGTCAAAAGTTCTTAGACTTGGAAGCTTTGTGCTCTGTAGAAGTAAGATAAGTGAAATTTTTTGTTTCTAAAGAACGGATCTAGGTATGTTTGATAGATCATGTCCTAGCTTCAAAACTAGGGCATTAATAGATGAAAGAAAGTTCAATATGAATAGATCTGATAAGTATAGTCATTGATATGTTATACCTATGCATCGAAGGAATGTCTAGACTAACAAGTGAATGCAGGATCCTAGAAAGAGTTTTTTGCAGGCTAGCCACCATGATCCTGGTACGCAGTACAGAAGGAGTTGGGGAACATCTAAACAAAAGAGAGGATTAACCCTCTGTTATAGTTGCAGAAGATCGGGACATCTTGCTAAGGAATGCCTTGGGAGAATACCTAGTTGCCTCTGTTATAAGGCTATGGACCATGAAGTATTGGATTGCCATAGAATGATTGCTAGGCTTGAGAAGCTGAATATGGAGCAATCAAACCCTGAAGAAGATTAAGAGACCAAGATTATAGCAGAAACCAAAAAAGAATCAGAAAATATATTGCTACAGATGAAAGATACCTTGAATGACCAACAACATGTTAGGCTATCAGAGATCTTCAAAGAAAAGGAGAAAATCGAAGCAAGAATAGGGGACTTTGACATTGACTGTACTCTTGATGAAGAAACACAAGTGAACATTATGCCAGAAAGAACTTGGGAAGCTATAGGAAAGCCTGCCATGATCCCTTCCCTAGGAGGAACAAGTTTCTTCAGAGGAAAGATAGTAACCCTATGTGGAAGGATCGCCTAGATACCTATGACTGTCAATGGAAATTTGATGGAGGAAGACTTTGAGATCATTAAATTTGTTGAAGACAACGCCCCGTTTACCATGCTCATAGGAAAACCTTGGATTGATAGAGAACAAGCCAGACAAAAAGAGGAAGAAAAAGTTTTGGAACCGAAGAAACAAGAGTTAAAAGACTTTATGACCAGAAGGATCATGCACTTGATTGAAGAATAGAAGAGCAGATCACATATATTTAATATTAGCAACCCCGATGTCAAAGCTAAGAGAACACTTGAGGATTCACAGAAGATCGAGTTACCTATTTTTGATACAGAAGAAGTATTATCAAGGAACCCTGGGAAAGACTTTCAACAATGCGAAGTAACTAAGACCACATAAGATAAACATCAGAATGGTAAAAGCATTACTAAGATGAAGCTCACGGGGAAGAAGGCTAGGAAGTTAAGAAATAAAAGCGCTAAACTATAATATTACAAGAGGTTCTAAAGGACTCTTCACAGCAAGAAGAATTGCAGAATTGGAGCTTCGCCGAGATATCAGAACAATGACATAGAGTACTTCGCCATGATGAAGAAATATTGTCGTTGGAACCGATATACCCGTTCGACCACCGCTCCGAACGGATCAAAAATAAGTTATGGGTTACCACTAGACCATTGGATAGCACCATAATGGATAGAATAGAGTTAAAGAAGGCCCCATGTCCATTGCAAGTAGACCATTGCTGAGATTTCCTACTTAACCCATCACGCCACGCATCGAGAATAATTTTTGCTAACTAATAATTTGAGCGTGAATGCTGAGATTTACTTACCATGAGATCATTGCCTTACTATTCACTGTAGTCTTTGAATTCCTTTTGCACTCAAGCCAGCTGGCCCAAGTTTGTATGTCGGACAAGCTTAGTGCTGTTGAGAAATTTTTTGAAGAAGTTATAATTGATTTAATGATTGAGAGACTCATGTCAGAATGCAAAATGTCTATAGGTGTACAAGCATCATCCTCGGGTGCACTACCAACTTCCCCCTCCACTGCTTGAGCAGGACCATCTGGACTGCCTTCAAAAAGATGATCTAAGCTCGGAAACAACTTCGCCACTGTGAAGATGATCCCAAACATCTTGCCTAAATATATCCCACCACTAAGCAGACAGTGAATCAAGACACTGTATCCAGAGACTTCGATTATGTTGTAGTCACTGTGTACCTCCCAAAAGGGGTGCGTGCAGTTCATGCTGACCAGGAGAAGCTCACCACGCTAAAATTTAGTGATTTTAACCTTGGAGATCACAAGGTTTACAGTATGATAGCCCCTCACAAGTACTTGACTATTACAAAAGGAAATGACCCCAAGATTGTACCGCAACAATGGACCCATAACCTTGCGCAGTTAACCCTCCTCAATGTAATGAAGATACCACATTTCGGGAGGCAACAAGAAGTAAATGCATGCGTTAGACTATTGTTATCCTGCTACCATGGAGGATACCTATGGTTGGACCATCGCATCACTGTGGATCCGATTCTGATCAATCAGATCATTGGGCTAAGCATGTAGGGCCCTTACCCGCATGAATTTTACCCTAGAAAGACCGCAGATCGCGCTCTTGCTCAGTGAATAAAAGACACATATGGTGATCTGGAGAAAGGCACGTGAGGTTACAAGGTAGCCTTCATTGAGAATGCAACAGTGTTCTTTGGTTTCCAGCTGATCACAAGAAAGTTAGTCCGAAAAAAAAGACCTACACAGGTAATTGGATTTGTAGTTGACCTTGCAGGGAGGTGCCCGGAGGGACTATGAATGAACTGGGCAAAATACCTTATAAATAAGCTAGAGCTTGATTGTAGACAAGCGCAGGACAAAGGGTATGAGTTCCAATTTAGCTGGTTGCTCATACTCATCGCTTTGATCGCTTGGGAACTGCTTGAGGGAGCCACTTTTTCGGAGATTGAACCCTTCGAACCACTGGCCATGAAGTTCTGTACACTGTGGTACTCCAGCGACATGAAAAAACAATGGCAGTCCAATGCCGTCTTCCACACTTACTACACTCAGTTGAAGAATTCAATTCAGTCTACACCGCGCATCACACCCAACACACTTCATAGGTTTAGACCTTTGATGAAATTCAGTGCAGATCGTCACTTCACCTACATCACATCATGCACAGATGAGAAAAAACAACAACTCTAGTCATATTACAAGCTGACAGAAGATGAATTGGAGGAGATTACTAAGGAATGGTCGGTAGACCTCCTTGTTGCAGTAGAACCCATAGAGATAACCAATGTAGATAGCTTTGAAGCTATGCCAGATATTCCAGGATTGCGGAAGACTAAGAAGGATGTGGAAGTTCAAGATATCCACAACACATCCATGAAGACTGCTTCGCTCTCACCTGCGAAGGGAGGTGATGACGAAGAACTAGGGGGCACAAAAGTTGAGCAGAACAAAGGTGAGGTTACTCTACCTAGAGATGAGGAAGATCCCTCCAAGAAAAGGAATATTACCCCACCCAATCCCTCATCCCGAAAGAAAGCTAAGGCCACCCGGACCATGCTTAAAACTACCCTTACCCCAAATGATTTTGACTTCTCAATTGCCGCACTGAATGATGTTTCACTAGAGATCACAAAAAAGTAAGAAGCAAATCAGGAGGAGATATTCTATCGGATCACAGGAGAACTCAAAGAAGTGCAACAGGCACTCTGGTCCAGCCAAGCAGTTTCTACGAAGCCCTTAACAATGGAAATACCAGGAACAGATGATGAGCCCACTCAATTATGCTAGATCCCCGAGAAAGTCAAAGCTCACCTTCGACGAGCTCAAGAAGACATAACGCAAGCCACCCAGGCTTTGGCGCAAGAACATAGCGCACATGGAGAACAACAGAGGAAGGAAGAATAGGAGTAACTTGCCTTACAAGAAAAGTGGGAGGAGGAAAAAGCACAGTTACAGTAGAGCAAGGACCAGTTGCTAGCAGAGAAACTTGAAGTACAGGAAAGAGTTCACAAAGCACTGAGTTTTGTGACGATCATAGAAGTGAATATGGAAGATCGTCTCCCACAACAGGTGACCCAACTGGAAGAAGTAATCCAACAACTTCAACAACGCATCACAGATCTGGAGCTCTGCACTGTGCCTGAGACACCCCAAGAGATAAGAGATCAAAGAGAGGCTACTACTCGAAGCACAATTGACCGATTAAAAACCTTGGTTTCAGAATGTAGGCAGCTAAGCACTAGAAGCTCCCAGACTTATGAAACCCTCACAGAGAATCCAGAATTGCAGACATTGGAGGTACAACTCCAAGAAGCAAAGCAACATGCAGATGTGTTACAAGTGAAACTGAAGTCCTTGACCCTAGTCGAAAGAATGAAGAGGTTCGCAGAACAACGCATAACCCAACAACAAGTACACATGCTACAAAGTAAAGTAATGGAAGTCTCTCAATGACTGCAACCACTCCAAGAGAAGGCATGCCAACTGTTCACCAAAATTGAAAGCCAGGGAGCTGAACTCGAATAGGGTGTCATCACTGCAGAATAGCGCCTAGAAGGACCGCTCAATGACACAATAATCCAAGAATTTACTGAACAAGAGGCTATCGCACTACAACAGGTCGAAGTAGCTTGAGCCAAGCTCGAGGCGTTTGAAGCGGAATTGGTCAGACTTGAGTGACTCGGGACAAGTCATAGGTGAGTGTTGGGGGCTTGTTGGACCTTGACCAAGTTTTGAAGAATACTTGGTCATATTTGACCACTTTTGGGACTGCGACAACTTACCAAGGAATGAGCGCAACGCGAAGCGAAAAGTAAGGAAGCAAGACCTATTTTTGGGTCCATTTTAGGGTTTTGGGTTGATGTAACGGGAAAGGGATGTCAGCCCGTGGGTTTACCCATGCTTAGGCCCATTTTGTAATCTATAAATAGGCAATGTAAATAGAGGAGAATGATAGTAATGTAGACATCTATGTGATGTATAATTGAAATCTTAGTGCTAGTAACTGGATCTGTGTGATCGGATGTATCTTAGAGTGCTCTGTGCATGAGATCGGAAAGATAAGTGCAAGTTGTTGTAGTCTTGTGCTGAAGAGCAAGGAGGATGGATCTAGTGAGCTGTGCAGATCTTCTGTCCTGTGCGAAGTAAGGGTCATTGAAGCTCTGTGCTATAACTGCTTGATCAAGATAATATAAAGAAGACTTTGTGGACGTAGCCCCAGGGTGGGGGTGAACCACGGTAACTATGTGTATAGTGATTTGTGCTTTGATCTAATGTGTTTATCTTTTTCTTGGCTAAGTTCTTGATGTGATTAAGTAGATCTAGTTATGCTATGTGCTAATGATATATGAATGAACGTTAGATCTAATATATAAGATGATTAGTGCTTGATCTGTTGAATCTAACCTATATTTCTATGGCTAAGTACTGAATCATATTTAGTATAAGTATTCACTGCGATGCTCTGTGCTATCTGCGAAGTACTAGTCAGATTAAATATTGATGAAGGATCTATGCTAAGTGCCCTATAAAAGATATCATAGATCAGTGTCCCAGATAAGGTTGCAGACATCTAAGTCCTGCAACCACCCCTGCCTCTACCTCGGGTGAGACATCATCTTCTTCGCAGGTGTTGCCGAAAGGGCTGGTAGTTAGGGTTTTGTTGGTGCACTCTTGAGCGTTGAACCTTGGGTCTGCCCTTGTGCCAACACTCATCATGGGCTACGGAGATAGAAAAGGTGGCGAACATATTGCCAAGTCAAGTGTAGCAGTTCATGGAACACCCGATCATGGCTTGGACCATGTTGTAATAATTAAGTGCTAGAACAGTCAAGTACCAGGCACAAACATTAGAGATAAGGGATATCCTTTCAGCCCCAATTGAACAACATAGATTCCTGTATGCCAACACATGCAAGGATCTCTTCATCAAATGGTCGGAGTACGAGAAGAGTTATCCACTCAAGTGAAACATTTTATGACTCTTAGAAGACTGAGCAATGAAAGTGCCATGTGGTGATGTTTTGTTTTACTTAGATTGCACATTTGGTAGTTATTTTTAGTTAATAATATGTTATAAATAAAGGGATCTACCTGTAGCAAAAGGTCGATGGTTTTTGCAAAGACCCTCATTTTTGGATCATTATTTTGGAGCTACCTTAATTGAGAAGTCATGTTTAGGACCCGAGACAATTTTTTTCTGTTTTTCATCAAAAGCGTCTGTGATTGGATCCGAAGAAGAATTATTTCTGATTTTATCTCATGAATGGATGCTATAATGAGTAAGAGCCTCTGAATCTATTGATAAGTTATCTAATTCAATATTTTTATAGTTCTTGTCTCTAATGATGAAGAGTAAATTGTTGTGTTAATATGTGGTTGATGATTAGAGTTAAGGAAACTATTTTTATTGCCATTGTTTATTGCATGTATGTTTTCTTCTGATAATCGTATCTCAATCAATAATTGGAACACCAAAAGGTTAATGTATTAGTACTAGGCTTGTTGTAGGTGTAAGAATCATTTTCTGCATGCTTGAGTATGAGGGTTATCCTGAGCTCAACCTTCTTCAGTAGTTAAGTCCTTTCCCCTTTGTTACCCAGTTGGTTTATACCAACTTTTATCTTGTATCGGTCCCACCTATAAAAGAAAATACCAAAAGAGAACATTTGAACTATAGAAGGAGCTTTGATAGGAAGAAATCCTGTCAATCACTACGTAAATCCTATCAATTAATTGGATGGATCGCAAGATCTAGAGATCCATTTCACCATTAAATGCTGTAGAGTCTAATTGGGCCTCAGTGGCGGGTTTGGTTCCTACTGTTGAGTTAAAGGGATTTAGGACCCCTCAACAGGATGCTCACTTCATTCTCGTCAAGTCAAATTGCAAGGCAATAGATGTTGCCAATATTTTCATGAAAGAGATATTTAGGCTACACGACATGCCTAAGGAGATCATATTTGAACGATATACAAAATTTAGTTCAAGCTTTTGGAAATATTTAATGGCTGGCTTTGAGACTAGATTGTTGTTTAGCACAACCTATCACCCTGAAAATGATGGATAGATAAAGAGGGAAAACCAAGTACTAGTGGACATGTTAAGGATGCATGAAATGCATCAGCCTAAGAAGTGGGAAGACTACCTGCCACTGGTAGATTTTTCCTACAACAATGGCTATCAAGAGTCATTGAAGATGAGCCCTTTCGAAGCCCTCTATGGTAGACAATGCAAGATTCCAATTAGGTGGAATAATCTAGTAGATAGAATTACAATCGGGCCAGACATGCTGAAAGAAATGGAACAACAAGTAATTTAGATAAAGAAAAATATTAAAATAGCTCAGGATAGACATAAACGCTATGCAGACAGAAAGAGGACTCCTAGAGAGTTCAAAATGGGGGATCACGTGTATCTCCTAGTTAGACCCAGGAAAAGCTCCTTGAGAATGGGAGATTGTGCCAAGCTAGCACCTCAGTATTGTGGACCCTTTGAAATTTTGGATAGAGTGGGACATGTAGCCTATAGTCTAGCATTCCCTCCCATAGTGAGGGCACATAATGTTTTCCATGTTTCATTATTGAAGAAATATGTACATGATTCTAATCATATAATTGTCTGGTCTGTGATTCAAGTGGAATCAAAGGGAGTATTCTTGCTAGAACCTCAATGCATAATAGACAGGAAGGAAACACCACTCAAGAACATAACCATTGCACATGTCATGGTATAGTGGAAACACTTTGGCCCAGATGAGGCTACATGGGAAATGGAGGATGCCATGAAACATGCATATCCATTTTTGGTTACTTCTGTACATATAGATAGAACATTGAGGAAGATGTTCCTTTAAGGGGGAGGGGATTTTAATACCCCTGTTTCCCCCAGTATGTAAATATAATTGTAACTGGCCAAGAGACTATGACAAACTAGATATGTGTGAATGTTTGATTTGATGAATCTTTGTATAAAAGTTCAATGTATGTATTTTCTATTATTTATGGAAAATGGATAAGTGTTGCATAATTGCTGAAAGGGGGGTTTTCCAAGATAGGCCATGGATTCTATGAGAGATATGGTGATGGGAACCAGGAATGGTTGAGATGACCCCCACCAAACCAGTACCTTACTATATTTAATGACTCAGAACAATCCTTTGACCCATACATTAATTACGAGTCAGAGTGGTAGCTGGAGGAGTCCTCCTCAAGAGTTAATGAGGATATGAGGAAAAGTACCCATCTATAAGACTTACAAACCTGACCATGAGCTGGGGATTCAAACCCATGCAACCTTGATGAAGAAGGAAAGAAAGAGGTAATTTGTGGCTAGAAGGAGAAAAAACCAGGCATATCTGCGAAGAGATCAGAGTCAAAAGATGAATATTGAGAAGAGAAAAGAGTGCTTGCAACTCTCTGGTTCGAAGAAGAACTGGGAAATAAGATCATTCTGGGCATAAGGAGTTTTTGGAAAGGTTTTCGTTACAAGCTAATAAATGAGGCTGACGAGTGACTGTGGAAGTACTCGTGCATACCTCCTTTCTTAATACAGAGAAAACTGGTGGCCAAGATCCCGTGGGAGGAGGAGAGTAACCTCCGTCCCTGATTGTTGCTAAGTAAGAAGAAAGACTCTGTCTTAGATAATCATTGTCTAGCTTGGGTGTGGCCAGCGGTAAATCCATCAGGAGTGGCTATGCCTATGGTTGGGTGGAAATAGACACCCCTTTCATCAGTCGCTTTATGAACTCTGGTTTTCTAATAAGTATCTTCATACTATATTTACTGAAATGGAAATGGTGATTGAATATATTTATATGTATATGAATGAGTCTTGTGTTGAATGGTTAAGTTAGAAATATGCATTATCTCTCCATGAAATCGTGCTTTTAAATGGGCATATGCTTGACTCAACTGAATAGTTAGAGAGTTGTAAGATGTAATCCTGCAATAGTGTCGGGGAAATATTTATTGGAATGGTTAAGTCTTTCCGGTCTCTAAAACCTACCCTCACGAGAATTCCAAGTTCAAACCTTATGGAAGGAGGACGCCTCCTTCAGAACTTTCACCCATATGACCAAGGGCTCATGCCCATGTCCTTAACCCATTTATGGCTAAAGGAATTAGTGTGTATCCCACAAGAGTTTTCAAAGGACCCATGTGACCAAGATTTGGGAACCTTGAGCTAGGATTGAAAGAAGTTAAGCCTTTAGAACTCCAGGAGTTCGAAGCTATGGTGTGTTTCAAATCTACTGTTTATAAATCAATCGAAGGAAACTGATAGTTACAGTTACCCACCTGGTTAGCCGATGTCTGGCAGTTTCCCTATTCGAGACAGTTAGACTTGCCCCACCATTAAACCTTGATCCGTTCAGTTATCAAAAAGTAACACAAACCACTGATCAAAGAGTATTCGGGAGTCCCCTTGGTTGTTGGATCTATGCCGAGGTACCTTGATGAAGTCCTACTTCGAGAGAATAGAGCGACCATGACACTGAAACTCTTGAAGGATGAAGTTATGAAGTGACAAGAACCGTAGATTTAGGGATCCTTCGAGATCTTCCCTGGCTATTGGATTTATGCCAAGGTCAACCCAATGTTGACCACTCCGAGAGCAAGGAGGAATTCACACCATGAATCCCCTGAACACTGAAGTTAAAAAATAATGGAGGCTGTAGATCCACGGGTTACATGGACATGTCTCGACTGTGATATCGACGAACTTGAAAGACAATCAGTCCGGGGTGATGTCGCACACTGATGTCACCCAGGGTGAAATGGACCCATGTTTAATGTACCACATGTCACCTGGATTCATACATTTCATAGAACCTATGTGCCTATTAAAATATGACATGTGTCACCCACTGTAGGGGCCACGTGTTCTCTCTGCCTTGCCGTGTGTCATCTCTGGCAATGACCTGTTTAGTCCATGTGGTGGGAGGAGTATTCGAGACCCACCTCTAATTGTCGTTGCATATAGTACGTCACCTCGTGTGAGAGTGGGACTTTCGGGAGTTTTGGATTTCAGGACTCTGTGGGGGTTTGAGATGCAATGTCATGGGTAAGGTGAAAGGCCTGAAGGCTGGAGCCACATGGAGAGATTCCAGGACTTCGGGAGTCTGGGACTTCAAGACTCCATAGGTTTGGAATACAGTGTCGAGGGTGATTCGAAAGGCCCGAAGCCCATATTCATGTGGCGATCTTTTAGAATCCTTCTAGAGTTCGAGAATTCCAGACTCCAGAGGACATGCATGCATAAAAGAAAAGGGAATTTTAGCACCGAAGCACTGATCATCGAGTTCTCCTCTAGCTTGTGTGTTATATGAGGATTAAGTCTCACTGTTGGTTTGGATGGTGATAGACCTTCCCTATGGGAGGTAGGAACCTGTAAATGGTATGAACGAGATGGATCCACATGGGTGCCATGTGGCCCTCAACCAATGAATTCCCAAAGGACTTTGGGAAGCTATAAATTGTAAACCAGAGGTTGGATTATAGACTGATAATAGTCGTTAGAAAGCTATGGGCGAGTAGAAGAGGATGAATAATCTCAGAGAGATGATTTGAGATGACTTGAGTGAGTAAAATTTTGACACCCTATCCCTAGAAATGGTACTTAGGGGTCAAGTGTGTTACACAATGGCCCAGATTCATCCTTGAAAAGTTTAAAAATATTAATGTTTTCGAAGTTTGGCGAAGTTACCAAATCGACGACTGGGAGTCATTTTTAGAGGTTTGGAAAATGAGGAAGATCGACGGTCTGTGTTCATTTTTTGTCATTTGGGAAGCCATAGGAAATTATCGATCAAGATCATATTGGTTGAGATATCGACGACATAGTTTCACCTAGGATTTTGGCTGAAATTTCCTAAGTGTTGATGTTCGACCAAATGACGTCTAAGATCGCCGATGATCGATGGATCAAAAAATTTGGGCGAAGTGTTGAAGTTCAACCAAAAGAAATCTTAGATTGTCGATGGTCATGGATCGACTAGTTTGGTGAAGTGTTGAAGTTCAACCAAGAGACATATCTAATCTCTGATGGTCGATGGTTG
>JASDQU010104055.1:122686-139876 GCA_032191745.1 Picea mariana
AAACCTTTAGCAAGCATATGATAAACCAGTGATCAAGTATCAACCAACAAATCAACCAAAGACGACGACAATCTAATCAACGAAAGAGGTGTTTTCACACTTGCAGTTGTGAAAACTGAGTCGAAATTGAATTGTAATGGTTGCAGAAAAGAGACGAATGTCTATTAGCACAATGTGACAATGACTTGTCGTAATACGACAAGGGGTGTAGGCATCGTTTTGAGAGTAATCAAAAAAATTGGGTTGGCTGCCAACACCATCTCATTAACTTTTCTTTTGGCTTTGGTAGCCAACTGAACCAACCAAGATTTTTCATTCTTTCTTCTTGGAAAATGCAATCTTTCCACCATATTAGGATCTATATAACTATGAATAGCTCCTAAATCAATTAAAATATAAATGGTTTGGTTGTTGATCATACCTTCCACTTCAATCATATGTGATTGAAACTTTACTTTATTGTTTTCCAGACATGCATAGATCCTTGGTACACTTCTTCCCATTTCCTCCATTGTTTCAACTTGCTGTACATTGTGAACAATTCTCACTTTTTCACCTCTGTGAGGACAATCTCTAAACATATGATCTCCTTTACAACCCCAACATTGAATAGGTGGCTTCCTTGGCCTTTTCCCCCCTGCCTCCATTGTTCTAGATTCTCTAGAAGTTGGTCGTCCCTGAGGATTATTTTTGAAGAATGGTTTCTTAGTCCCCTTCTTCCTTTGTTCCATATTATATTTCTTCTTGTCTTCCCAAAATTTTTGGAAAGTTGGCCATGCTTTATGATAATCATATAGGAATTTAGCTCTCCTTATGGTCTCCTCCAATGTTTTGGGATCATCATATTGTATCTTGTCACTGATCAATGATGGAAGCCCACTAAAATACCTCTGAATCTTAACTGTCTCATCCTTGATGAAAGAAACATACTTCAGTAGTTCTAAAAACCTTCTTTCATATTCATCTATGATCATACTCCCAAGCTCAATTTCAAATAACTCTTTCATTTTCTTATCATAATATCTCTTAGTCAAGTATTTGTCTTCAAAATACTTCTTGAATTCCTTCCAAGTAACATTTTTCTCTTTAATGTGTTGCACCTGCACAAGATTATACCACCACATGGATTCCTTTCCCTTGAGTTGATAGATAAAAATTCTTCCTTCTGCATGTGAAGAATAATTATGCAATTTAAAATACTTTCTCGTGCCTAGTAGCCATGTCTCTGCATATTCATCCTTCTTGTGATCACCATCAATTGTAGGATGTTTGATTTTTTCATTTATCCTCATAGCTCATCCACCCCAGACATCTTCTTATGCTTCCTGACAAGGGATGAACTTGCATTGTTGGGTGATCTCCTATTGGAATGCCTTGCAGAGTGATAATGATGTCTACTAACACTTCTGGTTCTTCTTTTCTCATCAGGAGACCTGTAACTTCCTTATTTGCTTGAGTCGTTATCCTTATCTATATTCTTTTCTATTATGTCCAAGCTTTGCATTAACTTTAGGTTGAAGTCCTCAGGATGCTCCTTGGATTTCATAGGCCTTTCATTATCATCTTTATGACTTTGGACATCCTTTTGCAAGTTTTTAATGGTCTCTACCAAATTTATACTCTCTTCCTTTCCTTCTCCATGTCCATTTTAGTTTTCTTCTTCAATAACCATATGGAAATCCATACCTTTGATCTCATATTCCTGGTTGTAATCCCCTTGTGTATCTTCTATCCTTCTGCACTCTATGCTGACTCTGTTCTGATCTACTTGTTATTAACTCTACAAAAATGCGCAGCCAACAAAATTTGTTAGGCTAATTGATTCAACAACTTTGTGAAATTATGAACCATTCTGGTTCGATAATACATCAGACTTCTTTCTTCTTTTCTCCCGAGAAATTGAATGTTCAGCTCAATTTTCTGGGTGAACAGTTATATTCTACTATCCAATATCTTTCCAATGACTGCTCGATTTTGAGTCTTGAGAAGAAAATTATGGATATTTAAAAATTGTCTTTTCTGTGATGTAATCCATGTACATTAGTTCTTCTTCTTCAGAGCCGAAATAACTCTTGCACCCATGTTGAATCCTCTTTTTAGGTTTACAGGCTTCTGTAATTTCCTTTATTTCTAGGTCCGAACAAATAAAAAAACCCACGGGCTCCTTCTCTAAGACATTTTCTATCCTTAAAATCAATTTTCGGGCACTAGACCTTTTTCTTCAGCCCTCAATCTCATGTGAACACCGGCTATGATCAAGTGCATAACTGAAAGGTTCTTTTCTGGAGCTTCAGAGCTTCGGAACTTTGGAGCTCCAAAACTTCGGCCTTCAGAGGTTTCACCTTCATCACACTTCATTTTACCTGAATGCCGAATTGGTGAACTTCCAAACGGATGCTTCTTTGAAGCTTCGGGGCTTTGGTACTTCGGAACTTCAGTGGCTCTTACTACCTCACTTATTATTTCTCCTGAATTTTGAACTGACGAACTCTTGCACGGTACATATTCAAATCTTCGAGGCTCCTCTTCTTTAGAGCTTCAGGCTTCAGAAGATCTTGCAACAACATACATACATATCCCCGAATGTCAAATCTCCAAACTTTCGGAGTCTCCTCAACAATCATGCACTAGGGGGGTGCTATGTGTCAAAAATATAGAGATGACACGTTGCCCAATTGACGAGTGACAAGTGTCGAGTTCCAATTGACACATAATGTCTGTAAAAGGTAGGAATCAAGTTGACATGTGGCATTCATAAGTGGGTCCACATCACCCTAGGTGATGTCATCATGCCACATCACTCCGATGCTCCAGGACTTCAGTACTCCGGGCTTCAGAGGATCTTACAGCACAACGCTTCAATTCCTTTGAACGTCAGACTAGAAAACCCCCAAAGGTTTCAAGAATCAACGTTCCACACTCTTGGATGATATCAATGGTTAATAGGAGCTCCGGGACTCCAGGATTTGGAGGATTTCATAACACAACGCAAAATTTACCCCGAATGACGAATTGGCGAACTCCCCAAACCGTCGCTCTCCGGAGATTTAATACTTCGGCGCTTCAAAGCTCTGGGCTTCGGAAGACTTCACACTATAACACTTCAAAACACCTGAGCGTTGAACTTCCGAACATATGTTGTCTGAAGCTTCGGAACTTCGGGCTTCAGAAGACTTCTCCACTCTGCACCACAAATCTACCAAACATTGAATTCTCGAATACTTGCTAATATGTGGACATGTGTCCACAAACTCGAACGATCTGGATTAGATCTGGACTTTTGGGACTTCGGGGAACACTCTACTCCGCGCAACCATAACTCAATTCTCCCGTAGTGTCGAATTGTCAAATTGTTGAACCAATTGGGAATCCAACGACCCACCTTCTCTAAGAGATATACGATTGAGATATTCTTTAGGACTCTAGAACTTCAGGGATTTTTCCTCCTTTTTGTCAAAGACTTGAAAAATACCGAAGTAACGAAGTTTGAAGGACTTGAGGGGTTGAAAACCGCTCTACTTCACCAGATCCAATGGTTGTGAGGAATTTATCTTCTCCCAAATAGATCCTACAACCATTGTGGTTTCCTGAACTGCTACACCTCCTAATCTTACAAACACAGTTAAGGTGCACTCTTAACACCGTATTGGTACTCATGGATTCTCTAAAACTCGAAATATGTCCATTTCAACGACGACTCTCTATGAAGCATTTTCTTCAATTTCCACTTACACGAACGATCCAAGCTCAGTGTTGAAAACTGGATCCCTGATACCAATTTGGATCATCCCTAGCCTTAGGTTGTTGGGCTATGCCACGTACTAATTTTTCATTGATATTGTATATATTTATAAAAATTAAAACAAACAAATAAAATATGAAACTACACAGCTTCATGAGGAAATTCACAGTAAAAATATACATGAAACATACACATGCAAAACCCATGAACATAAACACATGTATGAATACACAGTAGGCAAATTAACACACACTTGATGCTTATCTTTAATAGATGGCCACCAACTATGTGCAGACCTTCCACAATCCTCCCAGCCTTATACCACGTTGCTCATTACTCTCAACAATGGATCACCCCCAAGTTGGGACTAAACTCCACATGGGTAAAGGGGTTTCTAACCAGGATGAAGCTACATAGACAATAGGAATAATTTTTTTCCAGGAGCCTACTCAAACTATCAACCTACAATCTCTCATTCCCCACATGCCTGTCCCACCCCAAGAAGTGTGCCCCTTCTCTGTTCAATAGTCCTCTGACTGCCCCACTTCCCTTCCAGGGCTTCAATAACAGGTCGAACAAGAAGTCTCATAGAAATATAGTTTTAGTTGGGCTCCCTCAGGAATTCAATTCCCTGCAATTCTCTAACCTAGAGAGATTTGCTCACAGGCCTAACAACTTGCATCTTCAATGCCACGGGCTTGACAACTCAGTTCTTCAATTCCATCTCTCTAGTTAACCAAGTACAGGTACAGGTGAAGGCACAAGTGATAGCACATATGCTTGCAACAACAATGTTTTGGCAAGGAACATGGAATTGTTCATAAATTGAAAGGTATAAGTGATGGAAAAAACCACGCTCCAGGCAAGGAACGAAGATGGTAGCAACAGAAAACAGTTAGGTAACGGTACTGGATCGGGAACAGTACTAGTACACTACTCGTGACCGGGAGGTACTACGTACAACTTCTGGGTCGTAGAGGTCGACACTAGTGTGACTGGCAAGAATCGTGAATGCTCTCGTGACTGGGGAGAATGGTGAATGCTAGGGTGCAAGGGAAGAATGACTAGGTACCTGAAATGGACTAATTTCCCCACATTTATTTGCATGCACCCTTGATGACACATGGCCCTCCAGGAGCTCGTTTCTCTCCACTTGTATTCCATTTCTCTTTCTCATAAGAACTTAGGATATCATAATATTTCTCCATGCCTTAGTCTCTGGGAATAATATTATAATATTCCCTTAGAGATAATCCCTTTAGCTTAGCCCCTTTCCTAGTCTCTTATTCCCCCCCTTTCCCTTCCTAGTGGAGTTTAGTCCCCCATACTCTTTTATCATGGTCAGTCTACACGCAACGATGTATTTTCTTAATGATATGAGTGATTACATATACAAAAATAGGCTCATTGGCCTTTAGAATCTAGGGTCTCCGCCCTAATAAACACATAAGCCATCTGACTTATAATAACCCGACTCACCAACCTATAAACTTATATAAATTTACAATGGGGCTCATTCTTGGGGTGTTACAACCTCCCTACACTTTAGCAGTCAAATCATTGCATGGAGAAGGTTTCTTGTCCCACAAACAAAGGATTCTCATACACCAATTCAATATCTAACGTTTTTTTAGTATTGGCAGAATCAACAACTCGTGGTTCTCGTACTCGCGTGACATGGGGTCGATTCCCGTCCACTACCTCTATAACCTCCAGGTGCATCCACACAGCCCGCAAGCATGGGACACAAGTAAATCGGGATGAGAATCGAACTTGAGACCTCCTTTTTATATATTTCCTTCCATTTACACGACACTTTCGAATTGATCTACACCCTTGCGGGAAATTCAATATCTAACTTGACTATGATCTTAAATTAAATTAAAATTATATCTAAATATTTATTAAATAATAAAGATTTGCAAAAATTAAATGGATGGTTAGTGTCTACTTTAAACATTAATAAAAAAAATTAAAAGGTATTTTTTAAAGATTTGCTTTCATTTAAAAGTCTGCATTCTCTAAGAAACAATTGAAAGGATTTTTAAAATGACATAACAGCCTAATAGTTGTTTATTGTTTCTTTTGCTTGTCGATGAGCACTATGCCATGTATAATATGTTTTTTCTATTTGAAAACACTTATGGTCGTGGGTTTTCACAATACTATAAACAAGGAAATTAGTTGTAAAGCAACTAGTCCCTGCCTTAACGATTCTAGAAGAATAAGCATTAAATTAGTTATAAAGTTATACTAGCTTTTAACTGTACACTAATTATTTTTTCAAAAAATTTTAAATCCCACAAACTGTTATGAAATTACCCATATACAATATATACAATGTGAAGGTTCCCTCTTGAATACCCAACTGTTACATTTTCAAAATAGTTCAAAAACTCCATAAATATTACTTATAAAAAAATCTAAATTAACTGTTGAATGCACATCCACTATGCTCAAAAATGAATTTAAATTTTTTGTAAAAACCATACTTACAAACGAGTTTAAGTCTGATACAAATATTCTAACATTATACACCACACCTTTCTAACTCAACTGCAAATAATCACTTTCACAATAATATAATCCTATATTAGTATGAACATTTGGTCGAGGCACATGTTGCTTATTTGACGATCATGAAATAGTTTTCTGTATCAATGATATAAAGTTTAACCTAAGTGAAAATTTGCAAAAATAAATAATGAAAATCTAATGTGAAGTGCCTGATGGTATTTTCAATTTTTTGTTTTATATTTTAGTTTAATAAAATGTATCAAAACCTAATAAAAAGTAATCATTTGCTCACAATAAAATAATTGATAAATAAATTTATAATATAATTAAAAAAAATATTATTTTTAAACTTATAAAATTGAAGTTTGCAAATCAGGCTAACCAATAAAAAGTCAAACTAATTTTACTCCTATACTATTGGGTAGGTGTATTAAAAAGTTATGGTCAAGGAGTGTCATAATTTTGAATAAATATTTCATAAAGATAAAGATAACGATAATGTTTGGATGCAATCAATCTACATCCAGCTTTGAATCTAAAATATCTCAATTTATTTATCTTTTATCTGTGGGTAGATAATATTCTCAGTAGGTAACACAATTTTGTCTTACTTTAACCATTGTGTTAAAAAGTGTTTAGAATGTCCTAGTTTAATTTTTTTTTAAATTTTACTTTATCTTCATCACTATGGTTATGCTCATTGTTTATTGGTTTATTTTTTTTTTAAATTTTACTTTATCTTCATCACTATCACTATGGTTATGTTCATTGTTTATGGGTTTATGTGTGTGAGTTTTATGGTAGTATGTTGTACATGTAGAGAGGTTTCTGGATATCTTTCTAGGAAGCTTGGCAGCTCTTGCAAATGTTTGTCTGGCAGTAGAAATAGAACCTTAATTCAACAAGTCTTATTTTTCCAGCTCCCTCGAAGACTTATGGGGAAAAAGATGGAACCTCATTGTAACAAAAAAGACTTTGCCCATCCTTGAATGATCCCATCATGAACATCTGTTGGAATACAGACAAACAATTAGAGAAGAAAAATGTAGGAAATCAACAAATAGAAGCTATTCAAGAGAATCCTCCTTTTGGGGCACGAGCAGTCACAGTATCGTTGACATTTCTAGTTTCTGGATTGATGCATGAACTCATCAACTGCTACACCATAGAGACAAGATCCAGTTGGGAGGTTACAATTTTCTTTATCTTCAATGGTTTGTGCACATCCATTGAAGTTGGTTTGAGAAGAGGCTTGTCTCCTTACATCACATTGCCAAAATTCATTACGATCCCTATAACTTGATTTTCTTATACAATGAAGGATTCTGGTTGTTCTTCCCACATTTCACCAGATCTGGCACAGATATAAAGGCCATTGTCGAGTATGAGTTTCTCATAAACTTCTTATTTATGAAGATTGTGCAAAATTGAGATTGTGTTCATAAAATAGCCTGATGTATTTTCCAAATTACATTCACATTATTGATCTTCTCTGAGTTCAGATTTATAAATTCAAGCAATATAAAAGCATAATACAATGAAATATTTTTGTGTTTGATCATTATCACTGAACTAGACAACTTTATCATATTATATTATAAATACATCATTGACTAAAATACTTTTTCAGTGTTGATGCACAAAGAACAGAGAGAAGTGTCCAACAATGGAGAGATGGACGCCAACAACTTTATCGTATTATATTATAAATACATCATTAACTAAAATATTTTGTCAATGTTGATGCACAAAGAACAGACAAACGTGTCTAGGAAAGGAGAGATGGATGCCAACAAAGGGTAGATGGACTCCCATGCACATTGAAATGTGCTAATGATTTCAAGGACAGATGGACGCCCATGCAAATGCAATGTGCTAATGATTTTAATCTTTAATTTCTTACCAACTTCGATATGAACAAAGTTCGATTCTCTGGGAGGATCTCAAGTCTACACAAGCTATCATAAGTTGATACTAAAGCCATGTAGCTCAGTAAAACTATCATAAGTTGATACCAAAGCCATGTAGCTCAGTAAAGGACCATGCGTATCCTTCCTTCCATACCACAAACCAAGTGAGCAAATATCAGGTCAAGCTTATGCGTTGAGAGAGAAGTGACTTCTTCTATGTTCTCCATCCAAAGTGTTGTTGGGTGTCAAAGTGGTATGAAGAAGGCCCTTTCATTTTATTTTTTTGAATGCTTTTTCTTCTCTGTACGCTTCTACTTCTCGGTAAACTTCAACTTCTATAGAATAATTAACAGTCTTTCTCACAGTAACAGTCTTTCTCACAGTAGGATTATGCCTTCTACACAATGAAAAAATATTGCAGTATATTGGTAATGGAGGCATTGAAATTACAACTTTATCATGCATGATAATAAAGAGAGATGTAATATAAACAAATGGTGAAAGGCTAGTTTTACTAGATCTGCCATGGAGAATTATCTGGTCCATGTCTAATATGAATTGGATTTTAGTAAAGGGAACAAGGAAGTAGAATAATGTATCACTTTGCAACTTTTGAGAGGATAAATTTCATGGAATATATTAATGGTTAAAGAAACAATAAAGTTAACAAAGTGATGTAACATTGAATTTCACTTTCCGACCAAAAAGATSGATGTTTCTCCATGTATAACCATAGATTAGACTGAGTTGACTCAAATATACAAGAAAGAATGGAAACTGCGGTGAATGTTGATGTACGAATGCTCTTAAATTRGTTGAAATTTGAAAAGAATTAACATAAATGACTAWACAGGGRCCCGTCTTTCATCTTTTGCAAATAAAACTCACCTGCAAAATTTCAAGTGYTGCAAGGTAGGTAGGCATGCGTATATGCTACGATGACAAATTTTCCATGTTGGCATGYCGCAAAGATTGAATAAGCATTATTCTATGTRCAATCATATTCTGAGTTTTTCCTTGGTGGTYTGATATGAGAGAMAAWAGTATAGGGATATWTAGASTATKTACAATACCTAGAATAACACAAAACTCGGTTATGTAATTTAAAATTTATGTGTCTTTGAGGGATTACGTGGTACATAATTTGTCAAAACCATAGACAATTAGTCCTACAGAAAGAAATTAAAAGATSGATAAGATTGTGAACTATTAAATAATAAGTTAATGTCCCATGAAGTGTCAACAAGTCCAAAGCATTMAAAAATCTATGATTTAGAAATTTAGGACTTAAACAGAAATCTATGATTTAGAAATTTASGACTTAAACARTTCATTTAGAGGGAAAACAATTGTTTAGCAAKGTCACCTATGTTTGAATTCCTCTAGATCCTTGTCACAGGCATAATGCCTTGCAACAAGAATCACTTCAATAGGGCGCCTTTTTTTTTCAAACCCTTGAATACAAATCTTTTTCTTCCTAAGTTCGTTGGAGACCTCTAACTCTAGAATATAGCCCTGGGGTATGAGCGTGTGCCTCCATGTTAGATATTTCAGGAAAAGATGATAAGATTTTTCCACATTTAAATCTCACACACATAGGAAACGTATAAGTGTAGCATCATTGTCACCTCCATCAACAAATTTCAAACGGGGTTACAGTTACAGCTAGTGATGAAATCCCAAACTGAAAGAGAAAACAACAATACGAACTACATCAGGCCATCATTTGAGTAAAAAGAAAATGAGTGCTCAGTTAGGCATGATTAAATAGAAACGCTATCATGCATTCTTGAGTTTATGCTACCAACCATCAATTAGTCAGAGTTCATGAGATTCAAAGCAGAGTCTTGGCCCATGAAGTAGAAAGGAAGAGACTCAAATTGTAGATCAAGAACATTTTCTCCCTCTAGTATCGCCATTGAAGGCTGCTAGCTTCTCCTTTGTTAGATTTTGGTTTTACTTCTCATCCAGTCTTTTCTGGGTATCACATTTTCATGAATCGTGGCCATCAATGGTAAGTGCATTGCGTATTTTGTTTTTGGTTTTCATTTGTTGATCTAAAATCTCAAGGGTTTATTGTTTTTTAAGTTAAAATTTGCTTGAAATTTGTTTTCTCTAATATTTGAATCCGATAGGTGGCAAGAAATTATAGCTATATCAAAAATTGAGAACCATAGAACTTCATATTCTTGTAAAACGAAGCAGAGGTCGCTTAACTAGGTGTAACCTTCTGTTTTTAATCTTCCATTGCTCTGTTATAATGCAAATAATGCAGCTAGTCTACTATTGCCTCTTACTTACGAGGAATAACAGACAATGAGATCAAGAATGTGTGGCGCACCCATTTGAAGAAGCATCTCGCGCGTATGAAAGTCGTTTCCGTTGCAAATACTTTGTAATTCGGATGCAAGAGCACCATCAGAATGGGAGATCTGTGATCCGATTTATGTTTTGCCAGAACTCTCAGAAGATGTAATCCCAAGATGGTGAGGAAGTTGCGATGAAGAGTTGGTGGTGAGGCGCTGACATCCAATACAGAACATCAACTGTATTGAGGTGCAGTGAGGAGCAACTGGCATCAATTGCAGCGACGAGCTGGTGGTAAGGCGTTGGCATATCCACTGCATAGCATCAAGTACAAAATACCATCTACACATGGATGTTTTAGAATTTTTTTAAATTTTATATTTAAAATTTATTTTTTCTCCCTCACAAATAGTCTAATTTCTTAAATGGGTTAAAGGTATTTGTGGGTATGATACAATAATGAATTACACATGTAATTTGTTTTAATTATTCTCACATCTATTTACCATTTATTCTATTAAAAACACATTTTATAGATTATAAAGATAAAATAAAAAATAAAAATTGATATCTTATATATACAATAATTAGTATAAATTTTCATTAATTTTTCAAATATAATTATTCTCACATCTATTTACCATTTATTCTATTAAAAACACATTTTATAGATTATAAAGATAAAATAAAAAATAAAAATTGATATCTTATATATACAATAATTAGTATAAATTTTCATTAATTTTTCAAATATAATGTAGTTTTATTTTATCCCATAAATAATGGTTTTGGTTTTGTTATTTAAAATGTTTATTTATATAATAAAAATAAAATATAAATATTAAAATAATTTTAAAAAATTCATAAATAAAAATTATTTAATTTTCAATCTTCATTTAAAATCATATTTAAAATTACACTTAAAACTGTTATATTTAAAATTAAATTTCATACATAATATGAGTTGTAAATTTAATATATTAACATATATTCATTTTAAAACGAGATTTAAGGGATTAAATTTTTTAATGTGTAAATTTTAATTTATATGTTGTTATCTAAATATGTGTAGGTAAGTAGTTATTTAAAAAAAAAAAAAATTGAGTAAACTTTATTGTTGTTATTATTATTATGTAATGTTATTTAATCTAACATCACATGACAACATCTCCCCCATACTCATTATTATTATTATTATTATTATTATTATTATGTAACTTTATCTAATCTAACATCACATGACAACATCTCCCCCATACTCGGTTGTAGTAACACTATCTCTCAGTGCAATTATTATTATTATTATTAAACCCTATCTAATCTAACATCATCACATGACAACATCTCCCTAATATGAATACAATAATATATTAATTGTAGTAATCTCCCATAAACCATTATATAATAAATATAATACTTTAAAAAATAATTATCTAAATGCAATACTCTTCTAGTAATTATTTCTAAATCAAGTAAAATATATGATGTGTTTTGGGTTTGTATTTAGGGAGGGAAAACATATGTAAATATAGAATTTCACTCAATTTCACATTAAGATAAATAAAGAGAATAAATATAGTTTTTGATTGGTTTTGGGAAATAAACGAAAACAAATGATATGATTTGGTTTGTAAATAAAGAGAGTAAATATACTCTTTGATTGGTTTAGGGAAATAAATGAAAAAAAATGATATGATTTGGTTTGTAAATAAAGAGAGCAAATATACTCTTTGATTGGTTTTGAGAAATAAATGAAAAAAAATGATATGATTTGGTTTGTAGTGAGGGGAGGCAAAAACATATATAAATATAGTTTTTTTTTAATGTATATTAAATCATGTAAATGTTTTAATGTTAAGTTTATTTATTGAGAAATAAAGGAAAACAAATGATATGTTTTGGATGAAAACAACTGATATGATTTCGTTTGTAGTGAGGGGAGGTAAAATACAAAATACCATATACACACATGGATGTTTTAGAATTTTTTTAAATTTTATATTTAAAATTTATTTTTTCTCCCTCACATAGTCTAATTTCTTAAATGGGTTAAAGGTATTTGTGGGTATGATACAATAATGAATTACACATGTAATTTGTTTAAGGCATAGCGTGTAAGCAAGTCGAATCCTGTTGGCTACAAGCACGAGTAAATCGCGGTGAGAATCGACCTTGAGACCTATTTCCTTCCATTTACACGACACTTGCCAATCAGTCTACACCCCTAAGGGAGTAATTTGTTTTAATTATTCTCACATCTATTTACTATTTATTCTATTAAAAACACATTTTGTAGATTATAAAGATAAAATAAAAAATAAAATTGATATCTTATATATACAATAATTAATATAAATTTTCATTAATTTTTCAAATATAATGTAGTTTTATTTTATCCCATAGATAATGGTTTTGTTATTTAAAGTGTTTATTTATATAATAAAAATATAAATATAAATATCAAAATAATTTTAAAAGATTCTTCTTAATGTGTAAATTTTAATTTATATGTTGTTATCTAAATATGTGTGGGTAATTAGTTATTTAAAAATAATAATAATTGAGTAGACTTTATTATTATTATTATGTAACCTCATCTAATCTAACATCATATGACAACATCTCTCTTATACTCATTATTATTATTATTATTATTATTATTATTATTATTATTATTATGATGCAATCTCATCTAATCTAACATCACATGACAACATTTCCTTCATACTGGGTTGTAGTAACACTATTTCTTTTAGTGCAATTATTATTATTATTATTATTATTAAACTCTATCTAATCTAACATCATCACAGGACAACATTTCCCTACTGTAAATGCAATAATATATTAATTGTAGTAATCTCCCATACTTTAAATAAAATCTATTACAACTATTATATAATAAATATAATATTTTTAAAAATAATTATCTAAATGCAATACTCTTCTAGTAGTTATTTCTTATTGAGTAAATCAAGTAAAATATATGATGTGTTTTGGGTTTGTATTTAGGAAGTCAAAACATATGTAAATATAGAATTTCATTCAATTTCACATTAAGATAAATAAAGAGAATAAATATACTTTTTGATTGGTTTTGGGAAATAAACCAAACAAATGATATGATTTGGTTTGTAAATAAAGAGAGTAAATATATATTTTTTGATTGGTTTTGGGAAATAAATGAAAACAAATGATATGATTTGGTTTGTAGTGAGGGGAGGCAAAAACATATATAAATATAGTTTTTTTAATGTATATTAAGTCATGTAAATGTTTTAATGTTAAGTTTATTTATTGAGAAATAAAGGATAACAAATGATATGTTTTGGTTGAAAACAACTGAAATGATATGATATAGTGAGGGGAGGCAAAACAGATAAATACAAATTTTTTTATATATATATTACATCATGTAAATGTTTTAATGTTAAGTTTCTTTTAATTTGAGAAATAAAGGAAAATAAATGATATGTTTTGGTTTGTAGTGAGGGGAGACTATATATATATATATATATATAGTTCATATATATATAGTTCATATACATTAATAAAATAAAAAAGGAATTTAATGTTAAGATTTTTTATATTTAATTTTAATTTTTTAAATAATTTTCTTAAATATTAATAAATAAATAAAAATTGATGTATAATTTATAATCAATACAAAGTATTCACATAAAATAAAATAAATTGATTAATATTTATATATTTAAATTTTATAACAATTTATAATATTGAATTTTTAAAATTTGAAGTTGAAGTTGAAGTTGGGAGGCTTAGAATTTGATTCCACTCTGGCCGCAAACTTCCAAATACAGGACAATGTCGATTGACATTTGATTTGAATTTCAAGATGCAGTGATTAAAACTTGTTCTTATATAAGAATTGTGATGGCCGTGATGAGAGAGTCAATTCGATGTCGGCATAATTCCTGTCATCTCTCTCTTATTCCCTCAGTTTTGCAGCCGGGAATGATGTGTGACTACCTTCCCACCGCACCCACAGAATGGATCGAAAGTTCTCTGACTTTGGGCATCGAAAAGAAAAGAATAAATCGTTTGGTCTGGGTTATCAACGATGGCCCCGTGTCCATGTATCCTATTGCGCCGCTTTAATGTCGCCAGACAACCGGCACGCCCAGGTGGAGCCTCAGATTTCGGCCACGGATTTCTGGCCAGAACCCTAATTCTTCTTCAGTCATTCATTTTAATTTCTTCCTCTGAAACATCTCCCCATCTTCAGCCTCGGCCTCGATCCCTCCTCATCCGTCCATAGCATATAGGGTTCGCACGTTAAAGGTGGGAGTCGGGACTCGTAGGAGAAGCGGTTATTTTCATTTCCGGGTGCCACGATCTTCAAATACATGGTTTCAGCGGCATCATGATGAGTTTGCATGTGGCACCTTTTATTCCTCTGATGGCACTCATTTCTCCGGCTTTTATTGCAGGCGTGCCAAACAGAATGATCCAGTTGTATATCAGTCGAGTACAGAAAAAGCCTCACTTCATTATTATGGAATATTCCGTGCAGGCCAACGGGGACTTCCCTACCTAAAGCTAAATTGGGCATAACAATTTGCTCGCAGAGGTGCATGATTTCTGTAGCTAAGCAAGATAAACCTAAATTGAAGCATATATTTGCAAGATTCTTATGTTGCATCTGTGAGCCTGAGGCATATAACTTACATGGTATGGCTCAGATTTGGTCAATTCGTAGATGTTAGCCAGTCTATAGGTATATATCATACATATATATGCTTTTATAACTTAACTTCTCTTCTGTCATTTTGAACACTTTCAAAGCTTGCAATTTTCCTCTCTCGATTTTAGTGACGACTGTCAAGCTTCGTAAACTCAAGAGAGAGGGTTTGCACTGCGGGGGAATCAAGTGGTGATGGTCCGACTTAGGCTTAATTAGGATTATTGTGTTATTGTGGAGGATATATGTAATGGTGTACTGGTGATGGATGTAAGAGATGCACTGGCAGTTGCACCTCGGTTTGATCCGAACCTAATATCATCTGCCCTATGTCATCTTATTTATTTTGAAAATAGTCTATAGCCTTTCAGTGCCGGAATTTCTTGAACCCTTCAAATTCCATGAGTTAAAGTTCTTCCTTATCCAAAACCTAAATCCTCTAGACGCCTTTAGAACGATATTAACTATTACAGGTCAGCTGGCTGCAGTGCTTGCTGGTTCATTGATGAAATATTGGAAATTGTATCTATATAGTTTTTATGGCCGATACATTAAAATATGTTTTCCAGTTAGGTATAGATTGCTATCAAAGCTAGAGAGTCTTAGTAAATTTGATGGTTCATTGATGAAATATTTGAAACTGTGTCCATATAGATTTTATGGCCGATACATTGAATATATTTTCCAGCTAGGTATAAATACTAGGTATAGATATTGCAGAATTTTTCTTGATGTAAATTGCAATACATACTTTTTTGGTAAATTGTAAATTGTAAATTGATTGTTCAGATTTTTTTTTTGTTTTTTTGGATGTAAATTGATTACGAGTTTTTGTTCAACATTTTGAGTGGACACTCCATTTATCATCACTAACATAAAAGCACTTATAGCCATGAATATAAAAGCAAGCTCCTCTCCTTGATACTATCTTTTATGTCCTTGATTGATAGGTGGAGACTATCTTTTATGTCCTTGATGATGGGTGGGTGGAGACTATCTTTTATGTCCTTGATGATGGGTGGGTGGAGACTATCTTTTATGTCCTTGATAATGGGTGGGTGGAGTCTGGTAGAGACTATCTTTTATGTCCCTGATTGATAGGTGGGTTGAGACCAGCTTTTATGTCCCTGATGATGATGATGATGGGTGGGTTGAGACCAGTGAAGTCTCCACTCCAAAAATTTTGAAACCTCATAAGCAATTTATATCCAGGAAAAATTCTCCAACATCATTACTAACATCATGACTAATTGTGGAAATCTGCATAATAGATTAGGTATAGATAACTTCCAAAACTTAATAGTCTTAGTAAATGTGATTGTTTTTCTTTTCCAAAATTCTTTACTTATATGTGGTTTTTATAAGTTAATCATTATATTTTGTTCTAAATAAGTTTGTGATGAAAATTTAATTTTCGAAATATAAATAATATTATCCTGCACTTTTATATTTTTAAAAATATGTTATTCACATAATTTCTTTCCATATCTATTCACTGCTTTTAAGATTTGAAACCCACCAGCCATGGGAAAAACAAAGAGTGAAGCAAAAGGTCAGTTCCCAATAAAATGCTCTGCTTTTCATTCTTAATTACTCATTTTATTCCGCGTTATTTACGATCAAATTTGTCCAAGCTTGTATTTATTTAATAATATCTTCCAGTTGCATGTAATGGACATTCTATATCGCTTTATTGTGTCATGACTGTGTTAACATCTTTCTAATGGACGTTTTCTCTTACTTCATTATGTCAAGATTATGTTAAGATCTCTCTGTTAATGGGACATCTCCAGATTGATTAACTAGTTAGCTATGGAGTTGATAGAGGAAGGAGCACGCTATCCTGTAGCAAACGTCCCCCACCCTATTATCCAGTGGATTTTCTTTACAACTTTGACAAGATTTTTATCCATTATTATAATTACTAGTTTTAATTACTGAAATTACAGAATGGAGTTGTTTCAATGTGAACGAAGGCCTAAGAATCCATCTAGAATTTGCCAAATGACAAA
>JASDQU010104055.1:161235-178534 GCA_032191745.1 Picea mariana
CTCAAACACAACTCAACCACAAAGCGTATTCCTGTGAGGGATTTCACCATAAGGGGACCACTTTGGAGTTCATCCATTTGTGCACCTTATCAATCATGATAAGACAATAATGAGTCATATTTTCATCAAACAAACTATGCATCATCATGTATCAATGACAACTCATTGATCCATCTTCAACTATGCATCATATCAATGATCCATCTTTATCAATTGGTTTCCACTTTGACATCTATCATTCTCATCAAGGACTATGCATCATATCAATGATCCATCTTTATCAATTGGTTTCCACTTTTACATCTATCATTCTCATCAAGGACAATACATATACATTGTTCATCAATCATTAATCAATCAATCCTTTGACATCAATCAATCACTTGACATAAATCAATCAATCCTTTAACATCAATCAATCACTTGACATCAATCAATCAAACTATTGACATCAATGACAACATGATCCAAAAATTACAACCACTTTCGTTTGCCAAAGAGGCCTCCCATCATGGAAGAAAAGAGAGACGAGGGAGAAAAACATCCCATCAAGTTGTTTCTCATGGAAGCCTTTGCGCAACAGAGGAATGAGATGTTGGAGAATTTTTACCATTTCATTTAATGATTAACGACAATAGTAGGCATGTCTTCATCAAGAGGTCTCTTTGGAGACACTACATCATTCAAGGTATAAGTTAATTTTGATATTCCCGTATTTGAAGTTCAGATCAATGCAGATTCTTTGGAAAAGTGGTTAAATTTGCTAGAAGGTTATTTCTTTGTTCACAATTTTTCCGATGGAGAAAAGATCACCTTTCACTCCTTAAGGATCTCCCCTATGTAAAAAATTGGTGGAAAACTTACTGGGAGAAAAATTCCACAGAGGAATCTGGAATATTTGGGGCCGAGCCCACTTGGAATTGTTTTATGGATGCAGTCAAGGAGAAATATTACCCTGTGGGAAACTATGATGACCAACACATGATATGGACCAATCTGCATCAATAGAGGGGCCAAATAGTGTCAGATTTCACAAATATATTCCATACCTTGTGCACCAATATAGGTATCGAAGACTCTTAGCGACATCTAGTTCAAAAATACCATGGGGATCTACACAGGTACATCCAAAATGAAATAGATTTTATGGAAATCTCATCAATGGGATCCACTTATCAATATGTTGTCGAAATTGAGCAGGAATTTAAGTAGTAGAACAAGAGAGAATTTGGGTCTGCAAATCCACAACAACCAAAGTATGGTAAAGAAAGCACTAACTCATAGAACAATCAACCTCAAGACAACCGGTCCAAGCTGTAGGAAAAGAAGAGAAACAGGAAGACGAAGAAGGACACTAGGAAGTGGTGTGGCTTCCACAAAATCCCTTGGCACATCACTGATGAATGTCACTGGAAACAATCATTGGTAGTTGAGCTCAAAGAAATAGAGTCGAGCCTCAAATCAGACTTTGACTTAGACAATAATAAAAGGAAACAAATAATTGATGCATAACTCACTGCTACTATCGCGACCACAACGAGAGGATCCTGAGGAGGGGGAGCACCTATTGCATTCACAGATGTGGGTGAAGAGGACCCCGTTGCATTTTATTGTTGATAACAAAATAACCTCATCTAAACAGAGGTCGTCAAGCAGTTGGATTTTCCAACAACACCACACCCACAACCATACAACATAGGGTGGCTTCACCAGGGTCAAGATCTTTGTGTCAGCCAACAGTGTCACCTGTCCTATGACATCAATCCCTTCAAGGATGAGGTATTCTATGATTTTTCCCCACTGGAAGTCCATGATGTTCTTTTAGGTCATCCATACATGTGGGAGCATCATGATGTTTATGATTCTTGACCCCGTAGCATCATTGTTACTCTGGCGAGTCATCCCTACATGATACCATAGGTAGTTCTAACTACTATCCTGACAAAATAGTGCCACGAAGTAATATATCATACCACAAAGTTTATCCTCTTCACAATTTGGTCATAAGAGAAGGACACTACAACCACTGTAGCCTCCACCCAAGACCCTTCTATCTAGCAAAAGAAAATCAACAAGATTGTAGAAAAGCACCAATATATTCTTAATACACCTATGGGGGTTCCTCCATGCTACCTAGTCAAACAAAGTGTTGATGGGAAAAATTGATTGTCCGTCAACTGAAAGAACAAGTCCAGTCCGGGGTTGTCTAAGTAACCCAAGTCGTTTGGTGTAACTTGTTCTGACAGGTTTAATGGCTCTGTTAGCCAATCTAAAATCCTAAAAGAATTAACTAATGCTAAAAACATATACTAAATATGTTCATACTCTGATATAAATATCGTAAATGTGTTTACGTAGAAAAACAGAACATAAAAATCTCATTTATGAACAACATTTACAGATTGCAAGTTTTACTAGAAACTTACGAAATCAAGGCAAAAATAATTGTTTTTGAGAAGCAGATAAAGAAAGCACATTTAATTTTTTTTTTTGTTTTCTTTCTATAAATCTAACGAAACTTGAATTAATTAAACTATGAAACACATATGTACAGATAGTCAAAGTTGATCTACACTTTCTAGTTCCGCTAATATATAAATGAGAGAAATTGGAAACACAAAAAAATAACCTGATATTAGTTTGTCTAATGTGTCTGTGCCTCTGTATGAATCAAGAGAATCTAGTAGCCACGTCTACGAAATAAATCTTCAATAGACTTACACTAAAACTGTTCCGAATAAACTCATAGAATGTATTGGTAGCTAGGATTTTTAGAAACAAAATAGGGAACACATGTTAATCATGTGATCTTATGATCATAAATAGTTACAGTCAGAAAAATCTAAATGTAATACATTCACTTCATTGTTCAACTAAACATCGAAGAGAAATCATGATATTTAAATTTAAAACATGATCACAATGATAATATCTGGAACAGCTAATTATGAACAATATTTATAATGTGAATATCCTGAAACATAATATATCATTGAGTCTAAAGCTACAAGACATATTAATGCACCAGGATTAAATAAAACAAAACATTAATGAAACACCATTAACAAAGGACTAAAGCCAAAATGTTGTAAGTTGTTTCATTAAGTCTTGAGAAATCATTCGTCCATCTTTGGTTCCAGGCCAAGATGCCTTTCATTTACAAAATAGAGAGTATTTAAAGATTTTTTGAAATCTCAACTTCCTATCTCCAAAGATAGGATCAGATCTCATAAGATCAAAACATTACAAATATGGAGGGCCTACAACCACTCATGATCAAATTGTATCTTCAAAAATTTATGAAAGTTTTTTTTTCTATTTACAAAAGAAACAAAATGGAGATACTAATCAACTAGATCGAACATGTTCCACCTCATAAAATCAGCATCAGATATACTGTGTCCTGAAAAACGAAATAGGAACAAGTTAGATATTTTATTAACAACTAATTACTAAAATTTATATAAAAATGACTTGGCTACAAAATCGTGAAATTTTGTAGCTAGTCTTATATTGGCAAAAGAAATCTAATTTCAACCGATTTGATTCAAAATAGATATCATGACTGTAATAAGAGAGAAAAAATCGTTTTACCATTTAAACCAATGACTAAACATGGATCAAAATAGCTTGGAATTGATTATGGCATTCACATTGTCTGCATTCTTTATCACAAAGTTGCATGTCTTCTTAAGACGTTTGGCTTGCTTCTGTTCATTTGGTCTGAGTTCACAATTTTTCGTTTATGAGTAATTCATTGTGGTTTTCTAGCAATTTAATTCAATCTTGGAGAATAGGAATATCAATATAATATCGTTCGATCCAGCATAGGCAGACTTCACAATGCGCAGGGGAAACTATGTGTTGATGGGGCATATAGTTAAGATCGGTTGCATCAATGCTTCCTGTCACTTTACCTGGACCAAGATTGATACCAACAAACTCACTTTTATCCTTGAGACATGGTGGAAGATTGTTAACAAAGTCGTATGGCTGATTAAGATCCGATTTATGACAATCTGAATCTTCTTCTGCGAGAAACTTTTCTATTTCAGGATATGAATCCTCATTGATCTTGATCAGGTTAATCGAGTTCAAATGAGGCTTAGATCGATTCCTCAAAATTCTCGAAAAGAGTCTACCAGATCTTTTATTTCTGAACCCTAACATTGCATGCTTTTGTTTTGACTGTTTGCAAGGGTTTTTGCTATTGGATTTTACAATAGTGTTATGGCCAACAATTAATTCATGCATAAGGGTTTTATTTAACTCAGAACCAACATTCTGTTGCCCTTGTGAAAAGTAACTAGGTATTGCCTCGTCACAAGGGTTTTTCTTCAAAGATTATGGCTCGTTACTTGAGAACTCAAACTATTTCTTTATCAGAGGCTTATCTAGAATAGGGGTTTCTATAGGAATGACTGTAGAAAAACCATTTCGGGCTAAGAATCCATCCCATTCATCACCCAGGGTTGTCAAACAATGAACCAACAACATTTTAACTAAGCCATGGTGAAAGAGGCTAGAGTCGAGGCTCTACTTCTTGTATCTTTTAGACATCTTGTACAGACTCCTTAGCAAATAAAATGACACATTCAAATGGAAACCTATAAAGTGCATAAGAAACCGCACATGATAAATAAAAACCAGGCCATAATGACCCTCATAGGTTATAAACTATTTAAGAACTGATAAGAGACCATGCCATCTAACCTTAAGCAGAGAAACAGGAATACCTTTCTCACAACAATCAATCTTTCTGGAGGTCACGAAGATGCCCCAGGGCACTTCTTCGATTTTCAAATTCTTGAACCACTTCTGAATGGTGAGAGGAAGCCTTGTGTCTTTGCTCAAAAACTCTTCAGTCACCTCCAACTGAATATCTCCAACCTTCTCTCTATATCCATCAAATGTTTGTGCGAATTCCTTAGCCATGCGAAGTTTATACCCTTCGAACCTCTTAATGAAAGTATCCCAGCCCTGGCCTTTCAAATCCTCGACTGCATCATCATGAGACACCAACGCTTGAGAGACATTCGACTCTATTCAGAAAACATATGCGATTAAGAGTATGACCAGACTGTAACAGGGGCAACTAAAGCTAGTTGTGGGTTTAGATGGCAGAAAAATGGAAACAAGTCTGAGCGAGTAAAATGGAAACAAAACAAGCAAAACCCCTGCGTGATCATAGTTTAAACATGAAGGTTTCAGTCATGAAGTTTGAACACTCCTAGTAATGAACACCTCGACTACAGAGCATAACACAAACCCTTTAACTCATAATAAAATTGTATCAATTCACTCTGCAAGCCAAAGATCAAGTACAAGACATGATTCTTGTGCATTAATTCCCATGTCTTGCAATGACTATAGTCGATTTGCAAAGGGTTCAAATAAATATGTCTACAATTCAAATGCGAATCCACATTTGGTATTATATCGACATTCAACAAACTCAAAAAGGAAAATCATTCACGTATTAAATATAAAGTAGATGTAAGCACAATGAACCTTTAAAAGCATGTTTTAAATAGGGATATAATATGAAACTAAGTTTCCATGCTTGATTCATGCTTTTAGTCATGAATCAAGCATGAAAACACAAATATAAAAGAATAATAAAACATATTTTATAACCCAGAAATCATCCTAAAATGATAATATGAAGTGAAGGCAGCTACACAAAGTGTCGTTTATCGTTCAAATAATGAGATTACATAGGGATGCCAACAATGGCGACTTACTGTGCAAAGCAGTTATCTCCGCATCACCAGAGAATTCATGTTAGGAAGGGTCAAAATGGATTAAGAAATTAAAGAACAGTCAATAGTGAGTCAGGTGTCCCAATCAAATTCCAAAAATATCACACAGTCTAGTGTTAGATGACTGTCTATTCAAATGCAATCTGGTGACAGGTTTTAATTATGAGAGAGACGATATTTAAGCCAATGACTCCAATGTTGTTGACAGGGTCACTGCTTCCAACAGGCGTCCATAGCCTCAGCAGGGATGTCAATTAAGCCACTTTGACACCTCTATCCTGTCCAAGAATTTATCAATTCAAGATGAAGGACATTTTATGATAAATATCAAAATTTATACCTGATAATTTTCTTGAACCCGACATTGCTTCACTGCCAGCAGGCCTGTTCAGTATCTCAGCAGGTTTACAAACACTTCCCACATCTCTCTAGAAGTTATTTGCAATTTTTTTTTTTATGATTGTTAGGAGAGAGGGGTGATGGTGAAAATTCCAGATTCTGAAACACTGGATATTTTCCAGCTTAATTTTTCGCTTGATGAACTTCATCATGATTTGAATTTATTTTTCTGACAAGAATAACTTTTCAAGGACAGGAAGGCATACTTGAGTTGTTTTCTTTAAAATTGGGACAACGTAAAGAGTTTTAATGATGATCGTATCTTCTCATGATTGTAAAGTGAAACCAGGAAGAGTAGTCTGAACAAGAAGTTTCTTTTGCCAGTCTGAGTTTTAGCAATTTACAGCACCGATAGTTTGAGATGAATTTGACTATTACTTTATGATGAGACATTCTGGTTTCCTTTCATGAACTAAAAGGTGACATAGACATGAATTCATTCAAAACATAGAAAAATCAAGCAAAATGAAAAGAACCAAAATCAAGAAACAAAGAAAAATATGTACAAAGGTGGATCTGGAAACATAAAAAAAAATACCTTTTGAGAGCTTGGCTATTCACCAGAAAGGTGTTTGGATGTCCCTCCAAATTGTGTAGAAGGAAAGAGCTGGGACCTAGTTTTTCAATGATTATTAATGGTCCCAACCATAGGTTTTGGAGGTTGGTGTGTTCCCCTTTTCCCTCGTGAGGTTTATCCCATTTGAGAGCCAGGTCTCCTACGTCAAAGTTTCTATCCGAATAAGAGTTTGAATCAAACCATCTTTTCACAATATGTTGATGTTGATCCAACTTCTTGTTTGCTTGTGCTCTGACTTCCTCCAGTTTTAACAAGGCATTGATTCGACTTTCCAGAGGAGGGAAAATCTCTTCTTGGACTTTCTACGATAATTGCAGAGATGGGAGTAGAACACGAGGAGGTAGGATTGCTTCTCTCCTGCAAACAAGAAAGAAAGGAGAGTTACCAATAGAGGATTTGGGTGTTACTCTGTTAGCCCATAGTGCATTAAACAAATCATTGTGCCAGTTCTTGTGGTTTTTAGAAACTGTCTTCTTAATGATCTTGATCAAATTTTTGTTTGTTGATTCTGCTAGGCCATTTCCTTGGGGGTAGTAGCTGGAAAAATATTTCAATTTCATCCCTTTTTCTAGGGCGAATACATTCATATCGAGGAATGAGAAATAAGATGGGTTATCAAAGACTAAACATTCGAGAATGTTGAATCTAGTAATGATATTCGAGTTAAGGAAAGATACTACCTGATTAGTGTTTAGCATTTTCAAAGGTGCAGCTTCAGACCATTTGGTAAAATAATCCGTTGTTGTAATGATATATTTATGCTATTGTGAGGTAGCAGGGTTAATTATCCCTATGATGTCAAGACTCCACTACTGAAAATGTGAATCCACTGAAACAGGTTGCAAAGGGAATGCTACCTTTTTCACTCGTCCAGCAGCCTTTTGGCATATTATGCATTTACGACATAATGCATGGGCATCTTTAAATAACATGGGCCAATAGTACCCAACGCTTAAAACTTTGTGAGCAGTGGTGTCTCCACCAAAGTGTCCACCAGCCTCACCTACATGAAGTTCAGATAGCACATTTTTTGCTTCATCGTTTTCCAAACAACGCATAAGAACACCATCAAAATTATTTTGAAACAATACATCATTTATTAGTTGGAAAGATGCAGATTTTAACTTGAGTGCTCTTCTGTTTTTAGGATCGAGATGATAAGGAGAAGATCCATGTGTTAAATAAAATTTAATATCATCATACCAAGAATTAGCAACAACTTGTGTACCACTGACCTGTGTCTCATTGTGTTGATTTACAATTGAGATGTTAATTTGACTTTCCTATTCTTCAACTGAATCGGCCACTAGTTTACATAGGCCCCGACCTCTAACAATTTGTGTAGGAGTTATTTCGAGGTCGTATTCTTGTAACGATGTCATCCAATTTTCCCGTTTTTCACCCAGTTCCTTTTGTACCAATAAGTTTCTCATAGAAGGGTAAGGAACGATGACTTTAGTTCTTGATTTTAGCAGATACGACTGGAAGTGTTTCATTGCTTTAAAAACAACATACTCCTGTTGATCTACAGTTGGGTAATTCAGTTCAACCCCTTTGAAATCTGAGCTCATGAAGGCAATGGGTACTTCATTTCTTTCAATATTTTTCTGTGTTAACACAACAACATAAGATCAGTCGGAGGTGAAGGTGTAAAGAGTGAAATCCTGAGAGAAATAAGGACTCATCAAGGAAGGAGCTTCAATTATTGTTTTTTTGATAGAATCAAAAGATTGACTTTCTAATTGGGGTCCCCAACGGTACTAAATATCCTTTTTAATTAATTTTTTCAAGGGCCTTACCATTTCTGAGAAACTTGGGACAAATCTTCTGACAAAATTAATTTGGCCTAAAAAGGATTGCATAGATTGTTTGGAGGAAGGGGGAGGAAGTTTGGCAATGGCTTGAGTTCTTTCGGGATCGATTATAATTCTGTCACTAGACACTATGAACCCAAGTAGTTTTCCTTGTTCCTCCGCAAAGACTAGCTTCTTAGGTTTTAGAGATATGTTGTACTTGCGACATCGTTCTAGAACAACCTTAAGGTGAGACAAGTGATCTTTCTTGTTTTTGGAGAAAACAATAACGTCATCAAGGTAGACCACTACTGATTGATTTATGAAACCACGAAAATCAATGTCCATTTCTCTCTGGAAAGTGGCCCCGGCATTTATAAGCCTAAAAGGCATCTTCCTATAGGCATATGTGCCTCATGGGGTACAAAAGGTGGTTTTTAACTAGTATGACGGGGACATGAGGACCTGGTTGTATCCCGAAAACCATCTAATAGTGATAGTATTTCGAAACCAGATACCTGCTGAAGAATTTGTTCCATTAGAGGAATGGGATAGTTGCCTTTATCAGATGCTCAGTTTAAGTTATGAAAATCGACACAAAGTTGAATTTCACCACTTTTCTTCCTTACAGGAACTAGATTAGACACCCATTGCGTGTGTCTCACCAGGAATATTATCTTTGCGTTTAGTAATTTATTTAGTTCTTTCTTGACAGTGGGATCCAATTTGGGGTGCATATTTCTTAATTTTTGCTAAAAATGTTAAGTTTGTGGTTTCATGGGGATGACATGTTGTATTATATTAGGATCGAATGTTTTCAAATCATCATATGTCCAGGCAAAAACATCCTTGAATTATTTAAACAGTTTATAAAGGCATATCGTTCTTTCTCGGAGCATCCTGTTCCCAAATTGATATTTTGAGGATTATCTTTAGTCCCTATATTTATCGTTTCATGAGTCAAGGAAGAGCTGTTCGTTTTAAAATTAATTGACCCTCTAAATTTATCATGCAATTCATAAAAATTCTCCAGTCTTACAATGGATCTGGGAATAGAGTTTACCAGATCAGATGTTGATTCAGGAGATCTAGGATCTGATATTACTGTGAAGTTGTTGAGGTTTTAATCGTGACTACCTTCATCGATCACTGCACCTTGGAATGTGTCTTCCATATGCAAGAAGTTGATGATTTGTTGATCATCATCGAAAACTCTCTAGTTGGTAATGTTATCCAAGATCGACAGTATGAAAAAAAATTCAATAGAAAATGTGTTAGGAGAAAGACCTTCTGCAAGTAATAGTTTCGAGGTGACATTGGCCAATAAATCAGCTTCTGAATTATTAAGACTAGGACTAGAATTTATATTAAATGCTGAAAATTTTTGCATTAAACTCCATACCTCATTTTGATAACTTTTGAGATGTGGTGATAAGAAATGTATAGAATTTATTACTTGCCTGACCACGATTTATGAATCAATGAATACCATTAAGTTTCTTATGCCCAAATCCAAAGCTTTCTTAATCCCTTTTAAAAGATCTTTGTATTCGGTGGTGTTATTAGTGCACTTGAACTCTAATCGACAGACAATGAAAGTCTTATTACCCGCGGGATCGATGACTACACACCCTGCACTAGATCCTTCATTGGATTTGGATCCGTCAAAGTATAACGACCAGATTTGAGTTTCATCAACAATGTTTGACACACTTGGCAGAGCTGATGACTGAGTGCAGGTCATAAGTTCTGATTGTTGCCCAGGATTCGTGAAGGGGGAAATTTCAGTCATGAAGTTATCGAAGAAAGTGTTCATTCCCTACATTTCAAATGAATTAGTAGATGTAGTAACATGTTCGTTTGCATCATTTAGATCCGTCAAGGTATGCTTGAGATAGCATTCGCGGTTTATCCTGATTTTATTTGGCTTTCCATTTTCCGGCAACCACAAATGAGACCAGTCTATGGAAAAGTAACCATTCAGCTACTTGGACCAGTCCCTGCTTAAAAATAAACCATAGACTTCTGGGATGTCAACAACAATGATGCAAATAATTTGGTGAACCTTAGGATTAGAAGATAACATAACCAAAACATTCTCCAGTTCACCGATTACCTTAACGTTCATCCGATCGAGCTGAATGATTTTGAGACTAGAAGGTTGAAATTTTGCATTAATTTTTTGGCAAACAGATAAAGACATCACATTTGATGATGCGTCAGAATCCACCATGCAATTATGTACATTTCTATTGAAAATTTCAAAATTTAATAAGAAAGGAGGGACATTTTTATGAGTGTTAACAACATAATTTTGCTGATTTTTTGCCGCTATCCTTGAAATAAGTTTATCTACATTTGATACAGTTTTTTCAATTAGATCCCTTTTATCCGAAGGTTCGGATGTCGTTTTAGTAGGGATATTTTTCGTTGTTTTAGAACTAATTTCTGCAGTCTTCTTTCTGCTAGGATCGATGTTCTTACTATTTTCTGTGATATTTTGAAGCATTTTCAGTAGAATAAGAGGAAATTTCAAAAGCTCGTAAACAGAAATATTAGCCCTCAGTTTTTTTAGATCTTCAATCAAGTCATATTCTAAAACTAGGGCTGCTAAACTCTGTATTATTTCATCTTGTTTCGACTATTTTGGAGGAACATTATTACTCATTTCAGAAGATGGTTTGCTCTGTGTTTTGCTTATCGTGTTGTAAGGGTGGACAGTTTCAAAGTTTGCTTGAAAGATACTGTCAGAAAAGTGTCGGAATATATTGGGAGATGAGTCCTCTTCTTCAGCTACTCCTCAACTATGTCTTTTGAGCTTTCAAGAGGAACAAAATTATCATGTGCTTCAAGAATGGTTTGCAAAGCGTACTGCAAGCTTTCGAAATTGAAACCTTCAATGGTCTAGTTTGGCCGATTGTGAGGAAAAGGTTTTCTGAAAGGAGGTTTAAAACTTCCTTTGCTTGAGGATGCCTCCTCAGCTAATCTTTTCAAGTCAATGACTTGATTTGATAGTTTTTGAAAATCTTTCTACAAGCTTTCCAGGTCTAAAGTTTTTGGTTGACCTTTGACTTGGGGAGGCCTCCTAAGGATTTCTATTTTACTTTTAGAAGATGAAGTTGTTTCAACTTCACTATTGAGATTTTATTTCAAGCTTAATATATCCTTTTCAATTTAGCTGGCTTCCTCAAAAGCTTCCAACAATGTAGATTTTTTAGACCTTTTAACCCAAATTGCTATATTGTTATGTAGAGCTTTGGTGTAATATGCAACAATTAGACTCTCAGTAGGCATTGAATCTGTTGGAATTCAATTCTTTAACGTAAGGAATCTTTGGTTAAAATATTTTACTTTCTCCTTAGGGTTCATTTTTAGGCTAGAGAGTTCCATAACCAAGACTTCAAGGGATTTATCGTCTCCACATTTCTCTAAGAAACAGGTTTCGAATTTGTCCCAAGAGACAATGGTCTGGGGCTATTGGGTGAAATACTATGTGGAGTCATTGCCCTCAAATGTATAAGGAAAGAGTTTGCATACTACGTCTTCATGCTCTACACTTCAGAGTCTAATGGCCAACATAAACCTCTTTATGTGATCTTTGTCAGATTGCTTAGAATCCGGATCAAATTTAGGTAACCATTTATTCAGGTGCTTTGGCAATGGGTGTTGAGGTCCAGGTACAACCACGACATCTTGATTGAGCCAGGGTCTGGTAGGATTGTTTTGGTTTTCCATGGGTGTAGGTGGTGTCGAAGGCTGAGATGGTTTAGACGAGGAACTACCTTCGTCAGATGATTCTCCTCCAGAAGAAGATGGAGATGAATGAGGTGGGGAAGGTGGAATACCAGATACTCCAACTCCAAGAGTAGGGGTTTCGACATGATTTGTAGTATTATCTTCCAAAGTGTTTAAAAGCAGACTAGTGCCTTCAAGTTGTTCTCGAATATCCGATAAATCTAAAGGTTGATTGAGAGACCTACCAGGTTGTCTGATACGGGCCAAAGCACTATGTTTCCTTATAAGTGACTGACGAACAATTTATTGTACGTTGTCCCCTTGAGGAGCTGGTGTTACTAGCTCAACGGGAAACTCAAGATTATCATTTGAGGTAGTTGTTGTTTTAGAAGTAACGTTGTTGTCCGAGCGACTACGTGTTACTACAGGGGAGCAAGTGTGTGGGGGAGGAGTCTTACGACTTCCACATGCCATTAATTGCAATCAGGCCCTCCTTCTAGAGCCATTTATAGATGGGAAAAATTGATTGTCTGTCAACTGGAAGAACAAGTCCGGTCCAGGGTTGTCTAATTAAACCAAGTTGTTTGGTGAAACTTGTTCTGACAGGTTTAATGGCTCCGTTAGCCAATCTAAAATCCTAAAAGAATTAACTAATGCTAAAAAAATATACTAAATATATACATACTCTGATATAACTATCGTAAATGTGTTTATGTAGAAAAACAAAACATAAAAATATCACTTATGAACAACATTTACAGATTGCGAGTTTTACTAGAAACTTACGAAATCAAGGCAAAAATAATTTCTTTTGAGAAGCAGATAAAGAAAACACATTTAAATATTTTTTTTGTTTTGTTTCTATAAATCTAACAGAACTTGAATTAATTAAATAATGACACACAGATGTATAGATAGTCAAAGCCGATCTACACTTTCTGGTTCCACTAATATATAAATGAAAGAAATTGGAAACGCAAAAATCTAACCTGATATTATTTTGTCTGATGTGTCTGTGCCTTTGTATGAATCAAGAGCATCCATCAGCCATGTCTACGATACAAATATACAATAGACTTATACTAAAACTGTTCCGAATAAACTCATAGAATGTATTGACAGTTAGGATTTTTAGAAACAGAATAGGGAACACATGTTAATTCTATGATCTTATGATCGTAAATAATTACAGTCAGAAAAATCTAAATGTAATACATTCACTTCATTTTTCAAGTAAACATTGAAGAGAAATCATGATATATAAATTGAAAAGATGATCACAGTGTTAATATATGGAACAACTAATTATGAACGATATTTATAACATGAATATCCTGAAACATAACATATCATTGAGTCTAAAGCTACAAGACGTATTAATGCACCAGGATTAAATAAAATGAAACATTAATGAAACACCATTAACAAAGGACTAAAGCCAAAATGTTGTACATTGTTTCATGAAGTCTCGAGAAATCATTCATCCATCTTTGGTTCCAGTCCAAGATGCCTTTCATTTACAAAATAGAGAGTATTTAAAGATTTTTTGAAATCTCAACTTCCTATCTCCCAAGATAGGATCAGATCTCATAATATCAAAAAATTATAAATATGGAGGGCCTACAGGCACTCATGATCAAATTGTATCTTCAAAAATTTATGAAAGTTTTTTTTTCTGTTTACAAAAGAAACAAAAATGAGATACTAATCAACTAGATCGAACATGTTCCACCTCATAAAATCAGCATCATATATACCATGTCCTGAAAAATGGAATAGGAACAAGTTAGATAATTTATTAACAACTAATTACTAAATTTTATATAAAAATGACTTGTCTACATAATCGTGAGATTTTGTAGCCAGTCTTATATTGGAAAAATAAATCTAATTTCAACCGATTTGATTCAAAAGAAATATCATGACTGTAATAAGAGGGAAAAAATCATTTTACCATTTAAACCAATGACTAAACATGGATCAAGATAGCTCGGAATTGATTATGGAATTCACACTGTTTTCATTCTTTATCATAATGTTGCCTGTCTTGTTAAGACGTTTGGTTTGTCTCCGTTCATTTGGTCTAAGTTCATGATTTTCTTTTATGAGTAATTCATTGTGGTTTGCTAGTGATTTAATTCGATCTTGGAGAATAGGAATATCAATATAATATCATTCGATCCAACATAGACAGACTTCACAATGCACAGGGGAAACTATCTATTGATGGGGAATATAGCAAAGATTGGTTGCATCAATGATTCCTGTCACTTTCCCTGGAGCAAGCTTAATACCATCAAACTCACTTTTATCCTTGAGACACGGTGGAATATTGTTTTTCTTTTGACGAAAACAGTTAGTGATATTGCATAAAAAGAGTGGACTAGCCACAGATTCGGTTACAAAATGGGCCACGATTGTCTTTGTGCCTGCCATTTTGAAGAGTCCTCCTAATCCTATAGCTGTAGACTATAGTCTTGAACTAAAATTATATCATGACCTTAACCAGGCACAGATTTATTTACAGCATTGGCTTCTATACAACATGCCATACTTGTTGAAGAGAGATCTTGCTAAAAAGACTACTAACAAACTAGTTTAGTTCATGGGATCTTGCTTCCAATCGTTGTTGAGCTGAGCCATTTTTGCCTCTAGCAGAACGATTCGTTCTTCAAATTCCTTTTGGGGGTTCTTTAGTTCCATGTGTAGTTTACCCATCTCTTCTGTAAACCCGAGTTTGGCAGTGGTGATGTCCTCTTCTAACTTCTCCATTCGCCTTCCTGCTTCTGAATCCAAGTTCTCAAGAAAATCTAGTTGAAATTGAAGCAGCTGTTTTAAATTTTCCAGCATTTTATCCATCGCCTTGAGCCTTTCCTCCGTGCTCGGCTTGTTGTTCGAACTTGAAGCCATTCCTGGTCACCTTCCCCTTCTACTTGCTCTCTGATCTTCACTGGAGGATACTCACGAAATCACTGCGTTAGAGTGGGATGAGACTGAGGGGGTGTCTTCATTTTATTTCCTCTTGCATCCATACTCATGATTTCCCTTCGTTTTTCTGAATCCATGAGGTATGGCCGAGCGGATTCCCTGTATCAACCATATCTGTAGCTCTCTTTCTCATGGTACTATGCCTTGTCCCCCCCCGTCCAATAACTTGCTCTGACATGACTTGACCTGAGAGATTTCCTCAATTTCCCTGTCTACTGACTTAACTTGCCTTTGATTTTGCGTTAGGAGGGCGACTATCATGTTTCAAGGAAGTGCCACACTAGTAACCGTTTCGTTCACTTTCAAAATTCTCGGCTCCAAAAGTGTGCCTCTGTTAGCTTCCTCGTCCGCTTTCCCATTCAGTTCCCTTAACACATGATATAGCTTATAAGAGTTGAAGTTCCTTAATAGGAGATGAATTTTGTCCAAAAGGTTATTGAGAGTCGCATTTTGGGTTTTAGAATGATGAATTATTGCCTGTATTATCACTCTAGATTCACCAATTATAATCAGGGCCTGGATCTTGTGTCTTTTTTCTTGAATTAGCCCTTGCCAGAGAGCCAAGGCCTCTGTTCTATTGTTGGATTCTATTCCTAATCCCAATGCGAAGTTTATTGTCGTAGCCTCAATGGGATTTTCAATTATTCCCCCTCCTCCAGCTTGGCCCGGGTTCCCTTTCGAAGCCCCGTCAAAGGATAGGATATGGGCTTTCCTCCTTCTTTTCCAATTGGCGAAATCCTGTTTGCTTTTCCTGATCTCCCATTCCTCTTTGATTAGGGTGTTAGCCTTTCTGCCCATTTGACATTGGATTTTGAACTGGCTTAACCAGAGTTCCTCTGATGCTTCTAGCGTGTGGTTGTTCTTTGAATTGCATAGATAAGGTGGAGATTCACCAAAGAGTGTGTGAATTTTGGTTACAACAAGGGCTATGCTTCTTTTGTTGTCCCTGAAGATTCTGTTATTCCTTTCCAGCCATAGGTTCCACAAGATGAACTTTGGGAGAACTTTCCACAAAGCAAAGGGTTGGTTTCCTTTTTTAAAATTGAATGGGTAATAGGAGTCCCAATGGAGGAGTAGACTTCTTATGTCAAGGGGGAGGCTGAGGGCACTTTGTGTTCCTGTTGCTAGCTTCCAAACTTCTTTGGAGAAAACACAGTTGAGAAGGAGGTGGTCTGTAGATTCTTCAGCCAGTAGACATAAGGGGCACCTGTAGGGACCTTCCCAACCACGTCTTTTAAGGTTTTCTCCTGTTTGGATGTTGTTGTGTGCAAGGGTCCAAATGAAAAAGTCAATTTTTGGGATGGACTTGGTCTGCCAGATTGCTCTCCAAATGGTCAGATTGGGCAGGATGATGGAGACACTGGTGATGAGGTGGTAGCCCTCTGCTGTGGTGTAGGCATTGGCATTCCCTCCCTAGCCTCCTTCATCCTTTCCTTTTTTCCTTAGGGGGGCTTTCCCTTGTAGACAGTGTTGTAGGGCGCACTAATCCCTTTCAAGATTAGGGGGTCTGTTTGTCACTCCCCACGCTTGCCAAGTCATGAACTTGTCCTCCCCCCAAATTGAGATGTCAAAGAGAGTAATTATGTTTTGGCTTTCCATCCAATCCTTGAGACGAAGCAGATCCTGTCTTAGCTCTAGGGGGGGATCTCCCATAATTGAGTCTTGCCAAATTTTGATTTTCTTTCCGTTTCTTGGCACCCAAGTGAGATGGGGGCTGAAGTGGGGCAATGCCTTTTTGCAGAGTGTGAATATAGGGGAGCCTTTTGATTCCCTATATGGAAAATCTAAGCAACAGTCCCTAGGCCCCCTAAAGTATTTTTTCTAAAGTGCCAGTTTGCTCCAAGTTGGTTTTCCAGTGACCATCATCCAAAGAAACTTTGCCCCCAAAGCCAGGTTTTGAGCTTGGGTTATTTTGAATTTAAGGCCGCCTTCCAAGAAGGGTTTTGAGGTTTTTTCCCAGTTTATCAGATGCATTTTCCTTCGTGACTATTCTCCTCCTTCCCACAAGAAGCATCTTTGAAGAGATTCGATTTTTTGGATGATGG
>JASDQU010104055.1:178584-202690 GCA_032191745.1 Picea mariana
CACTTGACATCAATCAATCAAACTATTGACATCAATGACAACATGATCCAAAAAGTACAACCACTTTCGTTTGCCAAAGAGGCCTCCCATCGTGGAAGAAAAGAGAGACAAGGGAGAAAAACATCCCATCAAGTTGTTTCTCGCGAAAGCCCTTGCGCAACAGAGGAATGAGATGTTGGAGAAATTTTACCATATCATTGAACGATTAACGACAATAGTAGGCACGTCTTCATCAAGAGGTCGCTTTGGAGACACTACCTCATTCAAGGTACAAGTTAATTTTGATATTCTCATATTTGAAGTTCAGATCAATGCAGATGCTTTGGAAAAGTGGTTAAATTTGCTAAAAGGTTATTTCTTTGTTCACAATTTTTTCGACAGAGAAAAGATCACCTTTCACTCCTTAAGGCTCTCCCCTATGTCAAAAATTGGTGGGAAACTTACTAGGAGAGAAATTCCATAGAGGAATCTGGAATATTTGAGGCTGAGCCCACTTTGAATTTTTTTATGGATCTGGTCAAGGAGAAATATTACCTTGTGGGAAACTATGATGACCAGTATATGATATGGACCACGCTGCATCAATAGAGGTGCCAAACAGTGTCAGATTTCACAAATATATTCCATACCTTGCGCACCAATATAGGTATCAAAGACTCTTAGTGACATATGGTTGTAAAATACCATGGGGATCTACATAGGTACATCCAAACTGAAATAGATTTTATGGAAATCTCATCAATGGGATCCTCTTATCAATATGTTGTCAAAATTGAGCAGGAATTTAAGTAGTACAACAAGAGAGAATTTGGGTCTGCAAATCCACAACAACCAAAGTATTCTAAAGGAAGCACTAACTCATAGAACAATCAACCTCAAGACAACTGGTCCAAGCTGTACGAAAAGAAGAGAAACAAGAAGACGAAGAAGGACACTAGGAAGTGGTGTGGCTTCCACAAAATCCCTTGGCACATCACTGATGAATGTCACTCGAAACAATCATTGGTAGTTGAGCTCAAAGAAACAGAGTCGAGCCTCAAGTCAGACTCTGATTCAGACATTAATAAAAGGAAACAAATAATTGATGCAGAACCCACTGCTACTGTCGCAACCACAACTAGAGGATCCTGAGGAGAGGGAGCACCTATTTCATTCACAGGTGTGGGTGAAGAGGACCCCATTGCATTTTATTTTTGATAACAAAATAACCTCATCTCAGCAGAGGTCATCAAGCAGTTGGATTTTCCAACAACACCACACCCATAATCATACAACATAGGGTGGCTTCACCAGGGTTGAGATCTTTGTGTCAGCCAATAGTGTCACCTGTCCTACGACATCAATCCCTTCAAGGATGAGGTACTCTATGATGTTTCCCCACTGGAAGTCCATGATGTTTTTTAGGTCATCCATACATGTGGGAGCGTCATGTTGTTTATGATTCTTGACCCCGTAGCATCATTGTTACTCTGGTGAGTCATCCCTACATGATACCATAGGTAGTTCTGACTACTATCTCGACAAAATAGTTCCACAAAGTAATATATCATACCTCAAAGTTTATCCTCTTCAAAATCTGGTCATAAGAGAAGGACAGTACAACCACTGTAGTCTCCACCCAAGACCCTTCTATCTAGCAAAATAAAATCAATAAGATTGTAGAAGATCACCAAGATATTCTTAATACACCTATGGGGGTGCCTCCATGCTACCTAGTCAAACAAAGTGTTGATGGGAAAAATTGAGTGTCCATCAACTGGAAGAACAAGTTTGGTTCGGGGTTGTTTAAGTAACCCAATCCGTTTGGTGTAACTTGTTCTGACAGGTTTAATGGCTCTGTTAGCCAATCTAAAATCCTAAAAGAATTAACTAATGCTAAAACATATATACTAAATATATACATACTCTGATATAACTATCGTAAATGTGTTTACGCAAAAAAAGAAAACATAAAAATATCACTTATGAATAGCATTTACAAATTGCAAGTTTTACTAGAAACTTACGAAATCAAGGGAAAAATAATTGTTTTTGAGAAGCAGATAAAAAAAGCACATTTAATTTTTTTCTTTTTTTTTCTTTCTATAAATCTAACAGAACTTGAATTAATTAAACTATGAAACACAGATGTATAGATAGTCAAAGCCGATCTACACTTTTTGGTTCCGCTAATATATAAACGAGAGAAATTGGAAACACAAAAAAACTAACCTGATATTAGTTTGTCTGATGTGTTTGTGCCTCTGTATGAATCAAGAGAATCCAGTAGCCACATCTACGAAATAAATCTTCGATGTCTACTTACACTAAAAATGTTCCGAATAAACTCATAGAATGTATTGGCAGCTAGGATTTTTAGAAACAAAATACGGAACACATGTTAATTATGTGATCTTATGATCGTAAATAATTACAGTCAGAAAAATCTAAATGTAATACATTCACTTCATTGTTCAACTAAACATCGAAGAGAAATCATGATATTTAAATTTAAAAGATGATCACAATGTTAATATCTAGAAAAACTAATTATGAATAATATTTATAACATGAATATCCTGAAACATAATATATCATTGAGTCTAAATCTACAAGACATATTAATGCACCAGGATTAAATAAAATGAAACATTAAAGAAACACCATTAACAAAGGACTAAAGCCAAAATGTTGTAAGTTGTTTCATTAAGTCTTGAAAAATCATTCGTCCATCTTTGGTTCCAGGCCAAGATGCCTTTCATTTACAAAATAGAGAGTATTTAAAGATTTTTTGAAATCTCAACTTCCTATCTCCCAAGATAGGATCAGATCTCATAAAATCAAAACATTACAAATATGGAGGGCCTAGAACCACTCATGATCAAATTGTATCTTCAAAAATTTTTGAAAGTTTTTTTTTCTATTTACAAAAGAAACAAAAAGGAGATACTAATCAACTAGATCGAACATGTTCCACCTCATAAAATCAGCATCAGATATACCATGTCCTGAAAAATGAAATAGGAACAAGTTAGATGATTTATTAACAACTAATTACTAAATTTTATATAAAAATGTATTGGCTACAAAATTGTGAGATTTTGTAGCCAGTCTTATATTGGAAAAAGAAATCTAATTTCAACCGATTTGATTCAAAATGAATATCATGACTATAATAAGAGGGAAAAAATTGTCTTACCATTTAAACCAATGACTAAACTTGGATTAAGATAGATCAGAATTGATTATGGCATTCACATTGTCTGCATTCTTTATCACAATGTTGCATGTCTTCTTAAGATGTTTGGCTTGTCTCTATTCATTTGGTTTGATTTCACAATTTTTGTTTATGAGTAATTCATTGTGGTTTGCTAGCGATTTAATTCAATCTTGGATAATAGGAATATCAATATAATATCATTCGATCCAACATAGGAAGACTTCATAATGCGCAAGGGAAACTATCTGTTTATGGGGCAGACAATCAAGATTGGTTGCATCAATGCTTTCTGTCACTTTCCCTGGACAAAGACTGATACCAGCAAACTCACTTTTATTCTTGAGACATGGTGGAAGATTGTTAATAAAGTCGTATGGTTGATTAAGATCCGATTTATGACAATCTGAATATTCTTCTGCAAGAAACTTTTCAATTTAGGGATCTGAATCCTCATTGATCTTGATCGGGTCAATCGAGCTCAAATGAGGCTTAGATCGATTCCTTAAAATTCTTGAAAAGAGCTGACCAGATCTTTTATTTCTGAACCCTAACATTGTGTGCTTTTGTTTTGACTGTTTGTGAGGGTTTTTGCTATCGGATTTTACAGTAGTGTTATGGACAACAATTAATTCATGCATAGGGGTTTTATTTAAATTAGAACCTATATTTTGTTTCCCATGTGAAAAGTAATTGGGTATTGCCTCGTCGCAAGGGTTTTTCTTCAAAGATTATGGCTCGTTAATTGAGAACTCAAACTATTTCTTTATCAGAGGCTTATCCAGCATAGGGGTTTCTATAGGAATGACTGTAGAAAAAATGTTTCGAGCTATGAACCCATCCCAATAATCACCCAGGGTTCTGAAACAATGAACCAACAACATTTTAATCAAGCCATGGTAAAAGAGGATAGAGTCAAGGCTCTTCTTCTTGTATCTTTTAGACATCTTGTACAGACTCCTTATCAAATAAAATGACACATTCAAGTGGAAACCTATAAAGTGCATAAGAAACCACACATGATAAAGAAAAACCAAGCCATAACGACCCTCACAGGTTTTAAACTGTTTAAGAACTGATAAGAGACCATGCCTTCTAACCTTAAGCAAAGAAACATGAATACCTTTCTCACAACAATCAATCTTTCTGGAGGTCACGAAGAGGCCCTAGGGCACTTCTTCGATTTTCGAATTCTTGAACCACTTCTGACTGGTGAGAGGAAGCCCTGTGGCTTCGCTAAAAAACTCTTTAGTCACCTCCAACTAAATATCTTCAACCTTCGCTCTATATCCATCAAATATTTGTGTGAATTCCTTATCCACACGAAGTTTATACCCTTTGAACCTCTTAATGAAAGTATCCGAGCCCTGGCCTTTCAAATCCTCGATTGCATCATTATGAGACAACAATGCTTGAGAGCCATTCAACTCTATTCAGACAACATGAGTGATTAAGAGTATGACCAGACTGTAACAGGGGCGACTAAAGCTAGCTATGGGTTTAGATGGCAGAAGTAAAAGGAACAAGTCTGAGTGAGTAAAATAGAAACAAAACAAGCAAAACCCCTGCGCAATCATAGTTTAAACATGAAGGTTTTGGTGATGAAGTTTTAACACTCCTGGTAATGAACACCTCAAATACAGAGAATAACACAAACCCTTTAACTCATAATAAAATCCTGTCAATCCACTCTGGGAGCCAAAGATCAAGTATAGGACATGATTCTTGTCCATTAATTCCCATGTCTTGCAATGACTATAGTCGATATGCAAATGGTTCAAATAAATGTGTTTATAATTCAAATGTGAATCAACATTTTTTATTATATCGACATTCAACAAACTCAAAAAGGAAAATCATTCAAGTATTAAATATGAAGTAGATGTAAGCACAATGAACCTTTAAAAGCATGTTTTAAATAGGGATATGATACGAAACTAAGTTTCCATGCTTGATTCATGCTTTCAGTCATGAATCAAGCATGAAAACGAAAATATAAAAGAATAATAAAACATATTTTATAACCCAAAAATCATCCTAAAATGATAATATGAAGTGAAGGTAGCTACACAAAGTGTCGTTTATCTTTCAAATAACAAGAGTACATAGGGATGCCAACAATGGTGACTTACTGTGCGAATCAGTTATCTCTACATCACCAAAGAATTCATGTTAGGAAGGATCAGAATGGTTTAAGAAATTAAAGAACAATCAATAGTGAGTCAGGTGTCCCAATAAAATTCCAAAAACATCACCTAGTCTAGTGTTAGATGTCTTTCTATTCAAATGCAATCTAGTGACAAGTTTTAATTACAAGAGAGACAATATTTAAGCCAATGAATCTAATGTTGTTTACAGGGTCACTGCTGCCAGCAGGCATTCATAGCCTCGACAGGGATGTCAATTAACCCACTATGATGACTTTATCCTGTCCAAGAATTTATCAATTCAAGATGAAGGACATTTTACGATAAATATCAAAATTTATACATGATAATTTTCTTGAACCCAACATTGCTTCACTGCCAGCAGGCATGTTCATTATCTCGGCAGGTTTACAAACACTTTCCACAGTTCTCTAGAAGTTATTTGCAATTTTTTTTTTATGATTGTCAGGAGAGAGGGGTGATGCTGAAAATTCCAAATTCTGAAACACTTGATATTTTCCAGCTTAATTTTTCACTTGATGACCTTCATCATGATTTAAATTTATTTTTATGATAAGAATAAATTTTCAAGGAAATGAAGGCATACTTGAGCTGTTTTCTTTAAAAATGGGGACAACGTAAAGAGTTTTAATGATGATTGTATCTTCTGATGATTATAAAGTGAAACCAAGAAGACTAGTTTGAACAAGAAGTTTCTTTTGCCAGTCTGATTTTCAACAATTTACAACACTGATAGTTTGAGATGACCCTGACTGTTAATTTATGATGAGACATTCTGGTTTCCTTTCATAAACTAAAATGTGACATAGACATGAATTCTTTCAAAACATAGAAAAATCAAGCAAAATGAAAAGAACCAAAATTAAAAAACAAAAGAAAAATTAAACAAAGAAAAATATGTACAAAGGTGGATCTGGAAGCATAAAAAAAAAATACCTTTTGAGAGCTTGGATATTCACTAGAAAGGTGTCTGGATGTCCCTCTAAATTGTGTATATGGAAAGAGATGGGACCTAGTTTTTCAGCAATTACGAATGGTCCCAACCACAGGTTTTAGAGCTTGGTGTGTTCCCCTTTTCCCTCGTGAGGTTTATCCCATTTGAGAACCAGGTCTTCTACCTCAAAGTTTCTATCCGAATAAGAGTTTGAATCAAACTAGCTTTTTAGAATCTGTTGATGTTGATCCAAATTATTCTTTGCTTGCACTCTGACTTCCTCTAGTTTTAACAAGGCATTGATTTGACTTTCCAGAGGAGGGCAGATCTCTTCTTGGACTTTCTGCGATAATTGCAGAGATGGGAGTAGAACATGAGGAGGTAGGATTTCTTCTCTCCCGTAAACGAGAAAGAAAAGAGAGTTACCAATAGAGGATTTGGGTGTTACTTTGTCATCCCATAGTGCATTAAACAAATCATTGTGCCAGTTCTCGTGGTTTTAAGAAACTGTCATCTTAATGATCTTGATCAAATTTTTGTTTGTTGATTCTGCTAGGCCATTTCCTTGGGGGTAGTAGCTGGCAGAATATTTCAATTTAATCCCTTTTTCTAAGGTGAATACATTCATATTGAGGGATGAGAAATAAGATGCGTTATCAAAGACTAAACATTTGAGAATGCCGAATCTAGTAATGATATTTGAGTTAAGGAAAGATACTATCGGATTAGTGTTTACCACTTTCAAAGCTGCAGCTTCAGACCATCTGGTAAAATAATCTATTGTTGTAATGATATATTTATGTTGTTGTGAAGTAGCGGGGTTAATTGGCCCTATGATGCTGAAACCCCACTGCTGAAAATGTGAATCCACTGAAACAAGTTGCAAAGGGAATGCTACCTTTCTCACTCGTCCAACAACCTTTTGGAAGATTATGTATTTACGACATAATGCATGGGCATATTTAAATAACGTGGGCCAATAGTAACCATCTCTTAACACTTTGTGAGTAGCAGTGTCTCCACCGAAGTGTCCACCAGCCTCACCTACATGAAGTTCAAATAGCACTTTTTCTTCTTCATCTTTTTCCAAACAATGCATAAGAACACCATCAAAATTCTTTCGAAACAATACATCATTTATTAGCTGGAAAGATGTAGATTTTAACTTGAGTGATCTTCTATTTTTAGGATCGAGATGATAAGGAGAAGATCCATGTGTTAAATAAAATTTAATATCATCATACCAAGAATTAGCAACAACTTGTGTACAACTGACCCGTGTCTCATTGTGTTGATTTACAGTTGAGATGTTAATTTGACTTTCCTGTTCTTCAATTGAATCAACCACTAGTTTAGATAGGCCCCGACCTCTAACAATTTGTGCAGGATTTATTTCGAGGTCATATTCTTGTAACGATGTCATCCAATTTGCCCGTTTTTCACCCAGTTCCTTTTGTACCAATAAGTTTCTCATAGAAGGGTAAGGAACGATGACTTTAGTTCTGGATTTCAGCAGATACGACCATAAGTGTTTCACTTATTTAAAAACAACATATGCCTGCTGATCTACAACTGGGTAATTCAGTTCAACCCCTTTGAAAGATGAGCTCATGAAGGAAATGGGTACTTCATTGCTTTCAGTATTTTTCTATGTTAACACATCAGTGTAAGATCGGTCGGAGGCAAAGGTGTAATAAGTGAAATCCCGAGAGAAATAAGGACTCATCAAAGAAGGAGCTTCAATTATTGTTTTTTTGATAAAATCAAAAGCTTGACTTTCTTGGGGTCCCCAACGGTACTGAATATCCTTTTTAATTAAATTTTTCAAGGGCCTTACCATTTCTGAGAAACTTGGGACAAATATTCTAAAAAAATTAATTTGGCCTAAAAAGGAGTGCATAGATTGTTTGGAGGAAGGGGGAGGAAGTTTGGCAATGGCTTGAGTTCTTTCGGGATTGATGATAATTCTGTCTGTGGACACTATGAAATCAAGAAGTTTTCCTTGTTCCACCACAAAAACTGACTTCTTAGGGTTGAGAGATATGTCGTACTTGCGTCATCATTCTAGAACAACCTTAAGGTGAGACAAGTGATCTTTCTTGTTTTTGGAGAAAACAGTAATGTCATCAAGATAGACCATTATTGATTGATTTATGAGACCACAAAAATCAATGTCCATTGCTCTCTGGAAAGTGGCCCCGACATTTATAATCCTAAAAGGCATCTTCCTGTAGGCATATGTGCTCGATGGGGTACGAAAGGTGGTTTTTAACTGGTCTGACGGGGACATGAGGACCTGGTTGTATCCCAAAAACCATCTAATAGTGATAGTCTTTTGGAACCAGATACCTGCTAAATAATTTGTTCCATTGGAGGAATGGGATAGTTCTCTTTATCAGATGCTTGGTTTAAGTTACAAAAATCTACACAAAGTCGAATTTCACCACTTTTATTCCTTACAAGAACTAGATTAGACACCCATTGCGTGTGTCTCACCGGGAAGATTATCTTTGCGTTTAGTAATGTATTTAGTTCTCTCTTGACAGTGGGTTCCAATTTGGGGTTCATCATTCTTAATTTCTGCTGAAAATGTTGAGTTTGTGGTTTCATGGGGATGACATGTTGTATTATATTAGGATGAAATGTTTTCAAATCATCACTTGTCCAGGCAAAAACATCATTGAATTATTTAAACAGTTTTATAAAGGCAGATCGTTCTTTCTCGGAGCATCCCATTGCCAAATTGATATTTTGAGGATTATCTTTAGCCCTTAGATTTATTATTTCATGAGTCAAGGAAGAGTTGTTCGTTTTAGAATTAACTGACCCTCTAAATTTATCATGCAATTCATAAAAATTATCCAGTCTTACAACGGATCTGGGAATAGATTTTACCAGATCAGACGTCGATTCAGGAGATCTAGGATATGATATTACCATGAATTTGTGGAGGCTTTCATCGTGACTACCTTCATCGATGACTGCACCTTGGAAGGTGTCTTCCATATGCAAAAAGTCGATGATTTGTTGATCATCATCGAAAACTCTCCAGTTGGTAATGTTATCCGAGATCAATGGTCTGAATAAAAATTCAATAGAAAATGCGTTAGGAGAAAGACCTTCTATAGGTAATAGTTTCGAGGCGACATTGGCCAATAAATCAGCTTCTGAATTATTAAGACTAGGAATAGAATTTATATTAAATGCTGAAAATTTTTGCATTAAACTCCATACCTCAGTTTGATAACTTTTGAGATGTGGTGATAAGCAATGTATATAATTTATTACCTTCTTGACCATGATTTCTGAATCAATGAATACCATTAAGTTTCTTATGCCCAAATCCAAAGCTTTCTTAAGCCCTTGTAAAAGTGCTTCGTATTCGGCGGTGTTATTAGTGCACTCGAACTCTAATCGACAGGAAATGAAAGTCTTACTTGTGGGATCGATGACTACACACCCTGCACCAACTCCTTCATTGGATTTGGATCCGTCAAATTATAACGACAATATTTGAGTTTCGTCAACAGTGTTTGACACACTTGGCAGAGCTGATGACTAAGTGCAGGTCATAAGTTCTGATTGTTGCCCGAGATCCATGAAGGGGGAAATTTTGGTCATGAATTTATAGAAGAAAGTGTTCATTCCCTACATTTCAAATGAATTAGTAGATGCAATAACAGGTTCCTTTTCATCATTTAGATCTGTCATGGTATGCTTGAGATAACGTTCACGGTTTATCCTGATTTTATTTGGTTTTCCATTTTTCGGCAACCACAAATTAGACCAGTCTATGGAAAAGTAACCATGCAGCTGCTCGGACCAATCCTTACTTAAAAATAAACCATAGACTTCCAGGATGTTAACAACAATGATGTCAATAATTTGGTGAACCTTAGGATTAGAAGATAACATAACCAGAACATTCTTAAGTTCATCGATTACCTTAACGTTCGTCAGATCGAGGTGAATGATTTTGCGACTAGAAGGTTGAACTTCTGCGTTAATTTTTTGGAAAACAGATAAAGGCATCACATTTGATGATGTGTCAAAATCCACCATGCAATTATGTACATTTCGATTGAAAATTTCAAAAGTTAATAAGAAAGGCGGGACATTTTTATGAGTGTTAACAACAGAATTCTGCTGATTTTTTGTCGTTGTCCTAGAAACAATTTTATCTACATTTGATACAGTTTTTTCAGTTAGATCCCTTTTATCCAGAGGTTTGGATGTTGTTTTAGTAGGGATCTTTTTGGCTATTTTATAACTGATTTCTGCAGTCTTCTTGCTGCTAGGATCGATGTTCTTACTGTTTTCTGTGATATTTTGAAGCATTTTCTACAGAATAAGAGGAAATTTCAAAATCTCATAAACATAAATATTAGCCCTTAGTTTTTTTAGATCTTCAATCAAGTTATGTTCTAAAACTGGGGCTGCTAAACTCTGTTTTATTTCAGCTTGTTTCGAATGTTTTGGAGGCACATTATTACTCATTTCAGAAGACGGTTTGCTCTGTGTTTTGCTTCTCGTGTTGTAAGGGTGGATAGTTTCAAAGTTTGCTTGAAAGATACAGTCAGAAAAGTGTCGGAATATATTGGGAGATGAGTCCTCTTCTTCATCTACTCCTCAACTATATCTTCTGAACTTTTAGGAGGAACAAAATTATCATGTTCTTTAAGAATGGTTTGCAAAGCGTATTGCAAGCTTTCAAAATTGAGACCTTCAGTGGTATGGTTTGGCCGATTGGGAGGAAAAGGTTTTCTGAAAGGAGGTTTAAAAATTCCTTTTCTTGAGGATGCCTCCTCGGTTGATCTCTTCAAGTCAATGACTTGATTTGATAGCTTTTGAAAATATTTATGCAATCTTTCCAGGTCTAAAGTTTCTGGTTGACCTCGTAAGGATTTCTATTTTCTTTTCAGAAGATGAAGTTTTTTCAACTTCACTATTGAGATTTTCTTTCAAGCTTAATATATCCTTTTCAATTTAGATGGCTTCCTCGAAGGCTTCAAACAATGTAGATTTTTTAGACCTTTTAACCCAAATTGCTATATTATTATGTAGAGCTTTGGTGTAATATGCAACAATTAGACTCTCATCATGCATTGAATCTGCGGGAATTCAATTCTTTAACGTAAGGAATCTTTGGTTAAAATATTTTAGTTTCTCCTTAGGGTTCATTTTTAGGCTGTAGAGTTCCATAACCAAGACTTCAAGGGATTTATTGTCTCCAAATTTCTCTAAGAAACAGGTTTCGAATTTGTCCCAAGAGACAATGGTCTTGGGCTGTTGGGAGAAATACCATGTGGAGGCATTGCCCTCAAATGTTTAAGGAAAGAGTCTGCATACTACGTCTTCATGCTCTACACTTCGGAGTCTAATGGCCAACATAAACTTCTTTATGTGATCTTCGACATATTTCTTGGAATTCAGATCAAATTTAGGTAACCATTTCTTCGGGTGCTTTAGCAATGGGTGTTGAGGTCCAGGTACAACTATGACATCTTGATTGAGCCAGGGTCTGGCAGGATTGTTTTGGTTTTCCAAGGGTGTAGGTGGTGTTGAAGGCTGAGATGGTTCAGACGAGGAATTGTCTTTGTCAGATGATTCTCCTCCTAAAGATGATGGAGATGAATGAGGTGGGGAAGGTGGAATATCGGATCCTCCAACTCCAAGAGTAGGGGTTTCAATAGGATCTGTAGTATTATCTTCCAAAGGGTTTAAAAGTAGACTAGTGCCTTCAAGTTGTTTTCGGATATCCGATAAATCTAAAGGTTGATTGAGAGACCTACAAAGTTGTCTGATACGGTCCAAAGCACTATGTGTCCTTATAAGTGACTAACGAACAATTTATTGTACATTAGCCCCTTGAGGAGCTGGTGTTACTAGTTCAATGGGAAACTCAAGATTATCATTTGAGGTAGTTATTGTTTCAGAAGTAACGTTGTTGTCTTAGCGACTATGTGTTACTATAGGGTAGACAGTGTGTGGGGGAGGAGTTTTACGACTTCCACGTGCCATTAATTGAAATTAGGCCCTCCTTCTAGCGCCATTTCTTGATGGGAAAAATTGATTGTCTGTCAACTGGAAGAACAAGTCCGATCTGGGGTTGTCTAATTAACCCAAGTTGTTTGGTGTAACTTGTTCTGACGGGTTTAATGACTTTGTTAGCCAATCTAAAATCCTAAAATAATTAACTAATGCTAAAAAAATATACTAAATATATACATACTCTGATATAACTATCATAAATGTGTTTACGTAGAAAAACAAAACATAAAAATCTCACTTATGAACAACATTTACAGATTACAAGTTTTACTAGAAACTTATGAAATCAAGGAAAAAATAATTGCTTTTGAGAAGAAGATAAAGAAATCACATTTAAATATTTTTTTTGTTTTCTTTCTATAAATCTAACAGAACTTGAATTAATTAAACTATGAAACGCAGATATACAGATAGTCAAATCCAATCTACACTTTCTGGTTCCGCTAATATATAAACGAGAGAAATTGGAAACACAAAAAATCTAACCTGATATTATTTTGTTTGATGTGTTTGTGCCTCTGTATGAATCAAGAGAATCCACCAGCCACGTCTACAAGATAAATCTGTAATAGACTTATACTAAAACCGTTCCGAATAAACTCATAGAATGTATTGACAGCTAGGATTTTTAGAAACAGAATAGGGAACACATGTTAATTCTTTGATATTATGATCGTAAATAATTACAATCAGAAAAATCTAAATGTAATACATTCACTTCATTTTTCAATTAACATCTAAGAGAAATCTTGATATATAAATTGAAAAGATGATCACAGTGTTAATATCTAGAACAACTAATTATGAACGATATTTATAATGTGAATATCCTGAAACATAACATATCATTGAGTCTAAAGCTACAAGATATATTAATGCACCAAGATTAAATAAAACAAAACATTAATGAAACACCATTAACAAAGGACTAAAGCCAAAATGTTGTACGTTGTTTCATTAAGTCTTGAGAAATCATTCGTCCATCTTTGGTTCCAGGCCAAGATGCCTTTCATTTACAAAATAGAGAGTATTTAAAGATTTTTTGAAATCTCAACTTCCTATCTCCCAAGATAGGACCAGATCTCATAATATCAAAACATTACAAATATGGAGGGCCTATAGCCACTCATGATCAAATTGTATCTTCAAAAATTTATGAAAGTTTTTTTTTTCTATTTACAAAAGAAACAAAAAGGAGATACTAATCAACTAGATCGAACATGTTCCACCTCATAAAATCAGCATCAAATATGCCATGTCCTAAAAAACCAAATAGGAACAAGTTAGATAATTTATTAACAACTAATTACTAAATTTTATATAAAAATGACTTGTCTACATAATTGTGAGATTCTGTAGCCAGTCTTATATTGGAAAAATAAATCTAATTTCAATTGATTTGATTCAAAACAAATATCATGATTGTAATAAGAGGGAAAAAATCATTTTACCATTTAAACCAATGACTAAACATGGATCAAGATAACTCGGAATTGATTATGGAATTCACACTGTTTGCATTCTTTATCACAATGTTGTCTGTCTTGTTAAGATGTTTGTCTTGTCTCTGTTCATTTGATCAGAGTTCATGATTTCTTTTATGAGTAATTCATTGTGGTTTTATAGGGATTTAATTTGATCTTGGAGAATAGGAATATTAATATAATATCGTTCGATCCAACGTAGACAGACTTCACAATGCATAGGGGAAACTATTTGTTGATGGGGCCTATAGTCAATATTGGTTGCATCAATGCTTCCTGTCACTTTCCCTGGAGAAAGCCTGATACCATCGAACTCACTTTTATCTTTGAGACATGGTGGAAGATTGTTAACAAAGTCATATGGCTAATTAAGATCCAATTTATGACAATCTGGATCTTCTTCTGTGATAGACTTTTCAATTTCGGTATCTGAATGATCATTGATCTCGATTGGGTTGATCGAGCTCAAATGAGGCTTAGATCGATTCCTCAAACTTCTCAAAAAGAGTTGAACAACTCTTTTATTTCTAAACCGTAACATTGCGTGCTTTTGTTTTGACTGTTTGCGAGGGTTTTTGCTATCAGATTTTACAATAGTTTTATGGCCAACAATTAATTCAGGCATAGGGGTTTTATTTAAGTCAGAACCAACATCTTCTTGCCCATGTGAAAAGTGACTGGTTATTGCCTCGTCACGAGGGTTTTTCTTCAAATATTCTGGCTCGTTACTTGAGAACTCAAACTGTTTCTTATCAAAGGCTTATCGAGCATAGGGGTTTCTATAGGAATGACTATAGAAAAACCATTTCGGGCTAAGAACCCATCCCAGTCATCACCCAGGGCTATCAATCGATGAACCAACAACATTTTAATTAAGCCGTGGTGAAAGAGGCTAGATTCGAGGCTTTGTTTCTTGTATCGTTTTGACATCTTGTACAGACTCCTTAGCAAATAAAACGACACATCCAAATGGAAACCTATAAAGTGCATAAGCAACCACACATGATAAATAAAAACCCGACCATAATGGCCCTCACAGGATATAAAATGTTTAAGAACTGATAGGAGACCATGCCATCTAACCTTAAGTAGAGAAACATGAATACCTTTCTCATAGAAATCAATTTTTCTGGAGGTCACGAAGAGGCCCAAGGGCACTTCTTCATTTTTTGAATTCTTGAACCACTTCTAACCGGTGAGAGAAAGCCTTGTGGCTTCACTCAAAAACTCTTCAGTCACCTCCAACTAAATATATCCAGCCTTCTCTCTATATCCATCCAATGTTTGTGTGAATTACTTAACCACGCGAAGGTTATACCCTTCAAACCTCTTAATGATAGTATCCCAGCCTTGGCCTTTCAAATCCTCGACCGCATCATCATGAGACAACAATGCTTGAGAGACATTTGGCTCTATTCGAACAACATGAGCCATTAAGAGTATGACCAGACTATAATGGGGGCGACTCAACCTAGTTGTGGGTTTAGATGGAAGAAGTAAAAGGAACAAGTCTGAGTGGGTAAAATGGAAAAAAAACAAGCAAAACCCCCGCGTGATCATAGTTTAAACATGAAGGTTTTGGTCACGAAGTTTGAAAACTCCTGGTAATGAACACCTCGAGTACAAATCATAACACAAACCTTTTAACTCATAAAAAAATCATGTCAATTCACTCTGCAAGCCAAAGATCAAGTACAGGACACGATGCTTGTGCATTAATTCCCATGTCTTGCAATGACTATAGTCAATTTGCAAAGGGTTCAAATAAATATGTTTACAATTTAAACATCAGTCATGAATTATTATATACCTATTCATGCGTTTTCATGCTTGATTCATGATTTGTTGGATTTGATGTGCCATAAAGGGAACAATTCTTATACAAGTCTTAGCTAGTACACGTGCCTTTTTAAATTAATAGTTGTCTTCCCCACTCTAAAATTTATTAACTATGGAATATTGTTCCTTTGGAAATAGTTGAAGTGTCTGATATTTGTGAGGAACACGAATATTGTCATGTTTGCACATAATTTTATTCTTAATAGTAAGTTATGGAACCCTTCATCTAGTAAGGTCATTATCTCGTTGACTAGACATATGTCTTACCAATAATAAGGGGTTCACCTCGAGGAGAAATCCCAATTAGACCTCAAATTGTTAGAAATAAGGAGCCCATCCATATTTTGGCTGAACTATTGCTAATACAATGTTTTATAAAAAAAATTAAAATTACAAAATCCAATAAATGAAAAAGTGACAATGGTTCTATTCTAAATTAAGTATAAACTCCTAGTTAAGATTCTATAGAAATTAAAAGGTTTGGATATAAAACCACATACATTGTTACCTATATCCACATAAAATAATTTACTATTTATCCACATAAATATAATAACCATACATAAGTGTCGATTATAGTTTCATGAAAAGGTAATTAAATAACCAATCAAACTAAAACAATAAGAATAAATAACTAATGCTACCAAATAATCCAAAATCATTAACACATATTATTATACCAAATAATCCAAAATCATTAACACCCCAATGTTATTATACCAAATAATTCAAAATCATTAACACCCCAATGTTATGCAAATAAAGAAATATCTCGTCCCTGAGGTGTAGGACAGTCAGTGACGGAGTGTGTTGTTAAGCCACTCCGTGTTGAAAAGTCATCGGTTCAAAACCTGCGGGAAAAAAAAATCCAACCATGTTAAGAGTTGGTGTGGCTCAGGCCGAGTGCAATCCCCAGGTGATTTTGATGGCTTAGATTCCCCTAAGTCGTGGTTTCTCAAGCCAAGGGTTAATCTTGTTGCCAAGAAGGTCCGAACAAATTAACAAAAATAAATAAATAAATAAATATCTCCGCTAACCATAAGTTGAAATCAACATTTGAGAAAAAATGGTCCAAAACTAACTTTGATGCTAACATTTAGAAAGGGATTTCATATAATGCAAGGCCAAAACCCCTTTCTATTCCTTTTAGATTACATTTAAATATATTCTAAAAAAAATAGTTCCTCGTTCTTGGAATAATTGTCTCTTTTCAGATTACATTTAAATATATTCTTTAAAAAAAAAGAGTTCTTGGTTCTTGGAATAATTGTCTCTTGACTCTTTACACATGGGAGTGCAAGATTCTCAAGTCCAACTTCACACATGATAATTTAAAATAGTGTGTTACACATGGGAGTGCAAGATTCTCAAGTCAAACTTCACATATGATAATTTCATGGGCAATTTGGTCCATCTACTTATTCAAAGTATTCAAGAAAGAAGTAAATATAGAAGTTTCCTTTCAAGGCACTAAAATGTGTTACTTCAATTTTGTATTTTTATTTAGTCATAGTGGGTGTTTTTTCAATGACCAATTCCTACATATGGATGTTCTCATGGATGTTCTCCTCTAAAAAAACATTAGTTTCTCAAAAAATATCTTCTAGTTCTCCAAATGAAGGAAATATACGTTTTCACATTATCAACTCAACTATGTGTTATAACTAGTGACACTTGTTAATTGTGTCATCCACATCTTTTCCCAAATTTCATGCAAACATATTTCGAATTATTCAAAGCCATTTAATGATGATCCATATCTCTATTGCCGTTCATAAAAATTTCTTGAGGGGCATTGATATATTCTTTCTACACCTATTTAATTGAGTTGAAGCACAATTGTACTCCATGTTGTATTTTTTGTTCGATTACACTTGTTGACCTTGAAAATCTTGAACATGAACATGATTTCAAACTGTTACAATGAAGCAACCTATTTCATACTTTTAGTATATTTATCATCCCTAAAACACTTATCTCACCCTACTTAATGATCGATTTCCGAAATTATTTTTAGGCCACATGGGGTATTCTCCTAATGTGCACATTTATATGTGGCTTATATTGATAATTTTTCACATATATGAGACATCTTCTAAGGGGTGCATTAGCATTCAATTTATCTATGATGCATGCATGATAGAAAATGATTAAGATTATTCTCTTTTCCTATATTATTACATTAAAAACCTATCTAAGCTATGAATTTGATATCTTTGCATCCTCCATCTCATAGTGGCAACATCACACACATAAACAACCTAGAGAATTCAACATGCCTCTATTGGATTGTGAGATAGAAGGAAATATAATTTTTAATATATATATATATATAGAGAGAAAGTGTTTAGATAATGTGTAAGTGGTTGGACCATGATGTCTCAAGGTGAAAAAAAAGGGCTTTTCTTGACTCCTAGCTACAAAGTGATTCTGATGTGTGAAGAGATTTTTTTACACACTTAAAAATTGATCTCATGAAGGGTGAAGAGTTGAAATCTATGGGATAAAATTGAAAAAAAGAAATTACTTTAATAACCAAGTGAATCAAAACATTAAATAAATCCCAACAGTTGCAATTAATCTCAAACCAAGATTGTTGTTATGACCCAACGACTTAAAAATGATAATAAATCAATAAAATTCAGTCCACTTCGAGGGGGAAACCTCCTTTATAGTATATAAACTTCAGAACCCAATATGAGATGAGATAAGATGATCCTAATACTAAATCTCCTTGATATATATATAGGAGACAAGAGGTTACAATTACAATGAAAGGGTGCAAAGAATGGTTCTAGCCGACCTATTAGAAATGTAATAATTCACTATCTAGAGAATAATAAGGGGTTTTATACATATCATGGGGATTTTTATAGGGATTAACATTCACATCCCCTTAAAACAAGTGTTGTACTCAACACTTGTCTAACCATGGATTCTTATGCATGAAGAACTCATCTTCCCATGTCACCTCTTCCACTAGTAGATTCTTCCATTTAACAAGGTATTATGTAATTGCTCGATTTCTCAACTTCTTAATTCTCATTTCAAGGATTGTTTCTGGCTCTAGTATGATTTTCCCTTCCTCATTGAGCTCTGGTAAACTTGTTTGGACTGGGATATTGTTTTTTATGACATTCTTTAAGCAAGAAACATGGAATATTGGATGTACACATGAAGATGGAGGAAACTCCAATTTGTAAGCCATACTTCCAATCCTTTGCAAAACCTTATAGGGGCCATAATATTTGGGTTCTAGTTTATTGTCCTTATTTTGTTGCTTTAGGGGCATTTTCTTGTATGGTTGTAGCCTTAGAAATACCCAATGTGACTGTGGACTAGAAATAACACATAGTGAACCTTTTGTTTCTTCTTCTTTCCCGGAAAGGGCATCTGCCACAAAATTATGTTTTATTTTTTTGTATATAATTTCAAAGTCATAACTTAACATATTTGTAACCCATTTTTTTGTAACCAACACCAATGGTGAAGAGAAGTAGCTTTGTCTATGTTGAATTATGCCAACCTCTAACATTTCCTAGATCATGCATTTAATCTCACTCTTCTATGCATATGGATACCTGTAAGGGATAATGTTAGGCGATACACTTCTTGGTTGAAAATTAATAGTGTGGTCATGGTCTCGGGTAGGTTGAAGAACCTTAGGAATTTCACCAAATACCTTGGAATGATTGTTCATAATTATTTGGAGATCTGATGGAGTCGGGGCTATAAATGTTTGAACATCAAGTTAGCACAATTGTGCAATTACACCCTTGTGTCCCTTTTTGAGTAGTTTTTACATGCTGTTAGAGCTTATAACTTTAGAGGGTTTCCCTTGGATACCTCTAAGCTCAATAACCTTGCCACTTGAGGAAAATCTCATAAAAATATTTTGAAAATCACAGGCCACTATTCCCAGTGATTGCAACCATTGGACCCTTAATAAAACATTAGCACACCCAATTTGGATGTAAATCATGGGGCTATCCAAAAATACTCCCCCATGTTGAGCCTAATACTATGGAATTTCCCTGAACAATTTATGGTACCTCCATCTGCAATCATTACTTGAAACTCTGGTGAAGGATATACAAAACTATTGAGATCTTTTGCTAATTTGTAATTGATGAAATTATGGGTGATATATGAATTAATCAATATTGTTACCTTTTTATTTTTGATGTTGTTGTGGGTGGGAAATCCCTCCTACGGACTAGCATTAAGGGTTTTATCATGCATGAAAAAATGACCTAAAGTATCCTACTTATTACCTACATCCCAATCATAAACCCCATTATTCATATGCAAATACAAGGTTAAAGAGATCAAGTTATTGTACCTTAATTTCCATGTTTGATGTTGATCCCTTTAATGCTTGGTCTCTCCTTGACTGCAACTCTCCTCCCAACAGTGACCTGCATTCATAAAAGAAAAACATAGAACTCAACATGCATATAATCTATAAACTAATGGGTTAGAGATTCCATCAAAATATAATCAAATTTAAATATTGACAATCTCATATGGTAGGATGGGAAAAGTACTTCTTTTATTAATATCACAGTAGTAACCTTACAATAGTGAGATCGACCACTACTCCTCGAATCTGGTCCTAGGCTCCTCTTCAATTGTGCTCCAAATACTTCTATATATGCTTCTCTTCATACAATAGTTGCAAAAGGTTGGGGCAAGGGGAATGCTAAATCGGGTATAGTTTCTTTGCTATGATTTTACTCCTAAATGGGACCCCTACCCCTTATTTTATAGGCTAGAAAGGGCTAGGTATTTGGTCAAGTGACCGACTATGGGTGGTCATACGGTTTAGTTAACTTACCCAAAACTGTGTATTTTGTCTGCAACTTTCCATTTTTCGTTCTTTCTAGGTATACACGGGTTGTAGTGGGTTAGCCAGCTGTTGGCAACCAATTCAATTTTTTTTATTATTGCCCTGAAGCTGCCTACACCTATGTCTCTTGAACTTCAAATTTTTGTCGCATCTTGCAAAGAGATGATGTTTTCATTTCAAGCGACACTTGCAAATTGGTTTTAATTTAGTTTTCACGAATGAAAGCGTGAAAAATCCTCCATTGTTATTTGAATCGTCATGATCTTCTCATTGATATGTTGATTGGTACTTACCTTTGGTTTATTTTTCGAACTATGTCCATTTGCCTATTATCGCTCTGATTGCGCAACTTGATTTTGATTTAATTGATAAGGCATTGAGCATGCAAATTTATGAGTTATACTTGATTATATAAGGGTCATGGTGGATTAAAGTTTTTTGTGTAATGTGATCCTTATTATTTTAAGTTCTTGGCTTATCGATTTTATCTATTGTCACCATGTTTTTGATCAAAACATTGGATTATGTAACAAGCGCATGAGTTTGATTTCATATTGAATGGCAATGTTTGATTATACACATGGCATGTTGGTGAAACATTTGGATTTTACTTTGGTTTGAATTATACTATCGCGCATTGATTTATGGTTTTGGTTCTACATTGATTAATGGCACGTTGATATGATTATCCACTGCTCAAATTTTCGGGTTGGCCGATTAGTATGGTTTAAACGATATGATGAGTGATTGAACAACATTGTACTGTGCCATTAATATGCTGCATGGCGGTGAACTAACCCACCACCTTCGCACGCACATATTGATTTGCTTCCCCTTTGAGCGCTTGCAGCTGTTAGCCATAACGATTTTTGCTCCTGTGTATTGTATGTTCAACCCAAACCCTACCATGCACCCGTACCATGGCTCCAGTCGTGAGGGATGAACCCAATGGTAGCCAGGCATTGTTGATGTTCAATGGTGCTTAGAGCGACCTGGAGGAATTCAGATGGCTCCCGTTCATACGAAAGTTTGATGGCTATAACCCTAACGTGGCTCGACAATTTGCATTAACCTTCTATGGCTGCCGAGCCAAGGTTGGAGATGTGCAATTGGAAATCAACGAGCAATTCCTCAGTTTAGCTACCAGTCTGCCTGCTATCGGACAGAAATGGTCAAAAAATTGCAAAGTGGAAGATGTCCCGTGGACATTACTCTTCCAGTCACGGAGGGTGAGTTCCTGTGACAAGGGTTTGCCTGAAATATGCTCAAGCAACGCTGGCATGACTTGCTAATGGTAACCAAGCAGTTCATTACTTGGGAGGGCCGGTATGGTTTTGTTTTCTTATACCATCTTCGACTACTGATGGTTTTAATGGGCTATGAGCTTAATATGCCTTACTACTTGCATAGGAGTTTGTTTAAAATGTCTAAAAGGTACAAACGAAACCAGGACGACAGTAGCCTGTTTCACTTTGGGTTGATAAAGATGATTTTTGTATGCCATTTAGGGTTGCACCAAGACTGTTGGAATAATTATATCATACGCAATAATTTTGAGGACTCTAGCCCACCATAGGTTGACAAACCTGTGGTGAGCGAGAGTAAGTCAGTACCCCCTGTGCCTTACAGTGCTCTGCTACCTACACCCCTACCCGAGCCACCTATTGACCTACCCATTGCTGTCACTGAGAATGTGGAAAATGATAAACCCGTGGCCAAAAGGCCTAAAGCCAAACCCATTGCCAATTCTAAAGGCAAGAAAAATGCCCGGTTAATCTCTCGCATGGAAAGAAACAAACCAAAAGCCTGTCAACCCTGACCCTATTTTGGTGAGTGAAGATTCTGATTCAGAGGTTGAACGTTACCTAGCAAGCGAGTATCCCTATTCCGAAGGTCTGTGTGATAAACCCGCATACGATTTTGTGAAGAAACTACCACCTTGTTTGCAAAATGATCCTAATTATCCCGTCATCAAAATGCCCTGTGAAACCCCTGGTGCCTCGTCGAAACCCCCTCCTATTCTATCTCAACTGGCAGCTCCACCGTGTGATCAGTGTGGCGTATGGTTAGAAAGGTATTACCTCGATGTTCCAAATCTGCAGTCCAGAATTCATGCTCTGGAGGATCAGGTTGCAAGGCTCTCTAGTCAAAAGGCGAAGATGCCATCCACTGATAAGAAACAGTGAACAACTGGTTTGATTTTGTTTAAGAATGTGGAGTCGGCAACAACATTCGTCAATTCAAAATTGGCGTAGCTTGATCAACTTCACTGGTATGATTATCACCTGTTTATATGACAAATTCATAAACTCTGCTTACACCGTGGATTTTCTCTGTCACACAAGCATGCACTATTGTATATAATTTTGTTTTGATAAATCAATTTTCATTTAAGTTTTGATTGGATTTGCCTTTGATTTGAGTGATCTTGTGATAGATTTGATTTGTTTTAATTTGGCTTCAATCGAATGCTCTGTTGATAATCGAAGTTGTTAATATTTTCTAAACACAGGATGTTTTTGGTATTCCAATTTTGAACACTGTCAATATCTCATTTGGAATTGGTTATATTCTATGTGATCTTGTTGGCAATTATGGTTAACTGTTGTGATTGTATATTCTATATTTTCGACCAATTCGAATACCATTCTGTTATTGCATGACCGAATTGCGAATAGATATGAATCGTAGTTGTTATACCCAACCAAATCGATTTAGACTGTTTCGTTTGACCATGTTATCAGCTTGCAACAAATATATTGTTTGAATTCGATTTGAGGAATGAAATTAACTGTATCCAGTCTCATGATTTGTTTCTATAATTAAACTCAGCCACATTCGTTTTGATTATTCACCCAGTTTATATTATGAATTCTTTTGATTCTATCACGTTCCTGTCTGTTGACTGACTGGTGATTGGTAACGAGATTCGTTGGGTCTATACTCGTTGAGTATGATTTCATTTGAATATAATTGAACCAGTTACCTATTTTTACACATGATTGAATGATATCAATCTATTGCTATAACGAGTCAATGATGGTTGTGATTGCTATTTGATCCTATCGGTTAACTGTATGACACTCAGCGACCCAAAACTATGGCAAAGTTTGTGGATACTATTATGCATGTTTCGTTTTGATTATAGTCGTAACTATTTGGTATGTGGTTAACACAATGTGAATTTTATGCACAGCCATAACCAATCGATTGTGATTGTGTTCGATTATAACTATATCAATTTTGGATACGATGCGATATACTTGGAATTGCATTTGGATATGAAACAGTGTGGTTATCATTTGACCCGATTTAATGGCAATTTAAAAACAGAGCATTCTTATCCTGTTTCGATTGCATCCTTTTCGATTTGGTTTGATTTGAATGATAAATTTGCTTGAACCATTAGTAATTCGATTTTAATGTTTGTTAAAAATGAATTAAATTGGATTGTTTTAAAAAGAGTTCATTTGATTGTTATTTGATTCTATATGCTATTTTAGACTAGCTACAGAATCAGATGATTCTGTAGCTAAGTCTGTAGGATCATTTTTTTAGTATTTTGTTACTGAAATATCTTTCTAA